>CM067376.1:105983989-106583989 GCA_034510155.1 Eucriotettix oculatus | reverse complement strand
TTAATACCAAATACAAATATAAAAGACGTTTGGACTTTTTATGAAAGTAATGAAAGGAAAATTCCAGTATAATAAAATATTGGCTAATAACGGTGACAATATTCTGACATTTATAGATATCAGCAAATCATATGATCGAATTTGGAGGTGGAACATAATGAACCAATTAAGCAATTTAGGAATCCATGAAATATATATAACTACATTGCCTCACTAATATCGGAAAGATCTATCATAGTAAAAACAAAGGATACGTACACGAAAGAAGCTACCAAAGAAAATGGAATTCTACAGGGATCCACCCTCAGCGTGGTTTTATTCCTTATTGCCATTAATGATATTAACCCTTTACAATAATGCCAAATTACGTGGATGAGATAATACTCCTATGAAAGGTACAAATTTAGTAGAATCTACTCGCTGTGTGCAAACTTCAATAAACAGTATCAACTCTTGGGCAAATAAAATCGGCTTCTCTTCTTCGCCAGACAAATGAAAATTAAATCTAATCAAAACAGAAAAAACCTACTTATTTTCCCCCATTGACAAATAACCATATAATAGAGCACTCAAAAATTTAAAATACGAGGTATTAATTGGAATTCAAACACCATATTAATAAAAATAACTTCCATTCTAAAAGCAATTTCGGCAAGAAATTGGGGCGCATCAAAAGACGTACGCCTTCCAACCTTTAAAGCATTAATGAAAAATAAAATTGATTATAGTTCAAAAATATGCCACTCGGCCAATAAATCATTATTGAATTAGCTGGATGGCCAATAAGTCATTATTGAATAAGCTGGATGCCACGTTCAACAACACGCTACGAATTATTACTGGATGTTTCAGATTCATTCCGATAATTGGGCATTTAACAGTAGCAAAAGAACTGCCTATGTATTACAGAAGAACGTTTCAAATTCCAAAGCATTCTATAAGAGTCAAAACTTTGACGACGGTCAAAATAAGAGACAAGATCTCCTATAACCTGCCCCACAACGAAGATCTTCCAACATCCTATTACACGGTCAATCAGATTGCTTCAAATAACTTCTCCTTACTGAATTTCCCCCCTTCTACGTACTATCATCAACTCTTCCCTGGAGGTTCACGGAAATGCTGACTGACACACCCCTCACCAGATACACCAACAGTCAAAAGTACAGTGTCCATTGGAATTCAATAATTAATGTTCTTACCGAACGATTCAATCCCCCAAAATTTACATATACTGACGTGTCAAAATCTCTGAATGGAGTTGGATGTGCCATGCTCTTTAACGGATCATTAAAATTCAAACAACTCACAAGGACGCTTCACCTCTTATGGCTGAGATTTACGCGCTGTTGATGGTCACAAACCATTGGAAACTGTTCCCAATACGTCAATCCTATGCGACTCATTAACTGCTATAATTATAAGAAACCCTAAATAAAATAAACAGCATCAGAGACAACATTTGGAAAGCCAATAATAACAATCACCATATCACGTATGCTGGATTCCTGTCCATAGCAAATTCTTAGCATACGAGTTAGCTGACCTTCAAGCTAAACTAACCGTAAATTCCAACCACAAGTTAATATCTAATCATACATACTCCGGGGATGACATATGGAAGATATTTAATACGAAATTACTGCACCACTGGAACCGCAGCAGATAAAGTAATAACGGGCCATACACCTGAATAATTATCAAGATCTACTTTTTACCAAGGATCTCAGAAGGAAGGATCAAATAGTGCTTTCCAGGGTAAGGGCCAATCATACCAATATCTCTCTCAGCTATCTTTTATCCAGAGAACCTCCACCCCAATGAAAGACACATCTGACCACATCATTTTCCAATGCCCTAATTACAGCTATCAGAGAAGAAAGATACTAGGATCATCTGGACTAACGAACATCTTATCTTCGGACAATCGAAAGACTATTATTGATCAAAACGTATTAAAAAAATTTTACCCAACCAAATTTTAAACCTTATTTGATTGATCTCAGATAATCTCAATATTAAATAATTTTTTAATTTAACCGCTGTGGTCGCCAATAACATTACTGTTGTCGCGATCTAAAATTGTTAATAAAATAAAGCGTCAAAGTGCCGCAGTGACTGAGTACAGTGGGTACGAAAAATTTAGTTTCATGGCATGTGAATTCTGCATCGCGAGTTGAAGATACTCTAGACCCATCTTGTTGCTCGAAGCTGTAGCAATCAGCATAGTCACATTTGATGGGTTATTGAAATTATTAAAATTATGAACTCCATACACGACTTTGTCCCTATACGTTTCCTGTTGCTACCTGGTAAGAAGTGAAAGCAGCTCTTTCCTCTCTGATGTCACTTTTTTTCCTTGACTTCGACCGAAACTATGCCATTAAATTAAAAACGAAAATATTATGCGTGACCAAAATCGGATTAAAATCATTTCAGTTTATTGTAATCAACTTTAAATATGATTACCCTTTTGTAACATCCCGTATGTATTCTTTCCTGAATCTCTCCTTCCGCACTGTCCTCTTCTTAACCATACTTTCGCTTTCAATTAATATACACTTTTCTCTTCTTTATATTATTTCTAGGTCCAACTCACACCATTATAATTGAATCTCCGTCTCTCTCGTAGTCTAATTCAGCTGTGAGGATTTGTAAGAAATTTATTTATGCAATCAACTTCTAGGTAAACAATATTAAATCTTACTGTATCAATTAGCATTAAATTAATTATTAATTAAATATTTAATGGAAAATTTAGTCAATGAGTAGAAGAAAGGCAATGCATTTTATTAATTTTTAATGTTATTAATATATCGCACCCCCATTAACCGACAACGCGACTCATTTTTCATCTAACCGAGCCGTAAACTATTTTGTTGGCTCTTAAAAGGGTCATTTTAATTATTTTCTTTTTCAACTATTCTTAACCCTTTCGGCTTCTTAGAGACCCCAAAAACTATTGATCTGTCATTAATCGTGGTAGATTTAGACATTTCTATAATTACAAGAAATGTATCCATTGTTCACAACTTGAAATATAATGCATTATAATAACTATTACCTTGCATTCGGTCAGGAATACAAGTTTGACACCAAATTTAGAGAAGTTTTTATTTCCTTCACATAAGAACAGGGGTCTTTCATTAATTTTTTCTTCTATAAAAATTTGCTCATAACCGCGGAATGGAAAATTATCTGCCAAGACTTATCGGTCAGTGTTCGATTAGGACCATATTGTAGAGATAAAATTGTTTCTAATATGAGCTATTGCATCTCAGAGTTAATATTTTGATACAAACTAACACGTCATTGTTCAATCACCGCCATAATTACAATAAATGTGATGCGGTTTACTAAATACTCATATTGATGTTGAATTCGCGGTGTGTGCATATTTTGCAGTAGATAGTTTCATTATTAATTATAGCAAGATAACTTTCACTTATTAATTTCAGTCAAATATGTACCAGGTTACTCACAAGTGCATCTCTTACTAACTGCCCCCATATCCCGTTAAAAGAATCAAAATTCAATTACCAAAATAAACAATTCAAGTCAAAGAAAGTCCCATAAACGAAATTTTATACCCATGTAAACATTTGTGTGTGAGAAATTAAATCTCATATTTTATTTTCACCTGATACAATTCGCGTAATGGAATAAATGAGAGCAGTTTAGTTATTTTCTTGAAAATCTAAGTTGGGTTACTCATTGTCTATTATGTGCTGCGTTTCTGCGATTGTTTATAAGAAATTTGCTATTTTAATAAGATTCATACTTTCCCTTTTTATTTATAAAAACCCCCTGGAATGCACCATAAATTAGGTGATTTACGAGGTTTATTATGTGCAACATGTGTGCGATTGAAGAACAGATATAATAATTAATAGACGACGAAGGCGGAGCAGTCCATTGTAGTGGCTATTGATCACGAGGTAGCAGGGGCAGGGGTGCTGTGGTGAAGCCCGTCATAATTTACAAGACGGCTTTACAAACATGTCGCCTATAAATCACGCATTGGAGCCCAGATGTAGCGGCGACACGCTCCTCATTATCCGCACCACAGAGGTTCACGACTGTGTTTAAAACTCCAATCTGATAATACATGCAACAGCGCTCGCCTCCAACGCATTTCTAAACTCACTAAAGTTCTTACACATCTGACAGTTGCTCTTTCTATATCATTTAACAGTACAGCGGGCAAGAATTCTTCTTGAAGCAGGCCAAATCATTACGTTACACCGCGTTAAACTTAAACCAATCTTAGACAGAAAAAGTAACGAATTCTACAATCCTACGTTAATTATTTCAGTTTCAGTTCTTCCTGTAGAAAGAGTACATAAATTCTGGCTGAACATGCCATTGAGCAAATAACAAAGTTATCCGCGGGAGAAACACGACGTTCTTAAATCAACACCGCAATAGTTCATAGACTGCCTCTGCGACTTTATGGTGATGAATAATGTAGTTTAAAAGGAGGTCCGTTGGAAAGTTCGGTATACGGATAAAATAGTTTAATCCCTCCTCTCTCTTTCCCATTAAGCTTGTAGCGTAAAGAAACCCCCCCAAATTAATTAATGCTTCTTTAAAATTCATTATTGCACAAATACGGCATGATTAAGGCTGCGGAGCTGTTAAATTTTCACTCTCAAATCGACGCCAGAGTAGCGGGCCCGAAATGTTAACTCCGTGAATGGAGACAAAGTCTTGGGGGATTGAGAGAATTTGGACACAATTGGAAACAAACTTCTACTTCACCTGTGTATTTTTCAATTTTGTATGACTCGTAGATTTCAGAAAAGCATGTGCAAACTAGTAATAATACACTTTTTTTCTTAAAACGCCGTATAATTCGGGGCAAAAAATTGAAACAGGCACGTGAGAGCAGAACGTCTTTTGATGGATGTGACGTAGTAGCACAGGCCATGGCTTAGTGAATAAGAAAAATAAGGAATCGGGACATTTTTACGTTTTTTTTGGAGACACAAATCAAGAAATGACTTGTAGTCTTCCTTTAGGAAGAACAAAGAAAAGTTATGTGTAGTGTATCTATGTACAAACACACCGCACTCAAGACCAAACTATTCTGTTTTGTGACGAAAATCCTTTAATAAGAAAAACGTGGTTGCAGGCATGCGTAAATGATATTTCAGCTTTCCACAGTGTACTGCTGCGAAGATCATTTTAATGTGAGTATAATTTATATTAAATTTATCGCAACACATTCCTCTTATCATTTCTTGTAGCGTAATAAGTATAAATGTTTATATTATCGTGTGTGATTTTTAGCAAATATATAGCCATTTTATTTCATTTCAAGATATTACACAAGCCAAGTTTCTTTCTTTTTTACTGTTTTTGGAATTTGAAAGGTTAGCAATTTATATTTTTTTATAACTGAAGAAGGACCTGGAACATTGGATGAAATTTAAAGAAGTAAGACGAATGTTTATCAAAGAGAAGGAAGTGGCCCGTATTTTTTCATGACAGCAGTCAGTAAAATATTAAGGCAACAACTTGTAGGTTAAGTCATTTTACAGAGATCGTCAGTGTCTTTCCCTGAAGACAATATTACAGATCTTCTCCGACATGTGTTGCATCGTCACGCCAACGGGAGTGACGTCAGATGCGTTTCCGAGCAGTTTCAAATATTTTACTGAAAAATGTTGTTTCTCTTTATATTAATGACACAATAAGCACTGTAATGCAACCTTTATAACTAATTAACACCCATGAAATCTGTAGGAATAATAACATTTTAAGGATTCAGTTCCCAACTGTCGTAGACTCGTTACCTGAAGTTTTCTACCCTATACTGGGATAATTAAAAGACGAGGTCGGAGGACGCAAAAGTACGACCATAGCAGTTAGATTCACGACTTAAAAAAGGAAGGAGTTCTGAGGAGTAGAGAAGGAAGGTGAATGATGAGATAATACAGCGCGATTCGCGATTCGGGAAAGAAAGGAGATCTGGGAAGAAAATAATGGAAAGAAGTAAACTGATGTGATCATAAAGTTCAATTCACGACTTATAAGAAGAAGGAGATCTATGGAGAGGAACAGACGCTTTCAATAATTTCTCAAAGGAAAGTACAAATAAGCACGAGAAATTCCAAGACGGAAGACTGGTTTCCCTTAACACGACGGAAAAAAATTCACTGCTGTCACCTGATGATATGACACCCGTTCATAAGAAGGAAGAGATTGCTGCCTGCCGTCTTAAAAATCCACTGCAATTTCCTGGAAGTCACCTCTGGTGACGAGACGCATAACACAGGTTAGTTTCTGACTAAAACGTAAATGAGTGAGATCTCTGCTACATTTATGGTTTTCCTACACATTAGAGCCATTAGAGCCATGAAAACTAATGTCCTATGCTTTAGCTCACCTTACGTAAATAAATATTTCATGTTTCACTTAGTAGATGATCCTAACGTAAATTTTACTCTTAATAAAATCCTAAATTGAATTGTAAATTAAAATTTAAACTTGTTCTTTAATTCTCATTATACCCCACAATTTTAAAAGATAGTCGCTTCAATTACATTTCCCTGTTTTCTATGTGCACAGACCCTTCTAGAGAAATTTTCTTGGTTGAAAACTGGCTTAAATGTCATCGAGATAGCCACCAATTTAGTAACTAACCTTGGGTAGTTTTCAAATTTTCTTCCACAATCTTTATCATGTACCTGAAGCCGGTAGTGGCTGACATTACACATTTGTATGGTATGAGGACAGCTCAACGACTCTGCAAGTTACGGAATCGACACCATTATCGGTAATTTTGGGTATAACCTGTCCAATAGCCAAGTCTTAACTCCCTCGGCCAAATACGGTTTGAAATAGGGGTTAAAGAGAGTCGGAGCTGTTACCATTCAGCCTAGCAACCACAAACAGTGCGACACAAGTCGTGACTTGGACTTCTCACAGTTATTGTAAAGCAGACGAACGTAACATTATTCGGGAACGGGAATATCTCAGCGTCCCTAAAAACTTAGTATATAACACAAATATTAGTAATTTTAAATATTTTATTAAGATAATATCCCTCTCGCCCCCTGTCATGTGCACAGGTGGTCATATTGTATTTCAAATTAATTGGTACAAAAAAAAATTTGATTTATACGAGTATTTGTCAACCATTTTCGCTCCCACCTGTAACTGTACTAACCAGATTGTTTTCCTCATATTGTAAGTCAGGTGTCGTCTTAAATCGGTTATTTCCACATGCGGTAAATAGCAGCGACTGTTTTAACCAGGTGCTTACTTACGTAGTAGGCTCCTATCGATCATACTTATATTTCACATTTTATTTTAAAATATATGTTCAATATATAGTACTCACCACTACAAGAAAAATGTTATCAATCAATATATAATTTACCGAATTTCAGTGAAACATATTAATTACGATAAATTATTTGAAAAGAAAACTTAAATGCAAATAATATATATTTTCCAACTTATATTGTTGTTTATATTAGTAACGTAATTTTTAAAATGAATTATTAATTAAATTGTATTACGAATACAGTCCGTTAAACTGAATTAGGTTTTACTCCGACGATGGGCATTTAATTAATTATCAGATTGCTTATTATTATTATTATTTTTTCTTAGCTACAAGGGAGACTCCAATAATTTTATAAGGACATTTATATTTTGGGTTGACCGCATATGAGAATGATTTAACAGCAACCGCAAGGATACTGTGACATACATAAAATATTTTATTTTATTTTCATATAATAATTGTAAATTAATTGACACAGCATTAAAGGCAAATAATAATAATAATAATTATAATTGATAACATCGGAGTAAAAATTAATCAAAATTTACTGAGTGTATTCGTATTAGAATTTAATTCACAATTCGTTCCAATATAAACAAAACATGAGTCAGAAAATATAATATACTTGATTTAAAAGCTTTTCAAATAATAATTATATCAGAAAGGTTAACTCAGTTTCAATCACAGTTGACATGTTTCGCTCGAGTTTAATAAATTATTGACCGCTTCGTATCATTTTTATTGTAAGGGAACTCAGAATTGATATTTATATTAAGTATTTTAAAATGAAAATTACAATAAATAGAAGTACATAAGCAACCCTCTGGTTAGGACAGCCGCTGCTATCAATTTGGTCACTTCTGGGACACAACGGTAAAAGTCACAAGTCCAAGTTCATCTTAAGGAATATGAAGTATCAGTTGCGCCTAAGTTCTCTGAAGATGAACGGAGATTTTACCTGTTTGAAACGCCGGTTTCTTTCACTCCTTCCTCTTTATTACTACTTCGTATTTATAGTTATGTTTTCTGAAAACCAACGCTAAGCAAATATTGGTCAAAATGCGCTTGTTAATATCCATCATGACAAATTGAAGTGTAGGGGAGGAGTAGTTCCACGCCTGCTTGTTCCTGTTCCCCCGACCTCAGACTTTGGATAACTGAGGGGCCAACTAAAACATTTGATTTATGTAGCTGCCATCTCTAATGCACGAACACTTTATCAACGTTTCTTGGACACCTATGAAACCGTTCGACAGCATGTGGAAGTATTTGAAAGGGTGTGACAGTCCAACATCCGACTGGATGCTTGTGTATCAATACAAGGAAACCATTTTGATCATATAATATTCTGAAACGGACACTTTAAGCATTTGCCAATAAGCTAATAATGTATCGGTATGTTTTTTGTTAATAACTTATAAACGAATTATTGATGCGACATTCTACTACGATCTTTTCTCTTGTTTTTGTTTCAGGAACTCGACCCAAAAGAGTCATATATGCATATATCTTTTCATTTCCTTTGTGAAGTCAGCATATTATTGCATATTCATGGCAATGAAAATATCGTATTACGGCATAAAAATAATGAATTGCGACTTAGGGTATGTCGGCGCAGCTGCAATCAGGTTCCAATCTGATGGAGCATTGAGCCCTCTACTTTATTACGTCCATAGACATACAGTATTTATATTTATTATTTTTTTGGCTTTCCAGTCGCGTTTCTGCTCGGCAAACAAACCTTTATAAAAGGAAAGTAATGTTTCTGTTGTGAAACAAGTACTTGCCGTTTCAATTTTATTTGGCAATAATTACCCAGGGATTATGATTACAACAAGGACTACACACCTTTGACATTCTTATCCAAAACATTTCTCTTAAAATACGTTTTTGACTGATATTCACAGATGTATAAAATGATATATAGTACTCCTAATTCATTTTACCCCCAAAGAAGTCGTATATTATGGATGATACGTTATGCATTCTTATCAATTACTTTTGACTTGCCTTGAGGAAGATGTATTAATTTATTATAAAATTGAAATGTCAGAAATTAGGTAAATGTACAGACTACGTTCCAGGAGTATTTCAGATAGTATTAAGTATATATCAGCTTTCAGAATGCCCGTAGTTATATAAATGATATATTAATAGAATCAGTAAATGTTAAATGTATTTAAATTTATCACTGTCAGAAGAATTACGTAAATAATAAATATAGGAAAATGAATTAAGGATCGCATTTCTAAAAGCTTCTAAACAAAATATTTTTTGAAAAATAATAACTCTTTTTTCTATGGGAAATTGAATTATTAATAATATTATAAATATTTTTATTAATAAATTGACGGCAGTTGTTAAAAATTACTGTGGCTCAGTACACGTTTTAAAACATTTTATTTTATATTTAACTGATTTAAATACAATATTGCAATGTAAAATGAGTATTATAATTAACGAACTATTCTAAAATGTATTCTGAGAAAATTTAACAGGGATAATACATATATCTTTGTATTAAAAGAACACGCAGCCCAAAGTTTTTAGATAAAAGGCATTCAGGTAAAAATTTAATTCAATAAAGGTAATTATTACCTCGCTATTAGCAGCTGCATATATCTCAAAACCTTTATACTGGGTCCTTACACTGAAAAAAGGCAATATCGGTAACGTAAGGGTTCGTTTTTGTGCGAATTATCGGTCCTTATCAGACGAAAAAATTTTGCCAATTTGTATCATCTCAATAAATTTCATCATCCCCATTTATAATAAACTAGCATCTTTTTCTTCTTTAATTCCTTTCTGTTGTCGACTGAAATTCTTTCAAAAGCTTCTTTGTAGAAAACCTTAATAGGCTAATGTTTCTGAGACATTCCTGTAGACAATAAATAATATAATTCAAGAACGGAAGAATTTCTTTCAATTACAGATAAAATTGAAAGGCGAAGAAACTGAATGAATGGATTAGGATAAATAATTATCAACATTTCAGGAATCTAACCCAGAAAATCAGCTTACTATGCGGAGATTTTTTCTATCCGCTGCATAGACCAGAACACAGGTTCATCTACAATTTATAGAATTCAAGTCCATTAATTCAGTTTCATAGTATTTAGAGTTTAGATCCAGTTGACCTGTGACCAACTTCTACAGAATGTTCAATCTTCAATAAAGTAAGGTCGTGAAGAATTTTTTGAAAAAAATTGTGGAACCATTGGAATCTCTGAGACATCTGGTATTTATATTTGTAACTATTCGCACTTCTGCTTCACCGATAAAGCATGTACTAAATATGAAAGACGAGCAGTGAATCGTAATAATTTTGAAACAATTTCCACTTACAAAATATTTTTTGAATGTAAAGCAGCAAATGGCATATAATTGAAAAAATAATTCTGATTATCAAGGATCCGTTATCGTGTTTCAGAATCATAAATGCCGAAAGGAGCAAAGACAGAAACCGATATTGTGTTGATCTTAAAAGAAGCAAACTTTTAATTTATTTTATTGTATAGGAAAAGCATTTCAATTCCGCTTAAAAAATTAAACCTTATTCATTTTCCAGAGTTGACTAACAAAAATGAAAATTTTTAAATATAAATAATATTTTTAAATACAGAATGAAATATTAATTTGTTGATATTTATTTTGGAATTAAAATATTGACATGAAGTAGTGATTTGTTATTTTTAATTTATTTGACAAATTTTACTAAATAAGGAAGACCATTTGGCGTGTTATTTTTCTGTCCGGGATAAGTCATATGCTAGACAGGGAGTTTTATGGATTTGACGACTCCACCTAAAGTGTTAATAGATTACATATTTAACTGTTGACACCACTGTTTTGTTCTGAAGCAATTATTGAAGTAGTACTGAATGGATACACGTTTATTTCCTTATATTTTCTTCTTAGCCTTGAAATGAATAAGAGGGACTTTTTAATATTTAAAATAAATAATTCTTATATAAAAATGAAAGATCCATTTACTTAACATGAATTAATTAATTTACAATACAATAATAATTGAATCCATTTTAATTTCCAAAGCAGTACGTGTTTAGTTAACATTAAATATTTTATGCAATTATTTACAATCATAAAAAACTAGTGACATGAGATCTAGACTCGGGCCGTCTTTGCGGTCCTTCTCATAGAAACAGAAACATACACAACTCTACGCGAAATTTGGCAGTACTAGGAAATCGGTAAAAGGTTACTAACAGATTAATTGACGGTTATCAGCTTAACCTGGAACTCACCACTCGGGTCATAGATGATGTCACGGCCCGCCTCTCGACCCAACCGAACTTCCTTCTTTAACAATGAGCATCTTGCTCATTTAGTTTTCTTCTTTTCCGCCACGGGCAACAGCAAGAACTCCGCCCGTTAACCAAATGTTCATATCCAGTTGCAATTTCCAACCTCTTACTGTTTTAATGACCACTACTTAATGCTTAATATCCTTAATTCTTAGTGTTCACTCCTTCATCTTTAATGTTTGAAAATAATTTTTTCCTCGGTTTTTAACAGCATTTCCCCACTGCAATATTTCATTTTCATCGGTAGCGGGGACCCCCATCTTCTACAATTAAAAGTCTTTAGGAGAAATAATTCACCTCAGCCCACCGAAGCTTTGGGAAAAACACAATATCTCGCCAGATTCCAGGTTTTTCGGAGTTAATAAATTAATAAATGACCACAGAAAACCGAGACCGTCGCCAACTTGTCTACGTTTTATTTCCTAGTCTCTAACCTTCTTCAACCTGTTTCAAACAAATGGCGAGTTTCATGAATACGCGACCAGAAATCGTTCAGCTCTAAGGTCGGACAAGCATCGCCTTGCTCTACACCAGAAAAGTATTCACAATACCGGGATAATTTTATACAACAGCCTTCCACCAGAGGTTAAAAATAGTACCTACAAAAGCTTCGTGAAGCAGAGTAAAACTATTCTTTTAAATGGCGCGTTTTACTCGGTACAGGATTTTCTTAATCGTCCTTCTAGTATTTAAATCAAGGTTCCTGCAAAAAGTGTTGAATGAGCTGCCTTGTAAAATAGCACATCACATATCTTTAAAATTTCTATTCAGTTTTTTCTGCTCTTTTGTTTGTTTGTTTCATGTATTGCCTGGAGCTACGACGGAAGGACAGTTTCCTGGTCGCAGAGCTCCAAGTAGTTAAAACTCCATTGAGTGTTCCTCAGTGTGTGCTTATTTGTGTTTCCCAGTGTGTGTGTGACATCGTGTGTCCGTGTTGTGTTTACATTAACTTTTGTCTATATACATTTTCTTTTATTAATTTATTTTAAGATTGTCATTAATTATGTACTTCATTTTGTTCATTTTTAATTTTTAATGTATGACGTATCCTATTTCCTCAATCGAGGACTAATGGAAACAACAATAAATCTAAATCTAAACTTCTCTGACACCATGTCTTTGATTTTGTACCTCTAAATTCCACATTCTGTTGTATTAAATCATTTCAGCGTACCTTTATAATCTCCTCTATCTTATAAGTCTTTCAATAATGTACTTCTTATAAGAAGGGTTAACCTCGTATGTCTTCAAATAAATAGTCAAAGCATATGGATTAAGTAAATAATGTATTTCTTATTCGTCGAAAAAATTAAAACTTGCAGATAAGACTTTCTAGTTCATCCAACATGTAATCCCTGGCCTCATCCCCACAACCTAGTAGTTAATATGTATTGTGATAACCTATGTTACAATTGTCCATCAGCAAATTAAAAGCGACGTCCAATATTAAGCAGATGGGAAAAAGCAATGCCTTCTTATGATTCTTTATAGTACGAGAATATTTTTCTATTAATATGCAAACCAAAAACTGGGTAATCTACCCCAGTGGGCTGCTACCGAACGTTTGCATTTTCCCGAGGTATATAGCCTGTGGGAATTTCAGTGATGTCATATATTGCGCGAATTGCTTGCAGTGGTGTATAAGTTGAGCGATAACGCCATTGTTTCCTGGAGTCCCTTCTGGGAGCGGAGCGCCATCTGCGCCTGTCGCGCCTTATCTAGGGCCGCTGTAATTGCGAACGACTGGAGGACTTTTAATTAACGTTTTCCTCTGTGCGACATGCAGCCTGATGGCCGGACAATATAACTTCCCTGCTGATTGACAGACGGCGACACCTGTACGCTCGTTATCGCAACATTTAAGCCTCGATTTAATCAGTCATCAAAACTGAAGTGTTATATCTTGCTCTTCACTATACCACCAAATTGAGCACACAAAGGACAGCAGGCATATTTCACTGACGGAACTCTTCTTGTGGATATAATATATTATTCACAGGATATTGCTACATTCCTAAGTTTCACACAGTTTCTTTAGGATTAACACTACAATTCAACGACATACAAATATTATTTAATAAATATTGTGTAAGCATGACAGTGTCAGAATTATTCCAATTTTTTTCTTGAAGACTGATGTGATGTGACAACGGAACGAATAATATGATTACGCAAGAGCGATTCGTTTCAGGAAAATATTAATGCAATCAAAAGATATGAACGTTGGAAAATAAATTTTCATTTTCAGAATTATATAATATGAACTAGCAACTAAAATTTTCACAAAATTTAACGAACAAGCAATTATTTAATTATTGACTACTTCTTCAAATTAATCTTAATACATATGAACCTTTGAGTCTTGAAAGTGTTTGAACGATCCTCTTACTCGACACTATCTACAATGGCTAATCAGTTCTTGGGTTTCCACCCGAGTTAAATTAAGCTTAAGCCACGACGTTTCGATGGCGTACTCTGCCATCTTTCTCAAGCATTTTCACTTGAGAAAGATGCAGACTACGGCATCGAAACGTCTTGGCTTAAGCTTACTTTAACCCGGTTATAAACTCAATAACTGTTTTAGTCAAGATTATACACCGGGAAAATGTACGATCTTTGATAAATATCTACAGAATTCATACTATTTTCACTCTTGATTCGTCTTGTAAATACAAAATTTTAATAAAGTGACAGACGTGGTTGAAAATTTGTTTCGATTAATAATATATTAAAGTTGTTGGAAATTTTTTTAACACAAGTCATTAGTCCAACTGCTGCTACAATCATATCTGAAATTAACTTTACACCGTTTTCATTAAGTTACATATAATAAAATATATATGGACCAAATAATTTACCAAGTTCTTATATGACGTACACCCCAGTATTTCCATGGCACGTTTCGAATTTGCAAAGACTGTACGACAATACAACCTGTGTACGTGTCATATACAAATACTATCGAGGACAATTATCACAGGTTTGAATGAGAAGTTAGGGCAGACACAAAACGTTCATTGTCCGGAAAGCGTCCTAAGCAAACAGCGAGCTGCTGGTGGAATTGACTTGGCATTGACGGGGGCTAAGCTGGACCATCTGGTGCTGACCTGTACAGTCTGTTCCCAGGCTTATCTGCTGACAACGATCACTTACCTCCGACAACAGTCACGGCTACGTTATGTTCAGCACATCTTGATATAATTAAAATTTAGGAATTTACGCGTCTTATTATTTTTTAAAGGTTTTGTTGGACAATTTAGACTATAATATTCTTTCCATGAAAACGCAGATTATATTTACCTCCGTCGTTTTGTACTCAATTGTTCATCAAAATATAAATTCAATATAAAATTATTTATATAACGTATGCAAGCAACTATATTTTGTATGAATTGTATCCTATTTTCCGGTTGTATGTCCGTTTGTGTCGAAGGCACACGCAAAAAGTAATGAGAAAATTTTATTTCTGTAAGGTAAACTCAAAACAAAATATTATACGTATATTACAGTTCATTCAGTAATTGTCTGCTGCACTGCCCTCGGAAAGGTCGACGATCTTGGAAGCATTGCGGTCTAACACTGAATTCGTAAATATTTTAACCGCGCCAAGGGTCAAAATTGGATATATTTGGAAATATTTTCAAACGAGCATAGGACACAGTTCAAAATACTAAGGATGGAGCTTGTATCTGATTGTCGATAACAAGCATATATCCAATAAATACTGGGGTACTTCACTGGGCTCTTACCAATTAAAGGGCTTGTGATAAATTAGAAGAATCATCTGACCGGGTTTAAACTAAATATATCACATAAATTGTAAGAGAGACTTTTAAATTTCAAGTAAAAAATAAAATAGTTTTCAAACAACTGGTTCATAATTGTTTGAAATGTTAGGTTTTGTTACAGAAGTCAACTCAAAAACGTTTCAGCAATGATATGCAGTATTTTCAATGAGTACAGTAATGGATAATTCTTTGTCAAATGTCAAGTGCTACTTTCATACCTCCTAGTCGATATCGTATCACTATCACTCACTGCGCCTGGTCACCTCAGATCTTTCGTGAGTCAGTCATACAATCACTCGTTTAGTGACTTCATTATGCTAATTATATCAGCCACATTGGTTATACTTTGCCCTTATCTTCCAGAAATCTGTTTATAAATGAAAATTGCTAAACATCAACAATCAAGAAACAGTCTTCACAAATTTCAGGTTGGTCTAAAAATTCCGTGAAAGAGCTCGTTTTCCCCACAGCGCCTTCATTATTATTTCCGGATAATAGGACTGGACTTATTCTGCAATTTTTTAAAACAACATTTAAACTGGTATGATTAAAGATTAAATAAAAAGCTTGTCTTAAGCATCAGAAACGTTTTGATTTTTGATAGAGTTATGCTTATTTATATGAAACCACTTAATTTCTTCGATTTTTTAAAACAACATTTAAACTGATTAAATGATTAAAGATTATATAAAGGCTTGTCTTAAGCATCAGAAGGGTTTTGATTTTTGATAGAGTTATGCTTATTTATATGAAACCAATTAATTTCTACGATACGCTGACCGCGTATCACTCCAAATTTGGAATGTGTCATGTGAGATGACAATCCACAGCCGACCTGGTAAGCCAAGGCCCTCAATGGGTTGCAGAGCCAAGAAAGAAGAAGGATTATTTATTTTTTCCGCTTTCTCGAAACTTGTTGGCTTTTGCGTTTCAAACAAACTGAAACGATCCAGAGGAAATATTCAGATTTAAATGAAAAAGTTTTAGTGCTATTTTTATGATTGCTACAAATGGTTTCCTCAATGCTTTCATAGTGACAGAAACCGTATTTTTACTTGTACTTTCAAACCCAACGCATAACATTAACTGAAGTTATATTGCTTAAAATTTGTAAATCGAATGGTTATCTTGAACATGTAAACGTAACAAATTAAGTGAAATATTCCACGAAAACTCCAGAAAGCGAAAATTTCCCGAGTATTCAACAATGTGGGGCGCTTTCCCCACATTTATTTCTCTACGTCACTGGAAAATATATATCTGGTGATGCTAGTATATTAGTACATTGGCCCGTACCAATAGATGGGTCTTTGACCAATACTAGATAAACCTTAGAAACTGGAAGAGGCACATGACTTTATTTGAGTGTAAAATTTCAAGTAAGGAACAAAGTAATTTTTATGCATTTCTTAGATGAATTTTTCAGCGTGTTAGAATCAGTTACAAATATGAAATCAAAAGAAAACGTTCCAGCGTAGTTCTCAGGTAGATTATGTCCAGGTGTAAAAGTAGACTTTCACATTTTTTATTTTCTGCTAAATGATGGAAGTTTATATTCAGTTGGTCGTAGGAAATGAAAGTATCCACGACTGTACCTGTGCCCTGGTAAGTATCAATGACAGCAGTATACCCAGGGCGAGCTCTAATCCCGTCTAAGCCATCCCTTCTGTGCAACTTGTCTAAAAGGTGGGTCGCACAAAGGCCCGCATGGACTTGCCCTGCCTAGGAGCTTGTTCCCCAATCGGCTTTCCATGACAATAGGATAATAGCGCTCACACCTATAGCCGCTCTCAATATATTCTCGCCGATGCGTCCAGTTTGGACAAATAACGACTTCAAACCGCGGCACAGTCGCTAGACCTGACACGCACCTTTCCAAGTAGACGTCAATCACGGCAATTCGTTGTCAAAGAGTGTTAGTCCCCTCGATTTATTGCACTCATAAATATTGGATTTCCTTATTGGTGCATAAGTAACGTATTACATCAGGCAGAAAGTTGCAAGGCAGGCTTTACTTACAGTCAACTAATTTTTGTTTTACAGCTGTCATCAAGTTTATAAAACATTTTATAAGCCCTCAAAAAATCAGACACTAATATTAGATATTAGTTAGTCTTATTCTATTTTGTGTTACCATTCAAACCATTCACTGCATATGATCTGATATATAACGTTGCTATAACATGACACAAAGTTAAAAACTTATTTATTTTTTAAATATTATTAATTAAATATATAATCTAACATTTATAAAATAACAAATAAAATAATAGAACGGCCAATAAGTCCAAATGTATTGTATTTTTCAACACATTAGATATGACGTTTCGTACTATAGCGCACACTTCATTTGATTTGATTTAATTTAATTTGTTATTTTCATATAACTTAACCGCGTTTAGTGTTTGCCAGATTAATTGCGTTACCACACCTAGGTATTGAATTATAATTTTAGAATTACATCTAGCTGAAATATCTGTGTTAAATATGCTGTTGATAGAAGCATGGCCAGGTACTGGCAAACAATTCCAAGGAAAAGCTTCCGTTTAAAAATAGTCAGGTTCCTGGATTCCACCCACACCCTTGCGGACCCAAGCAACATTTTCGCCAACCAACCAGGAAACATTTAACAGATTTGGCTGGTAATTCTGATGCTAGTTTCCATTAATTAGGAGAGCTATAATAAAAAACGAGGAGGGCTAGACAAGAATTTTTCAGAAAGACATTCTTGGCTGAGATTTGTCGAAGGAAGGGTCGATGATAGAATGAAGATAGAAACAGAAGACCACAAGGCAGAAAGAACCGGGCTTTGCTCCAAGTCCTTGGGCAGCAATCGTTTATGGTAAGTCTTCCTGGGAGTGTTGCGGCAATAAGTTTAATTTTTGGTTTTCATTATCAAAATTTCTTTTTTCGAGTTTCCATCCTAAAAAGTGGTAAATATGTTCTTTTAACTTTTTTTAATAAATGTAAATTTGTAAAAATTAATTTCGATTTAATTCTCGGACCACGTGGTGTGCCACAGTACACAATGTTGGGACTCCTTCAGATAAATGAATACATGCCAAATATATTCTTATGTTTAAGTAAGCTGATACATATATATTTTAATTAGAAATTAGAGGCCCAAAGTTGAAAATTTTGTGTGCTGGACTGCGTCTATAGAATGTGTTGACTCATTTACGTTGTTAAATTGCAAAGATATCGAATTGAAACATGCACGAAAATTTAAGATAATACTCCTGTTTCAAACCTTAAAATATTCATTAAAATCTGTTGAGCTATTTCGGTGCAAACTTCCAGACACACACTTCAATTTTATTATTGCTATACATGACTACTATATTAAAGGACTAATTCATTGTCTTTTAAATAACTAGAATAATAAATGACCATGGCAATCTATTGCGGTTTAATGGTGTCATTTGCATCGTGTAACAAAGATGCCGGACTCGAATATATATATTGGCCACGTATCGCCCCAAATTCGGAATGTGTCACGCCCTATGACAGTCAGCAGCCGCCTCGGTAGGCCTAGGCCCTCAAGAGGGCTGTTGAGCAATTGGAAGAAGAAGAAGTAACATTTTACACTTTTATAAATATTAAGAACAGGAAGTAATGAAATAATTAATATAAATGTGTTAAAAATATCACCTAAATCGTCCTCCATATTTTTCGCTTTTCCCCTATTCTGTTTAGAATTTCCTCGTTTGTGATTCTATCCACCCATCTGATCCTCAGCATTCACCTATAGCACCACATTTCAAAGGCTTCTATTCTTTTCCTTTCCCCAACTCCTACCACCCATATTTCGCACCCATACAACGCAACGCTCCATACGAACATTTTAGCAACGATTTCTTAATATTCACACTTATATTACCCGTAAGTAAATCCTCTCCTTCGCGAAAGCCTTCCTTGCCTGTGCTATCCTATTCTTTATGTCTACTATACTTCTACAATCACTAGTAATTACGCTTTCCAACAGGAATAAGATATATTCACTTGCAAGGAAACCGAGGTGAGAAAACCTTATTCTTCTTCCTCTTCCTTGGCTTTACAATCTTGGCCTACCAGGTCGACTGTGGACACCTTCCGAATTGGGAGTGACACGTGGTCAGCGTATTGATTCTCCAGCAGTCTTAATACCAGTTTCCGTGACCATGACGGCATAAACATCTAAGCCCATGTCAGGACTCGAACCCAGGACCTCCGAGTTGTGAGGCAGCTACGCTAGCCACTAGACTATAGGAGTTTGGCGAGAAACATTATTAATTATTAATAACCATAGAACGACCCTGACACCCTAAAAAATAGAAAATATTTTGTAGGAAGTATACGTACTCCTTCTTTTATATATATATATATATTATTTATTTATAATTTTTATAAACTACGTGGTCATTAGCGACCAACCTGACTTAAGGGTTACAAAAAGTGAATGCATGTTACATTGCATCATAACAATTAATTGTTTTCAAGATTCTGATGACTCTTTGGTCGTCCGGTGAGTGGTTGATCTTGTCTGGATTGTCTTCTTCGGGGATCCGCTGTTTCTCTTCAAGAAATTTACTGCCAGGAGTTGATAAGGTTCTCCATGGTGATGATTGTGATCGCAGATTGGAGGTCTATTTGTATATATGTGGAAGTGTGTTAATTTGATGTGACCGTATCTTTTTCTAGAAAGGACTACTTGATCTCTTCTGGGTGCCTTTTCAGGGAGTAGGACAGCGAGGAAGTTGTCAACTAATTTATGGGTTGGGCTAGATTTTAGAAGCGACCAATTTTTATTCCAGAGATGGGCTAGTTTTGGAAGGGTGTGTTTCCGTACATTCCAGAATGTGTTGTCGTAATTTTTTTGTTGAATCTTGAAAGTTAGATCTGAGGCGGAGTTGGTTCAGTGGATGAGAGACTACGACATAAGTATAAAATCATATTCCATAAATCCTATAGAGAAGCACAAGCTTCAAGGATGTGGAACGAGTCAGAGATTTTACATAGGTTGCTTTATTAATATTAAAATATACTGTAACTATTCATTAATTTTTAACTTATAATAAGATTTTCTTAAGTTCTATACAGAAGACATACAATTTGTACCTTATATATAAAATTGATAAATATTTTTACATCCTATACTAAAAAATTAGTGTTCTAATAATGTTCTTTCATAATTATAAATATCTACCCTATGATACATTCAGCTCCATAAATTCTTCAACAGAGTAGAAGGAGTGGCTTAGTAAGAAGTTAGTTAGTTCATATTTGAACTTGTTTGGATTTATTTTTAATTGTTTAATGGAGGTGGGAAGTTTATTAAATATGCTAATAGCATTGTAATGTACACCCTTTTGTATTACGGTTAGAGACTTCCCTTCCTTCCTTGTGTAAATTGTTTTTACTTCTGGTATCAAAGTCATGTATATCTGAGTTTAGTGTGAAGAGGTTACTGTTATTAATAACAAATAACATGAGTGATTGAATATGCTGGCAAGTGAGTGTCAGTATTCCAGTTTTCTTGAAAAGTCCCCTACAAGATGTTTTCGGTGAGACCTGACATAATATTCTGACAGCCTTTTTTGAAGTTGAAATATTTTATCTTTCCCTGATGCATTACCCCAGAATATTATACCATATGTCATTATAGAGTGGAAATATGCAAAATAAACTAATTTTCTTATGTTAGGATCACTACAACTTACATAATTCTAAGAGCAAAGGTTGCCGAGCCTAGTTTTCGTAGGAGAATATTAATACGATCCTTCCAGTTTAATTTATTGTCCATGGATATACCTAAAAATTTTGTACATTCAAATTCAGTTATTTCACAATTATTTGTTGCTAGTTTTATTGAGTTCAAATTGGCATTCTTTGTCTGAAATTGCATGAAGTGAGTTTTATCACAATTGACTGACAAGCCATTGGCTGAAAACCAGTGAAGCTTTCTGGCTTAATGTAACACTGGCAGCATTTTCCAGACATACGAATATTAATATGATTATTGTTTTCTTTTTTTCTCGCACAGTTATTATTATTAATTCTGGTAGAATCATTTTCATGTTTCCAACAGATCGGATAAGGTCATATTGAATTGACTTGTACCTTTACAAACTATCAAAAAATAAATTGATATTTACTATAAGGTAAGACGATTCATCTCCCGAGGGATTAATCAAAAGCGAGTGAACTGGGATCTGCTGAAGATTAAGCACGGAGATGGAAGCTCCTTGTAAGGGCCGCGCGTTGCAGTTGCGCTGCGTCGATCGTGTGGCGAGTTTTATTGCAGTAGATAAGAATCCGAACTGCATCTGCCATTTGCTGTTTTACCGCGGCGCACGCAGATAACGCTCGCAGTTCGTGGCACTTGATAAGTCCACATCGGACGCAAGGATACATCGCTAGATAAACACAAAAGTAATTACAAAAACGAGTAATGGACGGTTGTTCATCATTTAATGTCAGCGGAATTAAAATTTTAATTGGATCACAACGAAAAACGATACCAATAAACAACAGGAATTATAAATAGATATAATCAGGGTTTGGAAATTATTTAATGTTGACGAGTGCAGATAGCTTAATGGATGCGCCACAAATGAATTACGCAAAAGAACGGAATTATTAAACAAGCAATCCATTACAAAAACGAATGAGTATATATTAAAACCGGCACACAATCATTTAAACGTATTTTAAATATACCAATTTTAAGTGGCTTTCTGTAATTTTGTCAATTAATATATATCCAAATGTTGAAAAAATTAATGCTTTGTATCAATATCAATGGCAAATGTGCTGCAGAATAATTTGTTTCTTGAAAATATTAATTAGTCGTATGGATCTAAGTCTTGCGTAAAAAATATCTAACTTGCACAGTCTTTGCGTAACTATTCATTAACTATTCAAGGTTAAGTAGGTTGGAATCGGTTACATTACAGTAATTGAATAACGGAAATGTCAAATCTCTTCATTCATAATACGAGACCACACTTTAAACATACTAGACATTATAAACGTCGTTGAAAATTATATTATAACCTAGAAAATTAAGAAAAAGGGATTAATCCACGGGTGGGCTTGAACTAGATCAAAAGATCATAATTTTGAAAGTTCAACCGATATGCAGCACAACCAGATTCATCTGTATTGCTATTGTCTCTAAACAAAAGTCAGGCATGCTTCATTATTTATATGTCGGTGTGTTAGCTAGTTCTGACGTTTCTTGTTTGTACTTTCTTTATAGAACTTCATACGCTTGGACAAATTGTTATATAACGTGCTACGCATATGCTTAAAGTTCCGAAGAAAAACACTATGGAGCTGATGGTACACTTAGTATTGAAAATTCGGAGAAAAACACTATGGGCTGAGGAACCTTTACATAAAGATGGAAGAAGTATGCGAATCTGTCAGCACGTGTATATTTGTGACGCCACAGAGGATGCAGAATGACAGAAGACAATGAAATCAACAATAGTTAATAGCGCCCAATATGTCGATTATTTGTTTAAATTCTGTTAAGCCTTACTCAAAACACGAATCTTACATTCTGCAATTACAACCTGCTATACGAACACCACGAGGAAGTATCTTAAAAATCAATATGAAAGGTTTTTAAAATACGTATGCCGGCGGTTATTCAATGCAATGCAATAAACCTTGTAAATAAATGCCCCATAGTAAGAAAGTTTGTACGGAACTAGCACGTACCATGCTAATTCATAGGCGTTTGAAATATACATTACAATTTTGGTAACAGACTTTTAAATAATATAAATTACCAATTTTTTTAAACCACAAATAATGTGGGGCCACCTCTATAGTCTAGTGGCTAACGTCACAGATGTCCCTAGTTCGATTCCTGACAAGGACCTGGGTTTTTGTGTGTTTTCAAGTACCCTTACTGAGTTTACCCGAAAGACTAAAATTAGATACTTAAAAGTGCAAGCCGCTAATGAGTTTGTTGGTTGGTGCGACTATAAACTTGACTTAAAATAAGTAAATAAATGATTAGAAATATTTACCAGGAAATTTTAGTTAACAGAATGAAATGTATATTTAGACGGAATTTGAGTTTACGGGATCAAGTGGTAATAAAGTTGCATCTAGGTAATTTCAGTTAAAAGAATGAACGGTTATTAAGAGGGAATTTAAATATACAGAATCTAGTACAAAAAGGCATATTATATACAAGTTATATACTATTATAGTATATAGTCCACACTTTTACATAGTCCAGAATGAATATTCTTCGCTTCCTTATGGAATCAGAATCATTTTGTACTTCATTAACGTACAGGGTGTATCATGGACTCACTTAACTCACCCGTATTATTTTAATTCTCTTATGCTGCAAGGAAGGTTCTTTACTCTTTTCATGTACCGCGTGTATTTTGGATTTTCTTTTAGCACTAGGACAATTTTCAAACTTTATAAAAGCGGGATTTTACCATTTTAGTTCACCGGGATCTTAAGGTATCATGTTAAATTATTCTGTTAGGGGAATTTTTCCAAGTGTTAAGAAGCAGTGAGTCATCATTCCGGTTATTCCCTTAACTGGGTTAAAAAATGTGTTGACCAAGAAATTATTGTCAAATTAATTCCTTTCCCCAGTTTATATAAAAAAATGCTTGGGCGACGCCAGAAACTCAGCTATTTTGATTTAAAATACAATTTTAATAAAAACACTATAATCAGTAGACTCCTGAAATGGCTACATGTCTTTATCAAACATTAACAAGTTTTAAATTTAGTGTGATTTTAGTGTGCTTTTAGTTTTAAGATCTCTTAAAGTCTGAAGTTTATTTAATCTGACATTTTTGGAATTATAGCATAAATGTTAATAAGTCAGAATTAATTATTAATATTTTGTTCCATTTCTTTCCGTCCTATGCTTTGCCGATGATAATTTAGTATTAGAGAAGCAGAAGAAAACTTGGAAACCATAATAAATGGATTGAACGTGGTCCTGGAGAAAGAGTTCAATATGACAAAGAATAGACAGAAAACCAAGATAATGGAGTGTAGTATGGAAAACAGTGGAATAACAAAGGGTGTTCGATTGGGAAGGGGTATTCTGATACTTGGGAAGCGTAGTAAATAGGGATGCTAGAAGTATAGTAGACATAAAGAGTAGGATAGCACAGGCAAGGAAGGCTTTCACGAAGGAGAGGAATTGCATACGGGTAATCCACTAAATTCTTAGGGATCTATATGGATCAAAATATGACCTGGGAAGTACATGTTGATGCGGTTTGTAAAAAAATAAATAGCAAAGCCTTTGCCTTGAAGCGATTGTCATGTGTGCTCACGGAAGACTTCCTATTAACCATCTACTATGGACTTATATTTTCTCAGTTTAGTTACTGCATTGAGGTATGGGGGTGTGCCGCTACTAAATACATGAATAGACTAATGGTGATTATAAAAACATTAAGATTTATCTTTGGCTTGAAGAAGTCAGATTCTTGCAAGCCAATATTTCTAAAACAAAAAATCCGTACTGTTTATTCTCTGTATATATAAGACTATTCAATTTGTACTGAAATATAAAGACCCTCAAATAGACAACCTGCCAAGATCATTTTTGACAAGAGGAAGTTGTGACTATTTCAGAGTCAGAACAGATTTAAAAAAAAAGACAATGACCCTTTCATAAAAGGTTCCATGTTTTTTAATAAATTACCTGTAAATATTAAGAAACTAAAAGGTAGAAAATTTTCTTCTGTATTAAAAAATTTTTTGGCGGAAAAAGTAATTTATAAATTAAGTGAATTTTGATTAATTCTTATTCTGTATTTTATTTTATCATTTCCTTTGTTATGTTATTTAATATTTAACTTTTAATCTTTTGACGATTTCCCATGTTTGTATATACAACTTATGGAAATAAAAAAACCAAATACCAAAAAAAATATAAGTGTTAATATTAATAAATCATCACTAAATATGTTCGTATGGAGTTTGGCGTAATATGGGTGCGAAACGTGGATGGTAGGAGTTTCATTAAGGAAAATAATAGAATATTTTAAAATATGGTGCTATAGAATGATGCTGAAAATCAGTTGGGTGGATAAGAGTAAATAACCAGGAAGTTCTAACCAGAATACGTGAAGAGAGAACAGTATGGAGGACTTTCACCAAGAGATGGGATTGGTTTATTGGTCACGTTTTGAGACATGAGGGTCTTGTAAAATAAGCATTAGAGGGAAGTATGTGGGGTTAGAACAAAGAGGGAGGTAAAAGATGGAATACACTAAGGAGATTAGGGATGATGTGGGATGTGCTAGTTATGTGATAATAAAAAGACTTGCGTGGGATAGGTTAGCATGGAGAGTTGCATCAAACCAGACTTAGGACTGAATACCATTCTCATTCTTTCGCATTGCCATTTATTTTATTTTATCTACTTTATAGTAGTTGAACGGAACTATTAATAAATAATTGGCATTAGTATTCCCTTCTTTGATCTCCAAGTTTGTATTAGTTGTAATGTTGGTACAAATATTTATGTTGATTAGGTTGTTTTTGTTTATACTAACTTACTTTGGCGTTCATATTTGTACAATTTCATAAAAAAAAATTATCGATTACTTCACTCGAGAAATCGTGTTATCTTTGATAACTATTTTTTAAACATATTATACTTGTTCGTATCGGCACGCGGATGAAAAAAATAATTTTTACTTTTTTGGGCCTTCTGAATCAGAAGAAAAAGCAGTCAAGACAGTTGGCATAACACTGTACGAATGTATGAAGATGTTACTATGTAAATACAAATTGTTAATGACGAGGCACCGGGTTGCTGGCAAACAAATAAGCTTGATGAATATGACAAAAAGTCGAATGCTACATTAAATGTTGTAAATACAATAAATATATTTATTTTTGTCTTTCGCCTGGTTCTACCTCATCATACAATCTATTTGATCAACATGTCTCTTTTTAATTTTATTTTCGGAGTCACTTTTCAAATCATTTTACATTTCCACAATTTCGGTTCAGCCGTTCATGGAGAACATAAAAACCATTGTAATAGTGTTACTCATATTTTTTGCTTGAAAAAGACTTAACAGTACACAAGTGCAGATAACTGATGAATTTCACTTATAATTTTAGTGGCAGATTTTGATTTCTGGTAAATAGCTAGTTTTATTGATGTTATTGAACAATTTTTCTTTTATCTATTTTATGTTCCTTTTTTTAATGTAATTTTAATTAATTTAGTATGTATTATAAACATTAGCACCGGGCGTGAATGAATATATCCATATCAGTTATGAAAATTATGAAATTACGTCTCTTACATTTTATTAATAGAAATTATACATTTAAAGAAAAATACTGCTGTGACATACGCCAACACTAATTGAAGTTACGCACAGCAAAAGAGGTTCAGCGATCTCGGCCGCCATTTTCTTTGCAGCATGTCTTGGGAGAGTGAAGTGACTCCGCGGTCGCGCTGCTGGATTTCAGGAGTATATGATTTCAGTTTTACTGTATTTATTATTGCATCCACATCAATCTTTCCTGAATCCAACAAATTATTTCTAGCAATCTTTCTTGAGTTCGTTGACAACTACTTTCGTTTTCAATTAATCTTGGTATGAAATTATTATTTGTATGAAACAAGGCAAACGTTTGAATTGATGTATTTTCTGGGAATGTAATTAATTTTGAATGATATTCACATTTAATCTTATATTTATTATTTAGTCAGACAATTTGAAATAAGGTCCAAGTACAGACGCAACTTTCCAGAACTCAAATTAACAGGCTATAGTTAATCTTGCTTCGTTTCAGAGAATGATTTCTACGGAAGGATGTATTGGTATTCACCAGTATTTAGGTATTCAATGAGTGCTACATTTAGACACATCCCTTCCCTACGGTTTAGACTCAGATATCCCGGGTTAGAACCCTAGCTAGGGCATGGATGTTGTGTGAGTTTCTACACTGATAAACCATTACGGGTAACAAGAAATGAGTACCCCATATTCGTAATAAGAAAAGGCGCTAATAACCTTAGCACTAGATGCGACTGTAAATAAATAAATGGATTTGAGTTTCGCCGTATTGGACGTGTGTAAGTCAAACGAAGACACTTTTGGTATATTATTAAAACTAAATGTTACTTTTCTAATTACATTTATAACAAACACGTTTGGAGTCTAAATATGTCAATTTTCAATTTTATGCAGCGTACCTGATCGTTAATCGTTGTTATTTATCTGTTACGCTAATTTTTGTACATATCCTCCATTACTACCGCCCTGAAAAATCCAATCAAATTAATGGGTCACATTTCATCAGTGCATAGACAGTTTAATAAATCAGTACTTTTAAAAATTGCTTGTCAAATATGTCGGACAAGAGATAGAAGGGTGCACCGCTGTAATTAATGTGGGCTACGGCAACAGTTTTCTAGCGCGAAGTCACCGACCAATAACTTCTATGGCGCAACTACCTTTCAAATATTCATTCCTCAAACAAAACTGATAGTAGTACACGAAAAAGCAATCCAGAATCAAAATTATTTGAAAAACTAGCAATTTGAATTGGATGCACAAACTACAAGGAATTATGACATTTAATTCCGTATTTGTGTAATTAAATGAGGTACTCATGACAATTGAAGAAACATGTCAATATTTTATACCTACATCAAAAATTTATTAAATATAACAACAAAGGAACTAAAAATTTATGAAACTATAGGGAATGTGAACTTGCACAAAGTAATAAAGGTGTTAATGGTGGTATCAATAATACTAATATTAATTATTATTATTATTATTGATATTATTAAAATTTATTGTTATTAAGTACAGAAAATGAAAAATTACAATTTCTTCATAGAAAAATTTATTACATAAACGTCACAATTCGGAGAGTTAAGAACACATTTTAAATTATAAGCATTTTTATCATACGGTAAAAACTCCAATTATAGATTCAATACCAAAACACAAAAATATCATACGTAAATATCGAAATAGTGTCTTAATATTCGCTTGAAAAAAATTAAATACTCTAAAAAATTTATCAAGTTTTGTCGAGAAGTATTTCAAATACTTTTTTAACTCATTATTATTATTCATAAATATCATCAAAGGAGAAATATTCAAATTTTTGTGTATTTGTGGACCCTGCATGAATTGCATATATTGAACACTAGATGTTCTACGCCAGGCGTTTTCATCCTTTTTGTACCATAGGGCAGTCTTCGGGAACATTCTAAATATTGCAGCCACTAAATTCGAATTTAGAATCAGCCTTCCTCTCCCTTTCACATTAACCTTTTCAAGTTTCCTTCCTATGCTTTTAAAGGGGAGTTGCCATTAAATGGACCACCCTAATGTATCACTGTCTGAAGAGGTGCTAATTTTAGGACGAAGAGCTATCAATAAATTACATTTTTAAATGAAGAAATTGTAATTTTTAATTAATATTTTTATTTTAAGAATATCAGTGAAGTTTTATTAGTTATTATTGACGTTAATATTAGTGTTCTTCATTTACTGAGTTGCAGAACGGTATATATTTATAGGGACAGAAAAAAGGCTAAACTGAAAATGATGAAAATTTTAATGCTATATTTGACGAAACATGGAACTTATTCCCTGATGCAGTGTGCTGAACAGCAACAGAATAATTTAATTTGACGATGCTCCATAAGATGCAGGTTTTTCATACCCAGAGGTTTCTATGCTTCGATTTTCCATTTGCTCTGCTGTATGGCTAATACGAGAATGGTTTGAAAAGTTTCTGTCCTCAACAAGAAGATGGCAGCACTCGTCAACAAAATGTGGCGACTCGGTTAATGTGATTAATAAATAACCAGACCACAACGAAAATTGCTAAAATGTGTTGTTTATTGTGTTATTAACGTAATATACATCCTCATAGTTGTTGCAACATTCAAACTTGCCGGGAGGAGCTTTGTGTCCCGATTGTACAATGTCTATCTGCGAAAGTTTCTTGTGTTGCCAAGGCAACCAGAGATGACAAACTCTTCGCTCGTTGTTATTTCATCTGCGCACGCTCACTCCATGGCGCGGCATATTAGAAATACTTAGATACCTCACTCCACAAAAAGTGCTTACGCAAACCAAAGAAGAGTTGGGGACTATGTAGGGAGACTCTACACCATTTAACCCTGTGAAATTTTGGACAGATGAATTTATACGTGGCATTATATCTTGTGATGTAATGAACAGGTCGGGACGTCCTATAACTGTAACTACTGACGATAACATCGCTTAGGTTCACCAAATGGTGATAGACGAATTAAAGTGAGATACATAACAGAGACTATTAATATATTCAAATAACGTGTTTGGTAAATATTGGTCAAGATTTAGGTATTAGAAAGCTGTGCGCACGATGCGTGCCGCGTTTGCTCATGTTACATCAATAACGTGTTCGAATGAGCATTTCCAACGTTCTGTTGACGTAGATTATTTTCGAAAAGAAGAAAATCATTACAGGAGTATACTACGTATTATAAAGTGACTATCTGTAGGCAGAAATTGCGGAAAAACGGCCATATTATCAGAATTTTTTTTTCACCTAGTAAATACGCCGCCTGCCTCCTCAGCGACTGCCATGGCGAAAATCCAAGAATTACGGTTTGGCCATTCTCCTGACTCATCAGATCTGTCTCCAAGTGACATTTTTGTTCCCCAAGCAAAAAGTTGCGCTCGGAGGGTATAATTTTTCGATAAATGTGGAGGCAAACACCTTCGTAAACAATTATTTTGCAGAGTGTAACGTTTTAGTGGGCTTTGATTTACTTTAAGTTAAGAGCAGGGAAATTAAATAATTAGAATGTTTAAAATTTAACAATAGAAAAAACAAATAAAATAAAACCGTACCTTCCTGCACTTTTAAAAAAATGCAATTTGTAAAATGAATTAATCTTTATAAATTTAATTAAAATAAATTGATTCTGTCACTCAGGGGATGGTGAACTCAAATACCTGGTCTCAACAATAATTGATGGTGGCGATGGCTACTGTGGCATGGCTGACGGTACTGAGGAAATTATGATTTTGTTATTCCTTTACCAACAACGACACCAGAAAACTCGTTGATAGATCTGTTCGGAACCTTTGGAAGCATTGAGGAAGCAGCTTTTAGTATTGGACTTGGCTGCTACCGCCGGCTAAATTTCATTCTCTGGGATCACCAGGTGTTCCGAACGTTCAACAATTTAACTAAATGCCACAAATCCCTTTCTTGATCCTTTAACAACTGCCCTGACCTTCTTAGCAACACTTGATAACCACTCTTAATAACAACTTCAAAAACTAACACCTCAATCGCTACGACACCGCTTGACCGCTCAACAACCACTTCCGATCTACTTCCTCCAACTGTCTGCAGCTTACTTCAAAAATTAATTCCCACCTTTTTCTATGACTCCTCAACAACTAACTTGCAACCACCCCATATAAACTCGACAACAATTTTGATCACCACTAACTCCTCTATCTCCTTCTACCAGCATTCAAACTTACGATCTTTCCCTCTCCGGGCGAAATATCCACGATTTCAGCCAATAGGAATTTGTCTTACATTTTTCCAGTTCCCAATACGACTTTCATACGTCTGCCCCAAAGTCGCGAAAACTCACGCACGCACTGTCTGTGGGAATATACGAGACGTGACAAGATTATAACCCGACACAAATATTTATGAAACCTGCTGGCCAGCGGCTTCTTAATCCTACAAAAGACCACTCCGATAGAAGTTGTGAGACCAGGCCTCCGCTACCCGACAAGCAACGAACGACTCCTCGATTTTCACAGCTCGGAGAAAATTGGATTAAAATTATTTAATTTACATGAACAAAACTAACCCCTTTAATAATGTGGAAAACATGTGTACACTACAAGATATACACGCCGAGTGCTATTTGGACGTATTAATGAGATAGATACGTACAAGAAAAATAAAATAAATTTGAATAAAAAGCGTCTTGCATCTTTATTACGTCCGAAACTTTTCAAACCACCCCGGTAACTATGTTAGACTAACGAAAAATAGCAAAGCTAAACATGGCTGCTTTTTTATAAAAAAAAATTTTCAATTTTAATATGAAACTACATTATTTATAAAAATACTTTCATAACTGAAAATGTTATGTGCATCTAATATAATTCTTTGTCGTTGAAATTAGAGTTATAAGATATGATAGACACTTTAAGAACATAACTGAAACAGAACATTGTATTTTTTATTCAAAATAACTGATTTTGTTTCCTTAAATTCAGTAATGATGTTTTCATTTTCACATTTCAATGGTTTTGAAAGCAAGCTAATAATACGAAGTAAAAATTTCCAATGGCATATGTCTCGGATCGTCACGAGGCACAGGAACCGATGATATAGTCTTAGTGTTAATTAACCCTGGCAACAGCGGACAGCAATAAATTATAAGCGAAAGCCAATCCATTACCTGACGTTATGGTCTGCTCTTCCTGGCTCCAGGTACGTATTAGAATTAATGTTTACGAGAATGATAGAGGCTGTAATTTCCTTTTAGGTTAGGTTAATCAATTATACATCCATAACATTGCTTCATCAAATTGGTTTTCCATATTTCAGGGTCTATATTGTCCGGGCATTATTTTAATTGACACTATATTTTAATGAGGACACACTGGCTAGCCGAATACTTGGCAACCCAATCACCATTAACAGATTAACCACTGCCGACCAGCTTTAATTAGAAATACCTCGTCCACCATTACCGTGTTGCCCAATATCTAAAATGTGACATTTCGGATAAATAACTATTATTGCTTTAATTTGCAGATGATTTTCATCCTAATCTATCTTCACCATGTCTATTTTATCTCCACATCAGTATTGGATTACAGGAGAGTTCGCGTCTGTCAATTCGTATACAATAGCGTTTTCTCTCGATCAAGCTGGGCGAATTTATTACCATAGAATTACTTTGATTATTCAATTATAAACAGTAAAATTGTAATCTAATAATTTTTGGACAATGAGTGTTATTTATATGAAACATACTTAAATTTGTAAAGAAAAAATTATAACAATATTAAATTTTCGAACCGAGGTACAAGTGTATATTATTCGTTAAATTATATACTATTTTTTAAACTGAATTTAAATGTAGTAGCATAGATTGCTATTATTCAAAATAATTTGTACGCCAACTAAATCATTTGATAAAAATATTAACCAAGCTGATATATACCACAGTTTATAGTAATTTTATTTGCAGTGCAATGTTGGACATCCTAAATAATATGCAAACTTTTCTGAGATTAATATTTTTCTATATAGCCTAATAGTTGATCGCTACAAACTTGATTATACTACGTTTGTAGTTTTAAATTCAGAAACAAGAATAGCTATGCTTACATCCTTACATTGTTTAACTTGAACTTAAACCTCAACGAGTCTGTTACCAATCACGTAAACAATTCGACACCTATTTTGGTCATTTCATTACGAAACATTTTTCAACCGCCGCTAAAATCGTTGGGGGCTGAAATTAGACTCATCAGTATCACTATTAATCTCAGAGATCCAGAAAACGATCGGTTCTTTCTACCATTGTTTTTATATATCACCGATATTGTAATGTACGTTTCCGACCTTAATAGCTTCTTTCGTCTTTCTCAACATTTTTCTTTGCGTACTTCTGAGAGCAATTTGTATTTGCCAGTAATACACATCTTCCTCTTGCGGTGAAACGTTAAATTTCAATATACTTTAAAGATTTCAGTACGCGGACCATTCTAATTCGATTATTCTATTGTTCTTATATGTAAGATTCCAGTGAGATAAATTACCTGAATTTGGTGTCTTACCGTATTTTCTCTAACGTAAAAGCTTCTGATTAATTTGTTTCCTTAGAAAAATAGTAATTTAGTTTCAAAAAAATAAATATGTAGTTATAGAAACATACGAATTTACTTTTGTATTATACCTTCTAATTTCGGGCCCCACAGAAACCTCCTCTGCCGCCATGGGAAAGAGCACGATCTACCGGATGCGGGATTTCTAGGGTTTTCTCTGCATCGCTTATAGGTGAATGGCGGGTTCCAGAGACCCTTGTTAACCCTTGGGTGTCTTGCTCTGTCCTTTCCGCATCGTCCGTTTCTAATCCCTTCCTATGATATTTAAGGGGAGTAGCCACCATGTCACTCTCAAAACAGAGAATTACTTCTTTATTGTCAAAACTTATCAATATGTGTTAGGTTTTAGTAGTTTTCTCAAAATTTATGATACATAAACCATAATTAATCAATTTTGTACACGATTGTTTCTTCTGTATCCGTCAACTTTTAATGTATTTGTTTCCTGGCGGACATAATTCCAGAAAAGTATAACATAGTATCTTTGTCAATACTAAAATTACTACCAAAGAATACTCCAGCAGAAGGTCCATGATTGCTAACTATTCCAGGCGGGAACTGTGTGCCATGCAGTGGCTGTTCACAGTCTTCTTAAGTTCATTGTAGAAATTGGAGTTTTCGAAGAAATCTAAGCAATTTATATGCCGTTGTGATCGTTTTTTCTCTGTTCTAAAAGTGTCTGTTTTTTCTCACTCCTTGCTTTGTATTATTCGCAATTTCTATGTAATTTATTGTTTCTTTTAGTAAATATTTTTGTAGTTGCCAAGAACGTCTACTGTTGACGCGATTATAATTTCAATTATAAGAAAATAATGTATTGTTTGCCGCTCTCTTGTGCCTCGCACAACATAGGACCCACGTTGGAGTCCTGCCTAGGGGTTGGACGTTGTGTTGTTTGCGTTACCATAAAGTGATGCCGTAACGTAAAAAAAGTTACCCTGATTGAAGACAGACGCTAATGACCTATAGCAGTTTTGCCGCTATAAATAAAAATTTAAAAAATAATATATTTCTTCAAATACTCTAAATTACAATTCTTTTCCAGAAGGATTACCAATTATTCGTTTTAGCCCAGTTTACCACATCGTACAATAGAGCCTAGTTTTCATATTTTTAGGCCCAATACTTAAATATAAGGAGATTATTAAATTTGTTTAAAAATGAATATCTCATAGGATACAGATTTGTGTGAATTAATTATTCATTTTCAGCCAAAGCTGTACTTCAGCAGTTTATCGTGTATAAAAAAGAATCTTAGAATATTTATTAATAACGCTAAAATATCTTATTGTTTAGTGTGCACTATTTGTTAAACGCTCTGTAAATACAGAAATTGTACTACCATTCTAAACAGCAGCGCTGGAATTATAACGATATAAGGGATAGTAATACTAAATAATTAAACTTAATTAATTTTATTAAGAAGATTTGGAAATAATAAATAAAATGAATGTGAACCTGGAGGAAGAGTACATGAGGAGGATAAACCAAGGTGATGGAGTGTAGTATGGAAAATAATGGAACAACAAAGGGCGTTATATTGGGAAGGGATATTTTGAGGAAAATAAAGGAATCTGCTACTTGGGCAGCATAATAACTAGAGATGTTACAAGTATAGCAGACATGAAGTGTAGGATAGCACAGGCAAGGAAGACTTTCACAAAATTGAGGAATTTAATTATGGCTAATATAAGTATGAATATTAGGAAATCATTACTAAAAATATTCGTATGGAGTGTGGCGTTATGTGTGCGAAACGTGGACGATTGGACTAGCTCACGCAAAAAGAGTAGAAGCTTTCGAGATGTGGTGCTAGAGGAGAATGCTGAAAATTAGATGAGTGGTTTGGGTAAGTAACCAGGAAGTTCTAAGCAGAATAGGGGAAGAGCGAACAATTTGGAGGATTTTGACCAAGAGAAGGGATAGATTAAAATGCTACGTTTTGAGACATTAAAGTCTTGTAAAAGTACCATTATAGGAAAGTGAGTGGTGTAAGAACAGAAGTGGGAGACCAAGGATGGAATACGCTAAGGTATAAGGGAGGATGTGGGAAGTGGTACTTACTGTAGAAATGAAAACGCTTGAGCAGGATAGGTTAGCATGGAGGATTACATCATACCAGTCTTAGGACTAAATACCACAACAAGAAAATTTTTATCACCTGACGTGAAGTCTTTGGAACTCTGAGGAGAGTCACGTTTCCTGTCGCCTATATTAGCAGTGGTGAAATAAGTTGATAACAATGAAAATGTAGTTGTATCTTTGTAATATGTATATAATAATAATATAAAGATGAATATCAACCGAATTTGAATATTATAAAAGTTTTTAATAATTAAATAACTGTTTTCCTTTTTCGGATATGTATAAATCATTTTAAATAACGTATTGGTACCACAGTTATTTATTTTAAGTATTATCTCGTTTTCTGTTGTGTATTGTGTTCAGTTATGTTAGTGTGATATCTGTGTTTATCTTTAGGGTATATTCATGTTATGTCTTTGTTGTATATGTACGTAATAATTTTTGACTTGTCCTACATTCACAGTGGAAGACGAACAGAATCAACGAAAAAAACTATTTGAAATACAATTGGTAAATTTTATAACGTTTCCTAGCAAGTTAAAAAGATTGCCTTTTTAATGAACATAAAAGCGGAAATAGGAGATCTATTTATATTGCTTTATTAATACGATGAATTTTAAGACTTAACTACCTTTCCAAATTCAATTTTTAAGTAGTATACCGAAGATTATTATTATTTGACTTTCTCATGAGTCTCTCATTCTCAAAAACATTAACCCATACAGTACATTAATAATTATATACAATATATGTACAATTAATTTATCCGAATTATGAAATTCGTTCGCTTTATTTGGTCTTTATAAATACAGTTAGGTGCTCTGAACTACAGCGACCATATATATGGTTTATAAATTCGAGGCGTTTATCTGGGCCCTGTAAATTCTCTTTTATTCAAGGATTGCGGTCCGAGAGGAGGAGACGTGAGCAGGCAGAAGCAGAAGCAGAGGCAGAGGCAAGTGTGATTGTATTGTGCGACTAAATGAGGCGACAGGGGAACGTCTGTGGGCGGCGGCCGTTTGATAACGTAGGGAGGGAACAAGCCTGATAAAAGACGCGCCCAGCAATTTCACAGTCGGTGTGTGAAAGAGAAAGAGGGGGTGTAAAATGGAACAGATTCAAAGCAGCCAATCACGTCTGCATAAAATTCCCATTCCGCGTCGCTGATAAGGGAAGAGCCTTTTAAAGCCGCGGTCGGCTGACATTCAGACATTGTAAAGTGTAAAACCACTATTAAACTGCTCTACTGCGGTACTCACGCGACGAGGCCCCTGCATTCATTACATGCTACTGTAAACGGAGTAAAGTGATCCAGAAATATCGTAAACTACTAATCAAAATGTAATGGTAATGGACGTCTTTATCAGGAAACAAAACATGGACCACCTTGCTATTATTAAAAATAAGCACGTTCTAACATGTTATAAAGTTGAAACTGAGTTTCTAACGGTAAAATATACAATCCTATTATCACATATATATCACTGTATTCAATTTAATGTTAGATAAATATGTATTTACGCAGCCTTCGTCTTTATTAAATGAGAGTATTGTTTCTCAGTTACACTCTATTTTTTCTCCGTAATATAGGTAACGTCCAGTCAATTTTCCTAAAAAATATTCGTTAACTGTCTGTCGATATTAACATTGTTTAAGGAATGAATCCAGTAATGAATATACGAACTCCAAAAATATAGATTTTACACGTCTGATCTTCCCAATCTTCGGTATTGGGCCCAGCGATTACCATATAACTCTATTCTTGAAGTACTTAGAATTTCTCCCATTGACCGTCCACATACAGTAATTTTACCAACAACGGGTGTTGAAATGTAATAGATGTTTTCTTTCAACATGTAGTTTCAGGGGTCTATAAATTTTTCAGTCTTTGACATGGTTCTGACATCTTTCACAATTTGATTTTGCCTCTTTTGACAATGAGAAACTGATGGTTTTGCCGAAGTGAAACTTGTCATAGTTCAGTAACAAAACAGCAATCTCTTTGCCAACATGGGATTAAACCATCAGCACGAGGGTTACATTTTTGAAAATTTACCTTTTCCAGTCTCCTACTTTATCTCGTCATAATGAGCGCGATGAGTCAGTATCTTAATCGAGTCAAGAATTACACTGATTAAGCTACTAAATAAAAATACAAAGAAACCGCCGATTATATTTATAAGGAGAAGATATTTGTAATATCTCTTCGGTGTGACTAGTGTGAAATAATATGTTTAGATTTATATATTACTCTTAAAAAAATAAAATTGGGTGTGTGCGCCTGGTCTTTAAATAATGTATCTCAATCAACTGCCCTGTATCTTTTAAAACATTTTACATATTTATTAACTAATAAACAATTATGTAAATATTATATCACGATTGATATATATTCTCTTTGGTATGCTTGTAATTATGTATTATCTTAACGTAGCCTGTGAAACGTAGAACTAATGCTTAAATATGACTAAGATGTTATTTTAAGTTTCGTTTTTCGCGATCGTCTCCGACGTCTCCCGCTACACGAACGAGCGCAGCGGATAAACATCTCGCTTGGCAGGTTTAGTGAGAGCATAATGTATCCTGTTGTAAGTTCTATATGTCTTTAGGGTACGACCTTTGATTGTATAGAAAATCATAAGGAATAAATAGAGAAGATTAGATAATAGGCGTGGGAAGTGAAAGGGGCGAACGAAGAAACCCAAACCTTCACAAGATCGACAAAAATATTCTCTGGGCAGTGAACTATAATACACCAAAATTTGATGGTAATTGGTTTACGAACGCCTACAACTCGCAGTGTGAAATTTTGTCATCAGTTGTTGATTTAACGAATTTCGTTCTCATTGTGCTATTCTTTCACTTTCCTTCATTTCATTATAATTCATTCCCCTTTTCTGTAATCTCTGTACATCATTTTTTTTTCGAATTCATTATCTCTTGCTATCTCGACGGTGTTCACCAATGTTCAGGAAGAAACTTATCTCACTTAGTACAGTAATTTATACATATATACACTGCCTAGTATATAAGTCATAAAATACCGTTCAAATATAAAGTATTTACACGTATATTGTGACAAATTTTAGAAAATCTGTCGAGGAACATTCCATATCTTATTTGCGAAACAAGTATTGTTAATAAATATATAAAAAGTAATTATTCTTTCATTTACGGGTAAGTCAGAGGCGGTTGGTTCATAAGTGTTCATATGCTGCAGCACTTAATTTAATATCTTTTATTTTTTGAGAATCACTATAATAATTGTGTTTTAACAGTGTGAAATTTACATCAATTGTTAAGGCTTGTGAGGCACTCATTTTCGCTAATGCAGACAGCTTGTTATATATATATATATATATATATATATATATATACTATTGATACTAAGAATTACTTTCTTGACCGAGAGATGCGCAGTGTTGTGTTCCATTCCGCCCCCCCCCCCCCCGATTTACCCGTAAAACTGCACAAAATGTATAATTTCGGTGCTACGAACCAGTGAGCACATACAATCAATCAGAGCCGTGTCCTGAAATTACTCAGAGAGGCTCGCAGCATTAAAGCGAAATCAATATAGATTTTAACTAATTTGATAATTAAAAATTTTAATTTAAAATAGTTTTATTTAAAAACAAATATAGTGTTTATGCATTTGGTGAATTTTGTGTTTAAAAATTTCTCCTGTAAAATATTAAAGGAAAAAATATTTAAGGAGTGGCATTTCAAAGACTTGCATCATTCTGAGGTAATCTATCAAAGGACACTTTATACAATACTGCAACCATTCGTGACTTGTTCTTAAAACTAACATCAATTTTAAAAAGTACTTTCTATTTAAAAGTGTGTGGAAGCTTGGCGCTAAATTATTTCTGTTTTTAAAAAGGATATAAAAATAAGTTCTCAGGAAATTACAAATTTAAATTAATTTCTTGATAAATTCAAATTTTTATGTAATTCGACTTTGATCTCCTTGTCGTGAATGCCTTATGTAAATAATGAACGTACTCTAAATTGGCAAGCTCACCACAAAATAAAAATAAATCTCTGTCAATTTCAAATAGTGATTATTTTACCTTTGTTAGATTCCTCATTTCATCGAACATCCGTCTCCACTATCGGAATATCTAAAAATAATTAGTTGTTATAATGAATATTATTTTATTTACTTACACAAAAATATCCAGGGTAATTAAAAATAACTATAAAGACAAATATAATATAAAATACAAATATAAACAAGAAACTGCCTGAAATTTTTATATTTGCATAAATAATTATTTGATTACATAAACGTTATTTCTTTATTTACTAGACAACATTTTACGTTTGATAGATATTTAAGATAATATCAGTAACAAAAACATATCTAATACAGTCTTACCGACTCTCAGGAACATTTCGAACACATTCCGAGGGCAATAATTTACAGGAGATGGTTACATTAAATTTGGTAAAAGTAGTGATTAAGAAGCTCGACGAGGACCGGGATTTGGTTGCTAATGACGGAAGGGAAGCGAGGCTTCTTGTGGAAGCACGTGTAGAGAGAGGGGTAGTTATAATTGGCGAGATAGAGAGCATGGGATGGCTCGTTACACGCGTTTACTCGGGCTATCATGAAGTGCGCCCTCTATCTCCACATCTACGCGTAGCACGCGCCCCGCCACACGCATCCTTCACGCGTTGCGTAGGGTTGCGTTGCGGAAATCAATTCTGAGATTCTTATTTCACCCGTTCCGTTTCATTCACGAATTATATTATTCTAGTTTAAAAAAATGAGATAATGTTATCAAATTAAAACAATTTAATAAATAAATCAAAAAATTAAAATTTTACTACTTCATTCGTTTTGTATCTGTAATACAACTTATATATGGAATTCAGTTTGAAAATGAAGAAACTGAAGAAAGAAATTCAACCAAAGAGATGGGAATTAGAAAACCTGAAACAACAGGAGGCTCTTCTGACATTCAAAGAATAAATCAAGAATAGATTAACGGAGAAAGGATAAAGAAGAAGAAAAATATGCTGCCCTCTTGAAGGAGGAAATGACTAGAGCAGCCAACGAAAAAATAAAAAGAATAGCTCAGACCAATAAAAAAGAATGGATACAACAAAAAATAATAAAAATAATTGATGAAGTCGTAAATATAAACACGCAAGATACGAATATTGTAAAAAGCAGTACAGACGCTTGAAGAATGAGGTAGATAGGAAGTGCACAGCAGCGAAAGAGGGTTATCTTCCAGCTTATAGGAAAATCAAATAATTATTCAGAGAGGGGAAAACTATTAGCACGAACATCAGGAGAGCAGACGAGAGGCGATTCTATATAAAGAAGAAAAGGTGGAAAGATGGAAGGTATATCTAGAAGAGCTGTATCACGGTAGAAATCTAGATCAGTCAGTAATAGAAGAAGAGGAGGTGAAGGAAATTTTAAGGTCGAAGTTTGATAGGCTGCTAACAGATCTGAGCAATGGTAAAGAGCCAGGAATTAATAGCATTCCAGCTCCGTTGATAAGATCATCGGACGATGAAGCAATATCATAGCTATGCAGGACAGTTCCGAAATCTACGAAACAGAAAAAATACCAGAAGATTTTAGTAGAAACTTAATTATACCCATAACAAAGAAAATTGGCATTGATAAAAGCGAACAGTAGAGGACTATTAATTTAGTATCTCACTAATGAAAAATATTAACGAAAATAGTATATAGAAGGATGAAAGAACTAATAGAATAAGAGTTAGGAGAATATCAGTTTGGTTTTGTGGAAATGTAGGGGACAAGAGAAGCAATATAGACTTTGTGTCTCATTTTAGAAGACAGGATAAGAAAAAACCGGCCTACGGTCATGGCATTTGTAGATTTGGAAAATACCTTTGATAATGTAAACTGGAACACACTACTAAGGATTTTTAAGACGTCAGGAATAAAATAACAGAAAGAAGAGCTATCTATAATCCCTATAGAAAGAAGTCAGCAGTAATTAGAATTGAAGGGGAAGAAAAGAAAAATCAAGAAAGGAGTATGACAAAGATGCAGTATGTCACCTATTAACTTATATATAGAATAGGTGATGAAGAAAGTTAAAACGGAATATGGAAAAGGAATCGTACTGCAAGGAAAATAAATAAAAACCCTACGCATTGCTGATGATATTGTAAAATTAGCGGAGTCAGAAGAAGACTTGCAAAACATAATAAATGGCATGACCGTGGTCCTGGAGAAAGAGTTCAATTTGAAGAGAAATAGATTAAATCTGAGGTAATGGAGTGTAGTATGTGAAATATGAAATTACAAAAGCTGTCAGATCGGAAAGGAAATATTTTATAGAAAGTTAAGGATTTCTGCTACTTGGGCAAAACAATAACTAGGGATGGCAGAGTATAGTAGAGGTAAAGAGTAGGATAGCACATGCAAAGAAAGCTTCGTAAAAAAGAGGAATTTACCAACGGCTTGTATAGATATGAATATTAGGAATTCATTATTAAAAATGTTCGCATGGAGAGTGGCGTTATATGGGCGGGAAACGTGGACGGTAGGAGTTTTAGAAACGAAAAGAATAAAAGCTTTTGAAATGTGGTGCTACAGAAGAATGCTAAAAATCAGGTGGGTGGATAGAGTAACTAGCGAGGAAATTCGAAACAGAATAGTAGAAGAGCGAACAATATGGAGGACGTTGACCAAGAGAAGGGATACATTAATAGGCCACGTTTTGAGACATGAGGGTTTTTTAAAATTAGCATTAGAAGGAAGTGTGTAAGGGTAAGGACAGAAGAGGGAGCCTAAGATCGAATACTCTAACAAGATTAGGGAGTATGTTGTAGTTGTGTAAAAATGAAAAGGCTTGCGCCGAATAGATTAGCATGGAGGGTTTCATCTAAGCAGTAACAAGAACTCGTATAGAATGTCGAATACAAAATGGAATTGATTTTGCTAATTTTTTGATAAATTTTCAGATAATTATGTACATGTAGTTCGAAATATTCTGTATTTATATGATGAGGAGAAAATAAATTGTTTCATTTGATAAATAGCCTACTGTTTTCTTTTCTTTTTACATGTAACATGAATGGTTTTTATACGTTAATATACCGCAATGGTGCTTATAACTAGAATTTCTGTAATATTTGTACTTTGTCATTATTATTATTATATATACTTTGTCACACTCTATATTGTAGTATTACTCATCAATTTTCGTGACTTCTGGGTTCCTTTGAATGACCTGATCTACATTATATCTTTCGAAGTCCGGATGAATATCGTTATTGCACAGCACCAAGGCGCATCTACAATATTCCTTAGTTCTTAGTAGTGGAATTGCTGTATTATTATTATGTTGCTTTAACTGTTACAGACCCAGAGTTGAATTCCATATGACGTTTCTAGTGCATGTTTATAAATCATAAGATTATTGTACATGGATAACTTTGTGTTCCGCCCAATTAGCAAATAGAATTTTTTATGTTTCAAATTGAGTTCTCCTCTTTTCTTTTTTGATGTGAGCCTTCAGGGAAGCCTTGTATCAAGTGTAATACCCCAAATACTTAGGCATATGAGCATAAGCTTTGTTTTCTTTCTTGCAACAGTTGATGATGTTTATTGGTGAAGTTAATATGTATCGATTTGGTTTTAACTTGATTCGACATCTATTATTAAGGGCGTTAACCTTGTTAAAGTATGTTTGGAGTTTCCTGGTGGCTTCTTAATAATCAATTCCAAAAGCAATAGTTGAGGGTAGGTGCGAAATGTATTTTAGCCGAGTATGAATAGCTTTCATAATTCGACTAAATTTGTGGATAAACCGTGATACAGATAATGGCATGCAGATTAATGCGCCTGAGGAAAAGTTTCTATTATGGGTACTTTCCTTATTGGTTGACTGAGGAAGCATCTGCCACGGGCCGGTGTGGAACTATTAGTTAGCCTACCTGTGGGTCCTGCGAGTCCTGTGGGTCCTGTGGGTCTGGACGCCTGGACCGTGAAATTGCCCAGCTGCTTCGCGAGGCACAATGCGCTTTTGTCAACTTGCTAATAGGCGCTGTCGGATGCCGCGCGAATGGAGCATACAAACAACTGAGCCTTCTCACAAATACTCCATTGAAAAATTTCAGCCGAGTGTTGCTGATAGTGTTCCGTTTCTCAAGTGCTCCGCATCAATGAGTCGGCCTCTCAAAGCTTCTCTGGAAAAGTCACCACGCATCTGCGACATCGAGAGGCACTAACCACCAAGTACTTGAGAAAAATTAAATTACAGCAGAATGAACGAAACGCTGTTTAATCCAAAAGGAGGGGACGTTTACGTGACGCTGCAGTTGTATGCGCTTTATTCTATAAGTGAACCCAATTGTCACAGTCCTAAAAGTTAATAACTAATAAAGAGGAATCATTAAGACAGACCAGCAAATTAACTCTTTATTTTTTCCCCGCTTAGGGCATTTGATGCACTGAACTCAAAAAATGCCACGATTCCCTCTCTATCATGTAAGGTTTTTTCCCCAGAGTGGAAATGGTAGAAAATCTATTAAAAAACAGCAATTCATATAGGAAACTGTATATCTTTATATAAAAATATCACGTCGTAATTTTTTATTTACTTTAATGTTATAAAAATAAAATATATAAATAGATTTAAAAATCTTTATAAGATATAGATTTTTAAACTCAAAGCTTTTGCAATGGTACACCGCAGGTGCGGGCTCAGATAGTAGTCGGCCATCATTTTTACATTCCACTAATCAGGGGTGAAGGTATAAAAAATGTCTTACCGGAACGCATTTTATCTGCCACCGGGCATCTGCCAATTTGTAGATTTAATAAATAAAATACAATACAATTTTGTCGAGTGAAAAAAAAACAGATTCATAATCATAATTTCCTTTTATATTGTAAATAATCACAAAAATATAAAAATAATGGAAAATCACATACTTTAAATACAAAATCATATAATTGTAACACTTTCCACAAATTTCATTCTTGTTGATGATTTTAAATCTTTTACCGGAACGTTGTTTGAAATTTGGTGCTATAGGAGAATGAGATGGATGGACACAATCACTAAGGAGGAAGTTCTAAACAGAATAGGGGAAAAGCGAACAAGATAGAGGACGTTGACCAAGAGAAGACATAGATTAATAGGACACGTATTAAGACAAGAGGGCCTTGTATAACAAAGGTTACTTTCTTCGCCCCTGCCACTAATTATAATTTGTACCATGTATTAAGTAAAAACTTTCTAGAGCTCCAAAGATAATAAACCTCATAAGAATACATAAGTTGATGTTATCATAACACTTTATTTTAAACTTAATGGGAAGAGAAAAGACTATATTAACAAACCTACAAAATATTATACTAATGCCGCGATGTACTTCTTTTTTACTTTTAATAATAAATTAGTAACTAAGAGCAACTGTATTTGATTTATCAGATCACGAAATATTAAATGAACTTGATTTCTAATGATTTAGAGGAAATATGTTTCAAATCGTTACCCAGCCATCGTTTTTTATTAACTTTTTTTACTTACAATCTGTCCTGAGTGGACAATATTTAATTGGTAGCACAATGTAAATAAAAAGTATTCACTACCACAGCATTTCTTCACAAGATATGTTATGAGAATAGAATTGTGTTTTATTAGTCAAATTAGTTAACCTGATATAACCCTAAATCGGTAGTAACGTCTAACTTATCTGTTATTTAGAAACAGTTTTTTTTGTGTGCTCATTGGAATGCCCTTAAGTTATAACACTGCAGTTCACACTGTAATGGTAAGCATTAAAACACGACGAAATGCGGAATTTGTGGGGACGAAATCAAAGCCATGCGGCGTCAGAGAAGTAATAAAGCCTAGACAAGTTGGTGCCGCCCGTGGTTTTCTGAACTTTATGAGATTCCGGAAAACTAGGAATCTTGCGAGACATGGTGTTTGCCCCAAAAACATCGGTGGAGTGGGGTGAATGACTACTCCCAAATACGGAAGGTATACTTTTGATTCGAAAAATTGAACCCACACACCGAAGGAAAAATTGATTTTTGGGCACTAATAATTTAAAAATTCCGTAATAAACAGTGAACATTAAGAGTGGACATTGAGAATGAACAGTGGACATTAAATAATAAAAAATTATAAACTACCAATTTGTAATTGGCTGTGACCATTTAAGTAATGGGCGAAATTTTTGCTCTTGTCCGTGGCATCAAAGGAGAAAACTAAATGAGCAAGGGCCTCATTGTTCAACAAGGACGTTAAAGGATTTGGTTGGGACCTGTGCAATATCCATGGTGAGACAGTGGTTTCCAGCTAACCACTCTGAGTGTAACCTCTTGCTGAGTTCCTCGTATTGCCAATTCCGTATAGACCTGTATATATATTTCTGTTTCTATGAGAAGGCCCGCGAAGACGACCCCAGAATAAATCTTATGACTCTAGTTTGTAAGATATTTAATGAATGTAAATAATTGTATAAAGTACTTAGGGTTAATAAAAAATAAGGCTGGCTTTTTAAATTAAAATGCTTCCATTATTATTGTACTGTAAATTAATTAATTTTAATTAAATGGATGTTTCATTTATATATAATAATTATTTATTTTAAACAAGTAAACCTCCGATATTAATTTCAACAATAATCAATTTAATTTCTTTCCTAATCGGCAGTATGAGTACATCTTTTACATTTACATACGATTGTAATATATCAAGTGGCGTTGACTATTGACCATACCATTTTCTTCTGGAAGTACGGAATTATTTCCAAGTTTCATTTACTGTTGATGAGTTTTACTGTTAAATGATATAGGTTTGAAGGTAACCAATATAATCACTGCTTTTTTTATTCTATTCAAATTTCACATTAGGGAGCTTTCGACATAATCATCATATTCATCCTATTTACTCTAAATGTACGATATTGTAGCCTTGTTTTTGAATATATGTTCATATCAATCATGTCGAAAGTTCTCTAATGTGAAATTTGAATAGAATATAACACTTTTACGGAGACTGTTCCAGTTACCTTCAAACCTGTTCCAACTACTTTTTTGTGCCGTACAACTGTATCCCGAATGTCAAAATCTATTTTAGTATTATTTTTTACAATATATTGTACAATTATTGGTTTTATAAATTTTTCATTTTTCTTTCTATGAGCCAGTGCAGCAGAACAAATATTTCTGTTTAATGTAAACGTTCACCATATTTATATAGACACATAGCATTTTCAAAATGGTTAGTCAAGACTGTAATATGTTTAGATGTTCTGCAGTTATTTCTGATTCAACTGTGGGCTAATAGTATCATCTGCGTATGTGGTAATTGTTGTGTGCTTAGTTGTTGGAAGATCAGAAGTGTAAGATTACCCAGAATGAGTCCTAAAACACCATCCTGAGGCTCTCCGCGTAGTGTTGTTAGGAAATCAGTGAATTCATCCTGATACTTAATGATATGCCTTTCCGTAAAGTAGGACAGGATCATAACTAAGCGGGAGATTTTCTTAGTTTTATTAAAAGCCTTCTCGCCAGACCATGTCAAAACCTGACTGACGTCGAAAAATGACGCCGAACTTTACCTTATTTTTCTCAGAAACCTTGTTGATTATATTTACTATAGCAAGTACCATGTTAGATGTAACCCAAGGCGGTAGTGGGGAATAACTTCGTATTTATCTAGAACTGGTTGCTGTCGTCTTAGAAGTATTTCCAAAAAGAATTGTTATTTTACTTCTCATTTCATCTCTTTACATGTCATTATGTCAGAACTGTTATATGCAGACGTAAAAGAAATAGACAACCAGAAAAAATTCGTTTTTGAAGCTTTCATATATTCATCCTGAGTAAATAATACTACATTTAATCTTCTTATAGAATCATAAAGTTCAAACACTGCAGGATAGCATATTTTATTTCTTCTCTGTATATAATTAATTACGACATTAACCTTCGTCGCATGATACAATCATTACTGTGGTCACAGTCTGTCACTCATCTAATACTGTCTGCTTCATTCACGTCTCTTTACTAATATATTTTATGCATTTTTTTCTTAATGTATTTGTACGTGTAGTTTTTAATACTGTTGTAAACAAAAATGTGTAGGTCAGTAAATAAAAGTTTAAAAATGATTTTTTTTCACTGAAAACTTAATTTCGATTCAAAGAAGTAAGTTTCATAGAGCATTTAGATTAATGATTTTATAGTTATATTGAATTAGATGTGATAGGTTCTCTACCATTTAATATTGAATTTGAAAATGACTCTAATAATTGTAAATTTTCATTTAAGTCAACTGAAAAATATTTATTTTAAGTTATTTCATAAGCATGTAGCAAATGAATTATTTATCCTTTAGGTTTCACAAAAACTTACACCTACAGTTGGTCTGGAATAAATAATATCGCAAAGAGCTTCAATAAAATGATATAATTCCTACAGAACAGTCCTAAAAGGTGGAAGATTTTACTGACCAATCGAGTACAATTCATATTTGAGCAGATTAGTAAATAAGATTAGCAGAATCTATATGCGCACCATATATTTATGTGGAAGGAGGGACGTCCTTTATCTGCTTTGATTAACGGCGGTTATTTCTCAAGTTCGATGTAATGCATTATTGGCAAATACGCGTTCAATGTAGCTTCACTAATACTTGCAAAAACACGGGTAATTGAATACCATTTTCTATGTCGCGATCCCCTCCTATAATCATGATGGCCGCTCCAATAGCAAACAGTAATGAATGTTTCCCATAAAATCATGTTTCTCCCAAACCATTACGGGAAAAACTTATTATATCTGCCTGCGCGATAAGTTATGTGTGTCGTGTTTATTGCTCGAGTGCAACACAATCAATGGTAGCACCATTCCGTCTAGCAGTCACACAAGAGCAACCCTTTACATCTCCCTGTATTGAATTTTGCCTTGCCTTGACGGGAAGCGACGTCACGCAGTCATCTCAATGGCCCCAATTACATGCTGTCATCGACATTTTTATGGGAATCTTGCGACAACAGCAGTTAAGGGCTGAAAGGATGACGTTCCGGCCGCTGGTTCTTTTGTCACTTTCAATGCAGCGTTCACACATGGCAAAAACACAAATCAGATACAGTCTTGCTGATACTGTCAACTAGAGCGTATTTGACATCTAAATTTCAACCTAATGCTGACGATTTCTACGATTCGCGTCATTTGAATGAATATGCACAGTTGCAAGTCAAATTATAATATATTTTTATGTAAACTTTCAACAAACGTAGTTGCTATACTTGCTGATCGAATTGTTATTTCGTGAAGAAGGCACAGTAGATGTTTTCTAAGTTAGCCCTCTTACGAGGAAATAGGATTCCACACAGCAGTTTCCATGTCATTTAAAAAAATAAACACACCACTATACATATTTTGTCCATCACCTCATTATAGGCTATATATATCCTGGATCCGTCACTGGATAAGACAATGTCGTGTATTGTTATGAAGTAAGGTTAATAAATTTTCTATAGGATTCTGACTTACAGGCGTTGATGAAAGGCGTAAATATAAAAACGCGAGAAATTCACTGTTAACCCCCCAAAAAAATTGTAAAGAGCAGTACAGACTCTGGACGAATGAATAGATAGGAAGTGCACATCAGTCCAATAGGCTTGGCTACAAGATAAATGAAAAGCGGTTGAAGATTTCATGGTGAAAGGGAAAATAGACGCACCTTTAACATTAGGCGAGAGAGAAATATTTGCAAAAACATCAGGACAGCGGACGGGAAGCCAATTCAGGATAAAAAAGAAAAAGCAGAAAGGTGGAAGGTGGAAGGAATATCTATAAGAGCTGTAGCACGGTGGAAATCTAGATCAGTCAGTAATAGAAGAAGAGGAGTTGGATGTTGAAGATATGGTGGACAAATTTAAGGTTAGAGTTTGACAGGGCGATGACAGACCTGAGCAATTTTAAAGCGCCAAGAATTAATAACATCCCAGTGGAGTTGATAAGATCATTGTGCAAAGAAGCAATTTGATGGTTGTTCAGGATAGTTTGCAAAATCTACAAAATAGTAATAATACCAACGATTTTAGTAAAATCATAATTATACCCATTCCGAAGAAGACTGGGGCTGATAAATGCGAACAATACAGGACTATTAGTTTAGTATGCCATGCATGCCCAATTTTAACGAAAATAGTATATAGGAAAATGAAACGTCAAAAATAATGCGAGTTAGGAGAAGATCAGTTTGATTTTAGGAAGAATGTAGGGGCAAGAGAATCAATATTGACTTTGCGACTAATGTTGGAAAACAGGATAAGAAAATACCGGCCTGCCTTCATGGCACTTGTTGACTTAGGAAAAGCGTTTGATAATGTGAAATGGAACACATATTAAGAGCACTGGAATAAAATATCGAGAAAGGAGGCATTTATATAACCTAGGCAGCATTAAGTAGAATAGGAGATCAAGAAACGAAAGCCGTAATCAAGAAAGGTGTAATACAAGGATGCAGTCTGTTGCCCATGCCATATAACTTATATATAGAACAGGCGATGGAGAAAGTTAAAACGGAATATGGTAATGGAATCATACTGCAAGGAAAATAAATAAAAACCCTTCGCTTTAACGAAAATATTGTGGTATTAGGGGAGTCTGAAGAAGACTTGGAAACCATAATAAATGACATGAACGGAGTCTTGGCGAAAGAGTTCAATATGAGGAGTAATAGAGGGAAAACAAAGGTAATGGAGTGTAGTTTAGGGAACATAAAGAGTAGGATAGCACAGGCAAGGAAGGCTTTCGCGAATAATAGGGATTTAAATACGGGTAATATGTGTGAATATTAGGAAATCGTTGCAAAAATCGTTCGTATGGAGCGTGGCGTAGACGATACAAGTTGCGGAAAAGTGAAGCATAGAAGCCTCTGAAATGTGATGCTATAGGCGAACGCTGAAAATCAGATGGGTGGACAGAGTAACTAACGGAAAAATTCTAAACAGACTAGGGGAAAAGCGTTTTAAGACACGAGGGTCTTGTAAAATTAGCATTAGAAGGCAGTGTGTGGGGGTAAGAAAATAAGTGAAGGTAAAGGATGGAATACGCTAAGTAGATTAGGTATGATGTGGGATGTGCCAGTTTTGCGGAAATGAAAAGGATTGCAGAAGATAGGTTAGCATGGAGGGTTCCATCAGACCAGTTTTAGGACTAAATAGCACAACAACAGGCTGTTTTACTATTAATGAATACATTCTGTTATAATTTGGCATCACAAGGCGACTTCTTGGAGGAATGTGGACGACAGTATGATCGAGATCTACTGTTTGAGAACTACTCCTCGAAAACGTATACCCCTAATTTCCCGAAAAGAAACCGAACATTTTTAACTGTTTGAAACTTCGGTCAACCATAATATGTTTACCATATTGCACTGTTAAAAGAACTTCTTCTTCATTGACTCTGCAACCCATCAGGGCCTTGGCTTACCAGGTCGACTTCGGACTGTCATCTTACATGACACATTCCGAATATGGAGTGATATCAGCATATCGATTCTCCAGCAGTCTTAATCTCAATCTCCGTGACCATGACTACGCAAACATCCAAGCCCATGCTAGGATTTGAACCAGGAACACTCTGTGTTGTGAGGCACTACACCACAGGAGGTCGGCTAAAAATAACATTGTCTGATTTTAATATTCTTTCCTCCCTACCTAGAAGACTTTATCACAATTTTCAAAATCTGAGAGTGAAACACGAGAATAATAAGAATTTTGCCGTAGACAGAGAGGAAGAACCGACGTTGTGAACAGTAAATGTTTTTTTTTATTAATTGTTTCATGTTCTAAATTTTTCTTTCACTCTATCCTAACATTAAGAGGAGTATACTCGTTAAGTTACAAATATAACTATGCACTATCGCCTCCTTTTATATTTTCAATAAAATTGATGGAATTTCCCCTCATTTTTCAATCGTAATGATGCTGTTCTGCTTTGTTGGCTCATTTCTTTCACGTATTTTAAATTAATATAAACTTTACTCAAAGTGTGCCAAATTTGCTTTGCGTAAATTCCCAGAAATGTAACGCCTTCACCGAAATCTTTTTTCTGTGTGTTTCAAATTGTTATTATCGATTTATGTCCACATGCCTTACATCGCATGTGGTATCAGCGGTCCAGTCATTTATATTAAGTGATCACTTGAGTTTAGCAGGAACATATATCAGGGTTCTTAGATTAGTTGCAATTTCTGACATTTATGGGAATAAATACAATAGCCTGCACATCAGAAAAATAATATAAACTTGTATTTAATAATAGTTAGTACCCGACGTTCCGTTCCTAAATGTGGAATCTAAATTAGTGTGATTTAAACTCTAATAATACAATATAGTATTTATAATATATTTTTTAGATAAATACTGAAAATTACTTAACGCATGAAGAAATAAAAACGATTAAAAATTTAAACCTTCATATGGCTCAAACAGGGAGGTCGAGATAACAGTGGAAATCAATAGCTCATAAGCGAATCGTTCATTTCAAAATAGCAAAAATTTAACGATGAATGAAATGGAAAGTTTATAACGTAGAACATTTTGTTTAGATTATTTGGCTAATTTTTAACATTAATGGCAGAATTATTAGGTCAGATGTGAAGCATCTCATTCATCACTCTGAAATACATGAGTGCAGTTAAGTTGGCATAGATAAAATATACATATATATGTATATATCTATAAATGGGAATACATTAAATATTCGTTTATAAATGTATAATATTTACGGGCATTGTCATAGCAGCAGATTTAGAAACAAATGCCCCAACTCAGAATTGGATTTACAAGAAAATTGGAAGATATTTTAGAAACTCTCTCTCCCCCCTCTCTACCTCCCCCCTTCTCTCTCAATCACATTCTAAGTCTCTATCATAATCATACAGTCCATTGCCAATTTCCAATTTCTTAATGCTTGAAAAGTAATCTGCGTCCGTTTTTAATAATTTTTCCCACTCCATTCTTTCAATTTCCTTCTGTGTTGGGGACGAGATCCTCTCCAATCAAAAGCATTTACCTTTATAATTTGGGAAAAGCCATTCACCACACTTACCAGCGATGTTTGGGGAAAATACCAAGTCTCTTCAAAACCAGGTGTCACAGAGTCTCAGAATTTTAAAAAATCCCAGGCCAGCGCCAAACTGTCTAGGTTTTATTACCTTGTCTGCAAAATTGTTCTCTCAGACCGAGTGCCTTTGATATTCTGCCACAGAATTCCGTACTTAATTGTGTTTTACCATTACAAGTCTAAAATAAATATATTCAAGATCTATAATTCTAATATTTTAGCCAATAAAATTCATGGTTGTTTAAATACATATACTCCGAAAAGACTGAATAATTCGATACATTGAATTCTTAATTACTTTTTGTTCATTAATTCGGTTTTTAATGATCGTTAGGTTTGTAACAGGAATTGCAATATAAATAGTCCATATCTTTATGTTTAGCAAAATTATTTATTTCATCTTTAAAATTTTAATAACGTTTAAATTATTTCAAGATAAAAAGACAACACGTACACCATAATTTTTAATTAAGTCAATAAATTTGTACTGAATTTTTCAATGAAGTGGAGAACTATATGCATATAAATTTATTACTGGGTAGTTTCACAGGTAAAGTGAAAATTTCGAATTTAAACTCAATCAACCTAATTTAAATATACTGATAAATCATTTCGTTTTCAGTAAGTAAGGAAGTTGGTAACGGTACTTAATTACTACACCTGTTTCAAGAACTTTATTTCCTAATTCTTAAGTTATTAATACATTATTGTACTTAATATCTCTGTGTTACTTATTCTTATTAAAAATACTGAAGACTTTTTGAATAATTAACAACGGAATCATAACGTATATCACAGAGTAAATTCAACCATTCTGGTGCATTTATATTACAGCCTCTTTTTTCTTAAATATACATGCTGTAACTTTTTTAAATAAAAGGTTTACTAATGCACAACATTACCCCCGTCATTATAGGACATTTAATTCTTTTTAATAAATTATCTATAGCGCGGCGTTGCTACGGCGGTCGCTGACTTCGTATTCAATAAATTTATAGCAAACGGCAATAATTTCCATTTCACTTTAGTGCAATGATCTTTCACATTAATGAATAAGTTTCGAGTGATTGCATTTTATGTTTATTAAATTCGATCCGCGTCCCTCATTAGCCTCGAGAATGAGTTTGTGAGTTTGCTATTTCCGCACGACTAATTCACGGGATCCTTTATCCTGCCGGAGCTTGCGGGTTGTGTTGCAGGTAATGCCCATCAGGCAGACGAGGCTATTGCGTGGTTCGTGGTTCGCATAAACCGGCGGATGGATGGTCCAATCTACTTAATGACAATTAGCACTTAGGTTATCAGCGCTCCAGTGCAATGCAGTTACGTGGATTATGCGTTCTCTCCCTCTCTGTGGACAATGAGATGTCCGCACTTCATCGAGAGGCCCGACGGAGCATCAAATTAATCACTGCATCGTATCAATAACCGTAATTACACGAATCAGGCTAGTGGGGAAAACGTTCACTAGAATCACTACGTATTCGGAGAAATAAACGAACTTTCCTTCGGGTATCTAATCCTTTAGTACTAATAAGGTTAAATTTTGTACTAATTCTAAAATATTTCCTTTTGTATTTAGCATGAAAATATAAAATATTTTCAATATAAATCTTCCACAGTCAACTGCTCCGTCAAAATACTTCATCTCTTCTATAAATCAAATCATTAAGCCTTTGATCAATTTACAATTATTGCCCATTATTATAATGTGCTAAAATATTAATTAATTAAGCTCTTAACATATTACGGTCTTACAATTTTCAGCCCTTCTTTTCTCGAAAGGGGACAATATCTGTAAAAAGGCAAAATTGTCCCAATATAAGTAACCATAAGTCGTATTGTGCGAGAAGTGTCATGAAAATATAATAATTATTTGTGGAGGTATTTTCAAGTTCCATGTAAGTAGAAGTTTTTTAAAATTTATTTATTGAAATAGCAATCAGAATAATAGGTTCTATAAGCTATTTTTGATGTCTTCGAAGTGTCCTGATGGTGTCCTCTCCAGTGATCAGACCCCTGTTACCCCAAATTTGAGGCCAGCATCGTTTTAATCTTCTGCGGTTTGTGTTGCAGCAGTAGTTGTATAAGAGGGTTGCTATGGTATTCCAGTTTCTTGTGATGTTTATTGGTTCTCTCTTGTATAACATCCTGGATGAAAGGTATGCCTAGGTCCTGTTGTATGGTTTGATTGCTCACGTACCATGGAGAATACAACCATGACTCTGAGGATTTTTGATTGTGTCCTCTGTATTATAGCAGTGTTGGACTTACTAGAACATCCCCACAGCTCGATTACGAATGCCTATATAGGTTTAATAATGGCTTTCTGTATGGTTATTTTGTTTTGACCTCCTACCGAGTAGCCAGTATAGTTCTCAAAGACGTAAGTCCATTTGTTTTTCTTTTCTTTTACATATGAATTTTCCAGGTTAATTTTGAGTCTAGATGAATTCCGAGGTATTTTACATGCCTTGATACCGGGAGATGTTTGTTGTTTATAGTTACTGGTGGGCATTGCTATTTCGTAAAGTGAACGTAACCTGTAAGGATTTTGTCTCGTTAATTTTTGTTTTCCATTTATCTGTCCATTCCTGAAGTAAATTAAGATGGTCTTGTAAAAGTGCACTTGCTCCTACAGGATCTTCATTAATAACCATAATAACCGTGTCGTCAGCAAATGTCCCTGTAATTGTACTTGTGGTTGAGGGAACATCGTAAGTATATATTAAATACAAGATGGGTCCTAGGACACTTCCTTGTGGAACGCCTGCTTTGATTAGGGGAAAGGTTTCATAAGTAGAAGTAAGTAAATTTAGTAATACTCTACAGTAAATTACAATCTAATAGTGAAAGATTAAATAAAATCTGGGCTTCTGAAAATTTTGGAAGTAGTCTATGAAAGTGGTAATATTAAAGCAATTTGTTCTAGTTCGTTTAAGACACCTATACATTTCTCTGTTGTTGATATGGTATTCAGTCCTTAGACTGGTCTGTTGAAACCCTCGATACTAACCTATCTTGCGCAAGCCTTTAGATTTCCACATAACTACTACATCTAACATACTTCCTAATTTCCTCCTCTTGTGTAACATACACTTCCCTGAATTTATAATTTTACAAGATGCTCATGTCACAAAACGTGGCCTATTAATCTAGCCCTTTTCTTTGTTAACATCCTGCATATTTTTCGCCCTTCCACTATTCTGCTTAGGATATATTTCTTTAAGGATAATATAATATTCAAGGATTATAAACTTACTTAAGACTGAGTTTTAAAATTTATATTTTTAAATTACTGCCCCACTGATTTTAAACCAGTCTCAGTTACTAATTTAAACCTTAAATGCTAATTTTTACACAAATTTATTATTTTCAAATGAAGGAGCAATCGGTCGACAACGTCTGCGGTTGATTACTAAACCTGTAAGGTTATACTAGGAAAATAATATAATTTTCTCCATCCTCAACTTTTTCTAATAAAACAGTTTTATTTTCAAGAAAAGAATAAATGCGTTGAACCAGGCTGAACTAAAGAGGCTATAAAATTTAATTAAAGGATCATGATGGAAAAATCTCTGTCTAGTTGAGAAATCGAACGCGGGACTTCCCCTTGTTACGGGGTGCTCTATGTGCTCTATATTACTAAGCTTTCCTAGTCGACTCTCCATTAGGTATGAGCTCCGTCAGCCATAGCCTCTTTGGCCGAGTTTTGTTCAAAACACTTATTCTGTTCTAGAAATGAAATAAGTAAGCCTTTGAACAATTTACAACCGACGTCCATTCTTCATTGAAGTCCTACATTTAGACCTAGTAATAATGTGATTCAGAAAACGGCAGGTGAGTCTGTATCCTAGTCTATATAATTGATGGAGAAATTTCACATCTGGCGGGGAATCTACTGGTATGGCTCCAGGGGAGGTCTAGGGTTCGATTTCTGGTTAGATCAAGTTTTTTCCATCCTAATTCTTTAATTCAGTAATATTTTATAAATTGATGCAAAATAATTTCAAAGGAAATAGTGTATCGTAAATTTAATTTTTTTTGTATCGTCGGTTGGAGTGAAACATTGTTTCCAAGTTTGCTTCGGATAACTGCATAAAAGGATTTCTACTACTTGTGCAACTGAAATAACAAATGGTAGTTTTACTAAAGTAATGATCATAACTTAATAAGCCTTTTATGTATTTCGTTTATGTTAAAGCTGGGTGAAATTATTTAAACTTACAGACAAAAATAAATGATAGAATAAATAGAACATGACTTTTCTGCAATCATTGTCGCAAAAACTTTTGCGATTGTTAGGTAGCTGGTTATCACTGCTCTTGCATTTTTCCATCGCCTGACGAAAGCAACACGGATTGCAGAGACTTAGATTGCTGCATATTTATCACTTTTGTCTGTATTTGATAGTTCTTTGTGTAAATAGTATACCTTCAAAACAGACGGTTTATATTTTAATAAATTGCTTCAATTATGGTTTACTTGCGTTCATTTGCCACCAAACATGTACCTACTTTTTTAAAAAGAATCCTTTTGTGGCTGATAATACAACAGCGTCAGACTCCATTATATATACGAAACTAACGTTTTCAAAGTGACATATTGCGGCTTGATATCGCCATAAAGAATAGAATGGAGAGGATGTGTTTTATGAAGTGAGGAGATAATGCGCATTGTCTGTGGCCGTTTAGGCTGTGCTCTTTGTTGACAGGCAGCTGTTTTGCTGAGCTACTCCACCCTTTGCCCCCCCCCCACTCCTCTCTCCAAATCACCTCCCCCCCGCTACGCCATGACACCGATCAGCTTCCAGAGTCACCGTTTTGTCACGTGTGACTTTTGTGACGGCCTCAAACCTGATTTGTGGTTTTAAAATCCCGCTCTTTGTTGGAACCGATATTTGAAAAGATGCCGTGAGGGGAGCCTGGCTCAGCAGAGGGGGATAATTTTACGGTCGACTTGGCCTTTAGGAAGTAGCTGCTGGGCGTGGTTAACACGAGAGTTTGTTTGTTGCATTATGAAGAATTGCGAGGAAGGGAATAGGGGGACAATTCACGGCAGGGAGGTAAATATCCGTCGTTGCTCTTTCGACTCGCCTTGTTCCGTCTTCAGGAAGCGGGAAAGGAAACTTGTATCATCAAGTAATATGCTTTTATCTCATTTAATTGTCGATCCGTGAGCTGCATTACTTCTTGTCAACACTAACGCAATGAAGTGGCGTGACTTCTAGATAAACCAGTTTCCGTCTTCCTACCTCTGTACAGAGCAATCTTTGTGTCTCGTGTCCCTACTCATTATCATTATTTCAATGACGAATGCTAAACAGCAAGTGAACAAAGAAGAAATGTATTGATAATTTACTAATGCTAATTGTCCATATCTTTCCATGTCAACTCGCTGAAATTTATATAACATGTGGTCGCCTCTATAACAGTCACATTGACTGTATAAAATATATAGGCATCTAATTTGCATTTACATGCCATTATAAGCCTGGTATTCATAATTTATTGGTTGGCCTTACTACAAGTTAATGTTCGCGTAACAACTTGTAAATATACGAGGGAAAATTTTGATTTAAAGCGTCAATGCATCCCTCGTTCGGGTAAATAACAAATGAACCTAAGATGCTAGTGCTTCAATTAGATAAACTTATTTAAAACGACAAATGGCTAAAAAGTAAGGTGACATTTATTTTTGATCGCTTCAGGTCACACCTTGTAACTCGCAGTTGGTTTCATACGTCTCGGAGCCAATTACATACAAACTTCCAGACAGAAACTTCAAATATATTTATTGGGATAAATTATATTTATTTTATTTCCATTTAAAAATGAGCAATTACTAAATATTTAAATTTACCTGACCCGACAAATAAAGCCATTTGCATATACATCGTATTGACGATCCAAAGAAGTTTATTATTTCTCAGGGAACTAGCTATCTGCCAACAATAGGTTAATTACGGCGTGAGCCCTACTGCAACAATATGAGGTGTGAAAATGCTCGCACTTCTTCTTCTTCTTCTTCTTCTCTCTCTATCATACTGCCAAGATTACGCTTATAATAACACAGTAAATCTGGTGAATGGTAAAGACATAACTCGCAGTTGGTTTTCACGCCGGCTTTCCGCAGCAATTCAATGGATTTATAAATATTTATATTCATATTTTCTGAACTCTGCAAGATATCTGAATGAAACATAAACGAAAATTTAAGTTAAAATTCGTGTTTTTAAACCCCCAAACTTTCATTGAAAGCTGTTGAGCCGTTTCGGAGCCTATTCGAGACAAACTTCCAGACAGACAAACACTTCAATTTGATTTATTGGTACAGATTGTGTACGGAGACGTGACCGACTAACTGATAGGGATGAGAGGACCTCTTTTGCAAAGAAACATATAGACTGGCTTATTAAACATTAATACTTTAATTTTACAGAGATAAATTATCAAAACTCCTAACTGTCCTTTAGATCTAGAGTTTCATTAATATAGCTTCGTCTGAAACAACTGAAATAGCCTAGTAGAGAAATATTGAATTCGTAACAATCCAAACTTTTCTAAGAAACCTCTGTGGTTTCAATATCACTCTATTGGCAACTCTGTGAATAAACATTTATTTACTCAGGCCGTCAATATAGCGACGTAGTCATAATTAAGTCAAGATGACCTTTTGGCACAGATTAATGACTGTACTTGTATGTTTTTAGTTTTAGCATAATTGAGTGTATCAGAACTGCTAGTTAACGTTCTTTTGGGGCATCTTAACTAAGAAAATTTTGTCATTACTTACGTATAACAAGTACATTTTTTCATTTTTGAAACAGTATTTAATATCGTACTTCAGTACTGTCCGCATTTCAGAGCCGATGTAAGCGTTGGTTAGGAGATTAGGTTCTTGTAAGGGTCTGAGCCCTACGCAATTACGTTCAAATTTCGACCTATCACTCTTTTTTTTCTCACTTCACTTTATCAAAATTCACCTTACTTCAGTCCTGTCGGTAATCTTCAAATAATACAGGCCTTATATAACACCAAAAATAAGATTACTAAACTCGTACACCAACAGCCATATGATTTCCAGAAAACTGGGTCAATTGTCATCCGCACTGTCGTCTGATTTCCTTACGTTCACTTCTAAAATAGCTAAAAAATCTATATTATTAATTAAGAAACAATTAATTATTTCTTCATTTTTATTTTCGATACTCTTCTTTCCACACTGCACGCCACTGCTAATCTACGCCATTGCCGAATAATAAGTGATAATTATTTTGACTATACTATCTTCATGGCAATACTTGGAGTAAAGCTTGGAAGTGTGACGCACCGCAAAGCGCCGACGGTTACCGCCGACTAAGGAGATTACGTTCTGCGATATTATTAGTAATAGGCGCGAGAGGACGATAATTGGAACGCATTCATAACTACGCGATCACGATTATAAAGCAATTACGCGAGTAACTTCCCACGGCTCGGCACCTCGGAGTAATTACAGAGCTATTCCCACGTACGGTGGCACGGGCACGCTTTATCGGTTTGGCGAAGAGTCGCGGAGACAAGGCGCATTGATGACGCGATGGACTTTTGATGAGGCTCGTCGGCCAGGCCTGGGAAACTGCTGCCTAGCCATGCCACAACACGCTCGCACCACAAAGCCGCCATACATCACTGTCCGCCCGAATAAAGACATTAAAACTGTGTATTGTGTATTATAATATGGCTCGCCTCTTTTTTGTCGTCGTGGTCTCGTCGCCATTTTGTTTGATGCGATATTAATGGGGAAGCACATTAATGCTGTGCTGTCATTGCCACCACAAGGATCAAATTCGCCCGACTGGTATCGTAAATCTGCCCCCTCCCCTCCATACCGTCGCCATGTCACATCCTCCTCGCCATTCATCATTAAGCACCGACCTATGACCAAACTTCAGTTTATAGGCTCCAACTACAACATGCTTTTTTGCAATTTAAAATAAGTCTCAAATTAATACTAATCATAGAAACTATCCTGCTTTGTTGAAAGCAATAAATGCTACAAATAAAATTCCTCGGTTGTAGCCCATTGTAACAAATGATACAGTACGTGAAGGACAAATTGTCAAAGTTTTCTTAAATATGGAGCCGGCAAGCTACTTTGGAAAACCACCGACATGGCGCCACCGGCCGTGGTTGTTGAAGCCTTTGCAATTGTATCTCATTCTCAAAAATTCTTGAGAAAGCATTACTTATGAGAATTACAGATTTTCTTACAAAATTCAAACTTATTTCCACATCGCAACATGGTTTTATTAGTGGAAAATCTACCAACACGGCTTCATACGACTTCGTTCAAAGTATTCATGACGCACTTGATGAAAGACTCAAACTGACTGGCATTTTTGCTGACCTCTCGAAAGTGTTTGATTTAGTAGCTCACAATATTCTACTCAGAAAATTAGACTTCTACGGAATCAGAGGAGTTCCCCATTCTTTATTAGCGTCGTACTTGCAAAACAGACGCCAAAAAGTTTCTATTCAAAACACGAATGGAAATGAGTTTCTGTCAGAATGGGAAAAAATTACCTGCGGTGTCCCTCAGGGCTCAATTTTCGGACCTTTACTTTTCATCATTTACATTAACGATTTACCTATTTATTTAGATCCCTTAAAATCAGTCCTCTACGCTGACGACACAAATTTCGTTATCACAGACAGCGACTCGTAAACTTTATGCGAGAAAGTTGATACTGCGATTGCCGTCTCAATCTTCGGTTCACTGCAAACAAATTTTCTCTTGACCTAGAGAAAACCAAAATCGTTAACTTCACAGCAAACAGAAACCGTTTATCTCCTAACTTGGAAAACATTTCAGAGCACGCGCCTTTTCTTGGTTTGCTGATTGACAATAATTTGAAATGGAATCACCACATTAAAAAACTATCGGGAAAACTCAGCAAAATTTGCTTTACATTACGAGTGTTAGCTCGGGAAGCCGACATAGCTACATCAAAAATGATGTACCATGCATATTTTCATTCTGTCATGTGTTACGGTATTGCAAACTGGGGTCATTCGCTTCACGCGCTTCACATTTTTAAACTACAAAAGCGGGCCGTACGAATAGTATATGGTGCGGAGTGGAATACCACTTGCAAACCTTTGTTATGCAAACTTGGAATTTTAACCTTACCTTGCACGTATATTCTAGAAATTTTAAAATTTGTATGGAGAAACATCAATCTATATGCTGTAAACTGTTCAAGCCATTCGTACAACACAAGAAATCGCTCTCAGCTCCGTATGAAGTCTTTTTGAAACAAGCATTCAGTATTCCGGTATAAATCTACACAATAGTCTCCCGGAAGAAATAAAAGTTTTAAAGGTTCAAAAATTATTTATAAATGTTAATGAATGGAGCGTATTATTCACTGAAAGAGTTCATAGATAGGAAGGACTAAAACAGTTTGCTGCTGTCCTATAAAATTCTCCTATTATTTTACAACTGTACTCTACTAGAATTTAACTGCTGACTTATTTTCTTTTTCATGTTCGACGGGAACCTACGCACGATATTCTGCTGCCTCCTCCGTCGACTGAAAATTGAATTTTATCTTTCCTCTTTTTGTCATTCAATTCTTAGTTGTAAAATTTTGTATATTTATTGTAATATTATATTTGACGTATCCTATTTCCTCAACCGAGGCCTAATGGATTGAATAATAATAATAATAATAATAATAATAATAATAATAAAATAATAAAGGAAATAATTTGAAACAGACAGAAGGGATTTGTTATTTTATCTAAATTACAGCACTCCACATTTCCACAATTATGTACTAGATTGTAATACTCTGATGTTGCCACGTCGCTGGATAGACCGAGTTACTGACGTTGACCTGGCATTATTCCAGTGGACTTGATCCTTTGCGATTTTTTCTTGAGGGTTACATCAAGGATAGCGTTTATGTTCCACCTCAACCATAAAACCTGAAGACTTGCAACAGTTGTTCTTGTCATTCTTTATATCCTGGACTGGAGAATTGGACTACCGTGTAATATGCTTCTAGGCAATTACAGAAATTTTTATATTTTCTTTTGTATCTATATGTACAAATTTGTTTTATGTATTTAATATAAGTAAAGTCGTCTGCTTCCGGCTAAGACCAAATTGAGAATATCCCGGTTTTATTGGAACTAGGTTCAGAAAATACTTGTGCCAGCGCTTTTACCAAACTTGGAAGCACTTCTGAATCTTACTTTTAGGTGTGGCATACAGCTCATTCAGCGATTCTGTTTCTATACTGTCAATGGTGGTCATACGTCGTTCATTTAAAGTTCTCTTTAGTTGAGGGAATAAAAAGAAGTCCCAGTGAGCCATGTCAGGCGAATATGGTGGCTGAGGCAAAACAACAGTTTCTTTATCAAAATATCACAAATAACCAGTGATCTGTGCGCAAACAGTGCTACCACTTGACAAAAGATCATGTTATACTACGCCATCGAAAAAAAGAAACAGTGAAGAGAACCCTACAAATTGATAGAACTTGTAATTTTTTTCGGTCTTTTTCTTTAGGCAGCTACCACTGGAACGATGGGACTTGGTTTCAACGTCATACCCTTAAACCAAATTTTTGTCACCTGTTATAACCGTTTTAAAAATTTTGGGATGTTGCTAACTTAGTTCACCAATTAATTAGTGATGTCTATGCTACGCCTTTTTTGGTGGAAATTCAGCAATTAGGAACTTCTGCCACACGTTTCATGCCCAAAATACCTAAAAAATTGATTAGCTTGAGCCAAATGATATTCCGACGCCATCAGAACTTTCTGATACTCATTCGGCAATTTTCAAGATTCATTTTCTTCACTTGTGCCACGTTGTCATCCGTTGTTGATGTGTCCAGGCAGATCGTCATCACCAACGTCTTCACGGCTCTCTTACAAATGTCTGTACCATTCGTCTGTATAACATTCGACAAATACTACGGTTACCATTTCGAATATTGTTCTGCACTTTATTCCGTCTACAAGCAAATTTTTATAGAAATTATTTGGTCCATTCTTTTGGAAAGCAAGCAATCTCCGCGCTCACAAAAACGCACTCAACCTTCTAGACTGTCAACAATGAACTAAACATTCAAAAAGGTTTTCTATTGCAACATAATTCAGGAACATTTGTACCAACAAATGAATAAATATATATTTCCAATCTAGATTTATGAAGACGGCAAAATGAAGAAATTCCTCGTATATTCTCCTCCAACAAATGCGAATAGCATACCTAAATACATTCAAATTCTCTTTCAGAAACATTATTTTATTGCAAAGCTTTTTAATCATTTACTTTAATTACCAATTGACTGAATCATTTATTGAACACCAAAATTGATTAACACATTAGTACACATTGACAAAAAATAAGGATAAATAAATTATTAGTTAATTCCGTCTCCTACAACGTAATACAGTTTATTTATCAATTGGTTTCTTTTGTCTCAAATAACATAAGGATGTTTGAACTAGACATTGTATTACCACGAGTCTCCAACTCCCAAGTATGGTAAGCTTGAAGACGAATGGAAGAAAATTCATGATTCTCTTTGCCTCTCTTACCTCAGAATGTAAATATCAACTTCATCAACAGCTGTTTATGATGTTGGGTGAGGCATAATAGTATGCTGTAGGACGAGACTGGGATGGATTCAGGAATAATAATGTTTGCAGTCCTGACTCTTCTATGACGCCACGCGCTTAGAATGATACCACCCTCACAAGATTAAAAAGCAGTTTGGAAAATTAGTAATAATATCACCATAAATACATTTATATTTAATGTGATTGTCTTGGTAACATTACTTTACAATCTTTACGCAAATTAAAGAAAACATCTAACCAAACATTAAAATCTGAAAACAATAATAACACTCTGAATCTTGTAATAAATAACAGGTTATATTATGACATAACATTCTCTACGCTCCACCAATAATTAGTATACGTAATCTGGGTTGTAAATATGCATCAATACAGACAATAATTGCGAGACTGTCACCGTCCTGTGGGTAAAGCATCCGACATGAGCCTGACGGGGAAACTTAGCTCACTGTAAAGTTAATAATAACAAAATTTGATTGTTATTTTCTCACAGAAGTTGTAAAACTTTATTCTTGTGTTTCTTTAAAACGTACATTATTACTTAGCTCACTGTTTTTATATGAGATGAATACCAATTTCGACCACATAAACTTGCTGTTTAAATTCAGCAATTATTTGATAATAGATTATGATTTTACCATGTATAGAAATCTTTATGTATTATTTCCTAAACGCGTACCAAGGAAGTTTATTTATTCTCAGGGGTACTCCGTTCTAACAGAGACATCTGTCAATTTAAAATACAAACCTCGTTGACCAAACTTTAACAAGTCACAATATAACTTTGAATCCAACTGGCTATATTGATTTTAAAACACGGTCAATTTTGTTTATCTTCTGTTGAAATATATAATTGTACATTAAGTATTAAATACTTACTTTTTGTGTCAATAAACAATACACTCGAATTTCTGTGCTTTGCTTTAAGATTCATTGCATGGGTTACAGATACTTTCTAACGAATCGTCGTTATCTCGGAGGTCTATTTCCTGTGTGGATTGACACATTTTTTAAGAAGTCTGCAATTTAGATCGTTAAACTCGGCAGCGACACAGGACTGCAGACATAATGTTTGTATGTCAGCTGCCCTCGATATTTCGGAGCAATGACATCTAGCACACGTTTTAAAAGCCTCGCACTCCAGTTTTTCAAAGAAATCGAACACGTTCAACTTTCCAGAAGGTTATGTCGGTTTCCTGGTTAGAGTTCTCACCTAACCGTCTACTATTTCTTTACTCTCCCTTACAGTGTATATTAGTGACTGTAATAATAATAATATATATAAACTTCATACCTGTGTTTAAATGATAAATACTTCGACCTTCCGATTCTTACCTGATCAGACTAAGGTGAACTCACACTATCAAAACCGGCCTAATCGTTCCTTTACAATCCATAGAGATAATTCTTATATTTCATTTCCTTTTCACGTTCCAAAGCAGCTTCGATAGCAAAGTCAAAGTCAGGCACTGCTACACCTAAATCCTGGCAAAGGATCCCTATTTTTCTTCCTTTACGGCTCCCTGAGGACTTATAATCTCAGATGAACCCGTGACAGATTTAATGCAACGCAGAGGGAGTTGGAACTCGGTGAGAAAAAAAAGTCACGTTCCGAGTCATACTATTGCCACTTCAAGGACAATCAGTGCTCTTGGGGCAGCGTTTCATTGTAACTAGTAATCTTTGAAAAGGCGTCACTATTCACCATTTGCCACAGTTTGAGTAATAATGTATTGGATTCCACACATCTTTATCCACTGGTTTCCACATAATATTCATCGACTTCATCAATTACTTCAAACGAAATCAATCAGGATTTAATAGTTGACATACAACTTTCATTCACCAATATTTTGTTTTTAAATTTTATCTGAAAATGGTTTTTATAATAAATTCTGAATGTCAATAATATAATCAAAGTGTAGAGTCCATTACAATTATTTGTATTTTATTAACACATTTATAAAACGAAACTAACATGGTGATTAATCAGAACATATAAAAAAATTTATAACTCTTAAAATGGATGTGTAACAGAATTGACAAAGACGGTAATGAGATGATTAAGCAATTTGACCATTCAAGGAGAATAATCGGTGATTGTTTTGAGGTGACGTTTTTATTTCACTATGAGAAATACATATTTTTTAAATATTACTAGTCCAACAATCGATGAGTAGGACAAGAAAACATTGTTTCAGACTTTGGTTTCAGGAGGAAATAAATTAATAATGAGATGCAATAGAAAGCTATAGGGTTTTCAAATCTATGGCGTATTCGATAAACAAAGTTTTGGAACATATGCGAGTTTAGTGAGATAAAAAAATCTAATACAAATCGATATTTACGTTCAATTAATAAAGGTCTTATATTTTAGATTTATATTGTTCACAATATTTATTGGAACAAGAATTAAATACATGCAAAAATCTATTTGTATGCAACATTCTTTTGCAGAAAAAGAAAGAGTTTGTTTTAAGCTGCTTGATCAATATAAATTTATATTTGTTATGAGAAAATGAAAGCAGGACATAAAACAGACGTATAATTCAAGGAATGCATTAAAGAGTCAATCAGTGTCCCCGCGTTGCAGCACAAGGGTCGCTGATTCGAATCCTGGCATTAGCATAGATAACTGTATTCGTCATGGGTTAAGAACGAAGGAGAATCGCTCTTCTGAAACTAAATGGACTGTGGCGCCAAACAGGAAGGAAGGAAACTATTAAAAAATTCCAGCTAACTATCAGCATATTATTGTCAGGATTTACTTATGACTTTCAAGTGTAGCATATAAATATTTTCACATTTATTGTCATCAGGAATGTGGGTAGAAAATCTATACTGAGTCATTCTCAGTGGGAAGAAAGTTACATACGTCTTAAAATAAGTTTAGATTCTAAAAGTCAATTTATTATAGTTAAACCTTAATGAAAGGTGGTATAGAGCTCACCCCAAATATCTGTGAGACAATAATACTGCATTTTAAAATAGATTGAATGATGTATGAATATCCTGAACCTATAAATTTTGGTCAAATAGATTAAATTTTCCAAATATTATATATATTAGATATACGAGAGGAATCCCCAATGTAAGGTATTAAAATGGCATGGGTACGCAGGGAAACTATTCGTGCGGCTATTGGAAACATTTCTGTATTTATTATTTCGCTGTTTCCGGACAAGCCCTCTCGCACATTGTTGGGACGCTCAGTTTGGCTTGGCAGCCGTTTGAATTAGAGCTCTCGCTTGGTGTATAATTATTCAATAAATAATTTTTTTAACATTGCTAAGTTATAAAGAGTAAGTACGCGTCTCCCGTAACAAGAGTTTGGGGATCTAATCCTGGCACGGATTATTGTGTTCGTCGTGGTCACGAAAACACGAAAAACTGAAGAAGAATCGATACGCTGACCACGCACCTCTCCAAATCCGAAATGTATCGTGGAATATGACAATCTGGCAGTAGTACTCGTATCCCGAAGTCCTCACGAGGCTGCAGCGCCAACATGAAAATAAATTGTATAGTGTTAATTTTATATCTCTAGGTGCACATATTTGGCTGCAATACTATGTATTGTTCAGAACAAATTCAAATGAATCGGTATAATGATAAGTAACATAAGAGCCAATAATATAAAATTAATTGAAATATAGTTATTAGAGTGTAATAATAACTTTAGTTTAAAAATATTTTAAAATGCAAAAGTACGTTTATATATGTTTAAACATTGAAATTGTTTTACATTAAATATTACAGTTAATATTTGCTATAAATTTTCGCTTCGTAATGTTCTAGCATTGAAGTTTAATAGCCATAATTCTACATCAAATTAATTTAATGCTGTTTAATTATTTTTCAAAGCAGACGATAAATTATATATTTTATTTAAATTATTAGAAATATTAAATCGATTAACGTCTGCTATTAAAATCACAAATTAAATAATTTCCTACCGATTTTTACAGACAGTTTTTATTTTTTATTTAAAGACGTTTCGGCGCATATTCGCGCCTTCTTCAGGTTTATAATCTGTGAAATACATATTTCGGTTTGAAAATACTTATATATAGCACATACATATATATAAAGTAATAAACTAACAACTCACAAAATTATTGTTAAAATCCAATTATTAAAAACTATAAAATTGTTCTAATCGTTAATTTCTTTCTACCAAAGTGAGGTCCGAGGCAGCACTAAGAACTTATCTAGTCAACAGTTTGCACAAGATTAAATAACTAAAATATGTATTTCACAGATTATAAACCTGAAGACGGCGCGAATATGCGCCGAAACGTCGTTTAAATAAAAAAACTGTCTGTAAAAATCGGTCGGAAATTATTTAATTTTAAAATTATTAGAAGTTTGAACGTTACTGGGATATAGAACCTGTGATGGGAAATGTATATTGCTTTATTTCTCATAATCCGTATCGCTAATTTTCTCAATTCATTCATAATTGCTTTGGATTGGAACAAGTCGCACGGTTTTAGCCGATTATAATCTCAGCGCGTATTTGGTCTTAGTGAAGCGTTGCTATTTAGAAAATGTTCACCGGCTTAAGAAGTGCGCATACACGAAAGAAGCTGCGCTCATAGCGTCGAATATAAAAGATTCACGACTGAAGACACAGACATTCACGCTTATCGAGGACTCGAAGCATGAACCTTTGAAATACTAGACGACCGGTACCGTATCTTCATTAGCAGAGACCCCCTTTTCTTTTCGGCAGCGAAGCAACTGCGCCAGTGTCCTCTTAATCCTGTTATGGACTGAGAATCCGTTATGTCATTTGTCAATTGCTGCGGCTCCGTGCACACGTACGCAGGTAATTAACGTCGGCGTGGTTATGAACTCTTGACGAGCACGGGGAATATTAATCCGGGTGCACGGACTTCGCAGCTGCGGGTGCGGAGAGCCCGCCATTCAAGTCAATGGACCATTTTATTGGGCCATTCTGCGAGCTCCCAACAGGCCAGCGGGGGTTGCGCATCCGTCTCTATCCATTAGCTCCCCAACAAAGCCAATGAGGCGCAGATCCTCCGGGCATTTGTCAAGATACACAATTTAATGAATTTCAATAGCCCAGTTATCGCCGCCGAACTTTTCTCAGCCAACCACAGTGCCGCAGCCAGCACCCTTAATTCGGACGCAGGTAGACGGAAATAACGCGCCGTGCTGGGAGAGGGAAAGCACAAAGGCCCGAGCCCTCAATAGCCGCTGCTGCTCTTTTGTTAATTGCACAAGTTAAGTGCAAATGGGCGACTAGCAGTCACGGAGCACAGTTGTACATTTCAACTCGCGACAGAGCGGAGGGGCAGTTAAATGAACGATTTATTGGGAGGCGTGTATGTGTTATGAAAGCGCAAACTTATGCCCTCCGACCATATTATCTGAAGGGCTTCTCGAAATTATCCACCTATGTGGGCACAACTGGAACGCCTATTCCCACTCCCCAAATAAACTCTCGTTCAAGTACTCAATTTACCTTCGTAGAACCCCTTACACCTTCAAATCACGTTTTATACTCGGTCTACATTTAAAATTCACCTCGAAAATGATGTAACTAACAGTGTTCAAGTATATGGAAGCTAAATCCATATAACGTACCTTATTAGTTTCAGTACACATATACCCCCACATACCTACTACCGGCATTGCGTGGGCATCACATGAAAATTGTGCCGATCCAATGCATCATACATAACATTTAACTTCCCACGTCACAGAAGAATTTTCTCTTTCAAACGTAATCGTCATTTTAATTCAAACGTACAGATTTGAATGATATCCTTGGAAGTTATGGATTATCCCAAAGTCAGAACCAAATTACGGTTAACAGGAAAATGGTGCCTTCAGTTGACAGAAAATACGTTTACCAAGGTAATGTAAATTTATTTTGACTGAATGTTTTACGCCAGGTCTTGTGGCGGATAGTTCTATCTATGCAACTCGTTGGTGATATTATGTGACAACAATAGTTAAAGTCATGCTCTTTACAGGGTTTGGCTCCATTTTACTGGTTTATGCGGTAAAATTTAATCATTCAATATCATTCACATTGACTCAAAATGAAGTTGCAAATTTATTTTCAAAAGACAATTGTGAATTGACTTTGAATTTTTATCCCAAGGTTTGCGTGAATTTCTGTACAGAAAAGGTAATTGTTTGCGTTTTTGGCTTTCATTGTCATTGTAGACGAGACTCTAGAACCGGGAATTTCTTTCCTTGATCGTGACTCTTATGGACACAATTAAAATGATTGACTAAATTTGCACTGTGCTTTGCTTTGTTTCTTAACCACTTTATTTTCCTTCACCACACTTTATTGCGAATGTTACTTACATTCTCACTCTTCAAACTCAAAAATTAATAAAACTTGTATTCCTGTGGTTGTTCGAAATTCGACCGTAATTCATAAAATTCTTACGTTTGAACGTTATTGAAAATCCTTGATTTTAAATACGTCAACCTTCTTTCAAAGGTTGGAATAACGTTCAGTGCGCATTTAAATGTATCTCACAAAATTATTTCATAATATTTTATTACTCTATTTCAATTTGCATTTGGCCTATTATTGTATGTACGTGAATAAATATCCCTTCATCTTTGTCTCTCACTCCGACCCGTCAATGTTCAATGTCAAGTCATAATAGAAGAAAGTGCGAATATCTGAATGTACTCACTTTTTTTAAATCACCCATAATAAATAGGCGAAAGTGCTTCTACACAATTTTCTTTTAGAAGAAAGACAACTAAGATTGCAATTTTCTTTTTACAACAGATGTACATTGAGCAAGTTGTATTTTAATAATATATAAAGCACAAATATACAATATATGCACGTGTTGTTTCATTCAGTTTAATGTATTCGTAATACTTCAGGGATATCTCTTGTCTGTTTAACCAGACATTTATATGTTTGACATTCAATATGAACGTAAACAATGAATGTATTTATATTTAATTCAATGCATTTATAAGACATATTATACATAAAGTTTATCTTTCAGCACTCTTTCTCCATACGAACTTTAAGTATGTCATACCTCACACTCCTCCGTGTGCGCAATGTGCTTAAAAAAAGGTACAAAGATTTTTCGTCTCTATTCAATTTACTTCGTAACCCGTACGAATTCTGCTCGTTAGCAGAATAACTCTCAACTACTGGTGAACCGTCTAATTCTCTCGGCAGTTTCCGTCTTTCTAAGTAATTAAATTTACAATGCATTATTAGATTACAGATTTCAACTCTGAACCACAATTATATATTTTACGATTAAACATTAAACAGAATATATTTACTATTTGAAACGTCAGTTTGTATCCCTACTCCCTAGTTAATTCAATCTTCCTCTTGCGATCATTATTTTCTTTTCCTTTGCCTCATTTATATCCTTAAAATCAGATAATGGATAACCTTAGAAACACTAACTAAATGTAATATAATAATATTAAATTCTTGTAGCGCAGTAAGACCACTCCCTCATTTTATTCGTATTTTATTCGTATTTTTAAAGGATAAGCCAGGTAGGAATGGTTTATCCCGGCGCCAGGCTGGCGGACGGGGGACATGCCTGTTTTCAGATAGATAATACTAAGCTTGTTTTGCTAAAGAAACAAACACTCTTCAAAATTTCCGAAGAACACTGTTCCCTGTGTCATGAAAAATATTCCCGCGCCGGACGGAGGACTCAAGAGGATTGGTGAAACATACATCATGTGGGATTGCGTTTGCACTTGAAGAAGGGATATACGAGATTAGCTGGGAGGTGAGAAGCCTCCTTGCTCCCTGCTACCTAAAGTTCAACTAACTCTCAAGTTCCGCTGTTCGTAATATTTAGTTTAACTTTAAAATGAACTAAAATGACCCCTTTAATATTTTGGAGAACATGTGTACACTACAGTAAACTTTTAATTATCTCTTTTCCGTGCTTTATGATGGTTATTACCCTCTTTGTTAAAGTTTGCAATAAACCTCCAAGTGCTTTATTTGCAATTCATACGTCCATATATTTTATGTAGATTGTATTAGTGGCTACGTATATGGCAAAGAGGTCTCAACTCACGATAAATCTTAAAATAAACTGATTGCATTCAAGTTCGACTTCAGAAAGTCAGTGTGCTTCTTTCTTAAATTCTATTCGTCAATGGTCACGTGAAGTAAGACATGTCTTAGTTCCTTCGCCTTGTACCTTATTGATTTAACACTCACTACCCTACTCTCTCACCGAGTATATGAGAACTTCTTCGCATGCATGTCCCGACTCTATCAGCAAGCGCCATATAGAACACATACTCTTTTAACTGATCTAGAAAAAACTATCAATTTTGTGTCATAAAAAATAAAGAATAAAGAATTTTCTTATTCGTTATTTAAAATGCTCAAAGATGTAACATTTACTTAGTTTCCTTAATTCTGGTCGCAAAAACCTAGCTCATTTAGTATTGTTGAAACTATTTCATAAAACTTATCTCCCATCTTCGAATTGACAATTCTACACGTTTCTCTTCTTCAATTAGGCATTCTTATAAATGATATTGTGATTTATTTTAACTTTATTGCATCAGGAGTACAATATACTATGGCGATAAATACTTTTCTTTTCACACTAACACTGCGTCCAATTTACAAGCTCTGTTTGTACGTCTTTTTATAATAATTAGATTAGGTATACTGTTCTAGCTGTCGTAAACATTACTTCAATACATAATCATGCTCTGCTTTCATATCAATCAATCCTAAAAGTGACTATTGCCATTAGTTCCTCTTAAGGTAATACCGTGATTTGGAACCTGACACCAACTTCATTTCGTTATTTTTAAGTTCATTTTTGATAACTTATTTAGCAGTTAGAATTGTTCTATGGGCTTAGGTTCTGGCAGGTATTACATGTACAAGCAGGGAGATATTAAATTACATCACCTGTAGAAAATTAAATAATCATATTAAAGCGAAAGCTTTCCCGGTGTAGAGAATAGATTAAAGCTTTCATCCATTAAATAATCATGAAATACTATAATTTAAATTAGTTCACTAGGTCTCGACTTTGTCTGTCGTTGATCACTGGCCTAAAAATTGGTCCAGTAGTGGATTTGGGTGATTTTTTGGGATTTCGTGATGCTTTATGAATCTTTTTACGAATAAATTTCTGTACAGTCAGAACATTTAAATCTGTATGCAGTGTATGGTTTGTTACATATCAGGGAGCGTTCGCAATCAAACGCAGTTTCTCGGCACTTTTTTAATAATTGATATATTTCACTATTTTCACTTCCCTATAGTTCAAAACCATGGGTCCATATTGGTTTGATGCCTGATTTGTATATCAGGTCTTCATTTCCTATTCACCACTGTACTTCTCTAGACTTATTTTTTGTTATACAGTATTTCACTTCAAGTGAGTGAGGAGGAAGATCGTACAATGTTATGAGTTTTTATAATTCATTACATGATAACAGAAGAAAAAATTATTATATTACATTCAAAACTACACAGAAAAATTATTTTGTATATGCTCGTCTTGTATCTACTTCAAACCAAAATGTTGTAATTTTATCATTAGAGCATTCTAAATGAAAAATCATTAAACATATATATATATATATATATATGTTGCACCAAAAAAATATATGCGGAATATAGTTGAATGAAAAATATGTTCGTCATTAAATTCACTATCTAAAAATGGAATGCTAATGCTAACCTATATTCTACGACTTGGATACTGCTCTAAATGTGGGAAAAAAGGACTCCACTTAAAAGCACGAAAACTTCTACAGAAGTCTGCTCTTACCTATAAGCTAATGTTAATAATCTCAAAATCACTGAAAGACTGGTGCTATGTAGATTACAGAAACCTGGATACCAGCGCATCAGTTTTGGATTGATAAATCAATGAAAAAGGCGACTTTTGTAAACACTTTTCCTGATTTACATATATTTATAATTAGATCCTTTTTTAGTCATTTCGACCGGTATCAAAGTAGTAGAATGTTAGTTTTCACGCATGTTGAGTGAACGGTTCTTGGTTCTGCCACCGATGGTACTGACAAGAATCTGAGCTTCGGTCAGCCAGAGCTCTTTTTAAATAGTTTTTTCTATCGCTCGGTGCGGAAACACTAGCCGTGTTAGCCATATCGTCAGTGCTAGTTTGTTGGATCTGGACGGTGTTTTCTCGGACACCGAGTGGGGAGTGGAACTTGTTGAACACTATCTTGTGGAATACTATTGTATTGAGCAACGTCTTCTGGCTGCTTGTTCTTTTCCGTGCCATCAAGGATTGAGACGTTTTGGTACCCACGCTTCGTACTACTTGTGTTTTGCTGTGAAGAGTTCTACTTCAGTACATCGTAGATTTTTCTCGGCTATTCACCTTGGACTCGTAGAATTTCGTAGTCGTTTCCATGTCGTGGTAAATAGAATCGGACCTTAGTAAACATATCTTTGGCCATACTATCTACATCCCAATTAGTCTTATTCACCGATCTTACAGGCCTCCGTAGGCTGCTATTGTTTCTGTGTCGAGCTTGTAGTGTACACAATTATTAAAGAGGTTATTATTTCATTTTAATTTAATATTTTTGTCAAAATAAAATTTTGCGAACTGCGAAAGACGAGGGTTTGTTGAAACTCAGGTATCGGGCCTGACTTCACAACATCTATTGGAGTGGTCCTTTGAGGTATTAAGAAGCCGTAGGCCAGCAGGTCTAAACATTTTGGCACGTCTTGTGTTTTGCCACATAAAGTTCAATACGATTTTAGGGCAGAAATGTTCCCAATACTGGAACTCGAAAATGTAATATTAATTCCTTTTGGTCAAATTCGAATCGGGAAGGGGAAATCGAATGTTTCGAGGGCGATGAAAGAGATTAAGGAGTCAGTTGTTGAAGTTAGGTGTGGAAAGATGGATAAGTAATTGTATAGTGGTTGTTGAGCGGGTAAGTTGTTATTAAGTAGTTGTCGTAAGGATTGAGGAATTAATTGTTGGATATTGATGTTAAGAGTTGTCATGAAGTTGTTATCAAGTTGTTGTTAAGAAGGTCAGGGCAGTTGTCGAAGGGAATTGATGTGAGTGCTTGATGTGTTCTTGCCCTTAATTCTAACGCGGTGATAAGCTATACCTTGAGAGATCTACTCAGTTGCATTGGGTGAACTGTTGAATGTAATTCGTTTTTTAAGCTGAGGAATATCCCAGACATTAAAAGTGATACGCATTAATAACATAAATAGTCAGATTTATAGTGAGTCCAATTTATTTATCAATTTAATTACACGTAACTTATGGGTAATATTTGTCATATTTAGGCTTATAATTTTTTTAAAAGAAGCTTCTTTTTACACAACTGTTTTAAAAGAAGCTTCTTTTTACATAACTGTTTTAAAAGTAACCATAATATGTCGAGAGTAAATACTATCACTTTTATATTTCGTATTTTATTTTATTACTCTCTAGCCAAATACCTGCTCGTTCTCTTTATTTTTCAACTGACAATAATTAATTAATTTTTTAAATATCGATTTTAATCATTTACTAGCAGGTGCTTCTTTCATATGAAATCTATTCTTACGAGAAATATCCTTAAGTGCACTTAAACTAGAAAAATTGACTTACTCGGGAAGTGCGTTACAAAATTTGTCTCATTTCAAGGCAAAAAATATAGCGTCATAAAATATTTTAGTTGTTAGAGCGCATATGAACCGTTGAATAGTAAACCAGCGAGTCTGAAACTCCACTGACGACTGTTTACTTTTCTGGCCTTGACTGAATATTGTTCTAATTTAATACGACCTACTTTAATTTTAGATATCAGGTGAAAAATAAATTTACACCATAAAAGCAGTTATTCTACGATAATGAATTAAAACATATTTATTATTCGTAAATGCAGCTCAACCACGCTGTAATTTCGCAATGCAGCGTGGTCTCACGTGGTCCTGAATGGGCCGTCAGATTTAGAGTTCTCTTCGTTTGAACTGCTGACTATGGCGAAGAGGTTCCCCCGCTTATCATTAGGCCAGGTTTCGGGGCCAGTCGGCTGCAAGTTATTGCGTTATTTGAATGTGACTGAGAGAGCCATCCGTCATTCGGATGGGAGCCACTTTCGCTCTGCAGGAATATTAAACAGCGCTCCCTGCTGGCGCGATTCTTTTTGTTATTAATTCTATTAGCAGCATTAAAATTCAGGGGTGGAACTGCGTCATTGTGATCGGGGACCTCTGTCGGCCAGCGATTCGGAACGGTGGTAACACATGCTATTAACGTCCCCCTACATTCAGTGATCTCGTTATAAATCATTTGCACTGATCCAAATGGCGAATACTCTGCAAGTTAATCTGTTGCCGATGTGCCTGTTATAAACGCTGAAGATTAATTGTAGAATAGGGAAGTCAGTGAATTTGTTGAAAGTATATTTGCTCAAACACTATATTAATGCTAATGTAACAGCTAAGTGTTACTCTTGACCGTTCTTTGTATGTCTTAAACTGTAAGTAGTTTATAAGATCGGCTATTTAATGGAATTATGTATATCCTTTATGTTTACGGATGGATGATTAAATTCCAGGAATCATTCTAAACTTCACTGCATAAATTGCTCATATGTGATCAGGGTTATAGGTCAATGCAATAAAAATGATTTCCACGAGAATGTCGACTGTGATATAATTTATAAAAAGCAAGAAACCTTTCTACAAAATGAGTACCAACTTATTTTAATTTTTCTAATTATATAAGGATGGAGACGATTCAGGCTTTCGAGGAAAAAAGTTACCTTATGTCTCTACGTTTGTGTTCACTTTTCTGTTTTTGTTACCAGTCTAGTGGATGAACTTTTTATGTAAAACAATTGTGTTTATTTATTATCTGGTTATAATTTTGTAACTGTGTAAGTCGCCATTAACCCTAGTGTTGATGCGACCCTAAACATTAAAAAAAATTATATATATATATATAATCGTAAGTAAAGTATTATGTTAAAGTATAGCGTTAACTGAAATGCGATAAGTACAATTTTTGACATTCAGTGGATATGATCTGACCACAGATCGAAAGTTCCAAAATAATTGTGGCTGTAGACCTATAAAGGTTGAATTGACTTTAAAAATGATTACATCGTACTACGTACACAATTAAATTTCCAGCCCGGACAAATAGCTGTTAATATGATTAAGATTTTTGTTAATTCCATTAATCCTCGGTTGAGAAAACAGCATACGTCATTACATCAAATTACATACAGTTACTAGAAAGTTTATTTTGTTGACGAATCACTGTCTGCATCACTAAAAATTAAGTGTGATACAATTTATTAATAGCATTAAGAGATAGTAAGTTAAGTAACTACTTTTCAAACTAGAAAACTAACATATCATTACGAAAGGCATAATATAATATTCACAGAGTTTTATTTCGATTATTATTAATAATTCATCAAATACAAAGAAAATACTCCTTGAAAAAATAAATGTCGAACTACATAGTACAACATATAATATAACAGAAACACTAGAAAGTGCACACTTATACAAAAGTTGACAAATGACTTCACGGAGATGAAAGAAAAGAAATATGACATTCCATAGCAATCTCCAGTCCGAACGTGAAACTAGCAATCAAAAGCGCAGAAAAAACTGAAGAGATAAAGTGCGAGGTAATAAATAGAGTATTTTACAAGGAAACATAGTCGATATTTTTGCAGGAAAAATAATTTCAAGTATTAAGGGAAGGAATAAGATATTCCTGTATTAAGCTAAATGTACATTTCAATAAAATATTTTTATATTGATCACAAAATTTTAACCTTCTTAAAGAGCAAGGTTGTGTTTTTACGATTCCTACGTTATACATTAACTACAACTAAATGCAAATCAATTAACTCCTGTTTTTCTACAATGAAATTAAATAAATTATCGACCAGATACAGACGTTTATACAGAAGTTTATATATAGTTTAATCGACATTTCGTTTCCATATTCGAGACTTCCTCGTATAATGTTAAATGTTGTTGAAATGTAGTGGTATTGGCCTACAACTGGTCTGATGCAACCGGCTATATTAACCTGTCCTACGGAAGCCTTGTCGCATCTACCAAAAAACCAATGCTTAACGTATTCCATCCTTGGCCTACCTCTTCTGTTATTATCCCACACACTTTCTTCTAATGCTAATTTTACATTTCTCAAAACGTGGCCCTTATCTTGTTCAAAGTTCTTTTAATGAAGAATAATTCAAAATGTATAAAAAAAGCTTTACTGCCTATAAGGGCAACTTAAAACGAATTTGTTTCGAATCTTATACATTTGGCATTTTTTCCATCAAAATTTAACATTGCCTGAAGAAGTGACGAAACGTTGATTTCACTAAATAAAACATCAAAAATATCCCGAGGTTTGGGTAGATTTTGAAGGCCGCGAAGTTCGTACGCTGTGTTTAGTACTAATGAGATTTTAGAACGATCCAGATCGGGGGCGTCCGTATGTACTAGAGTCTTGATAGTCCAGGAACCAGCCGCCTGCGACGGATGTGTCAGCGACACGAACCTGCTGCCAGTTTTTTACAGAGAGAACGCCAGCCGTGATGCCAGTGATCAAAGTTATATTTATGAGGTGTGTTAATGTTATGAAATCTTTATTACTTACTGAAAAACATTGTCCCCCACAAGTTAGTCCCCTCTACTGACAATACGTCGCCCTTCAACGTTGGTTCATTCTTTAACACACCTAGTATTCCATGAGATAGTTCTCATAGATTGACCGGCAACGCCCTTTCAAAGAAATTTTGAGCGAATAATTATGGGAATTCCGGAACGTGTATAAATAGCTTCTTATAATAGTATAAGATTGAGCTTATATGAAGACAACTATAAATACTGATGAACCTTGAGCTGAGATAATGTGGGTACATTTTTGTCGGTTGAATTGTAATTTAAATATTAACGCGTTATGTTTATTAAAATACCTGCATATTTAATCAGAGAAAAGACGCATTGGTGTCTCGTGCTCGGCTTAAGTACTCACGAGTATTGCCAAGTCACCTTAAATGCTCCCTGTTTGGATTGCGAAATTCGTTTTTTCCATTGTATTCGCTTACTACACATCTAACACTACGGAAGGCTGGCAACAATAAACTACGACTACGTCAAAATGGTTTACTTCGCGTATTTTCATTCAATTATGAGCTATGGCATCTCTAATTGGGGAAACTGCTCCAGGAGTATTGAATTATTTAAGTTGCAAAAGCGTGCAATTAGAATACTTTCTAGCACAAATTCTAGATCGAGTTGCAAACCTTTCTTCAAAAGTTTGCAAATACTTTACCAAGCATATATATTTATGAAATATTAAAGTTTGTAAAGCGGAACACTAATTTGTTTCAAACAAATGGCGAGTTTCATGAATACGCGACCAGAAATCGTTCAGCTCTAAGGTCGGACAAGCATCGCCTTGCTCTACACCAGAAAAGTATTCACAATACCGGGATAATTTTATACAACAGCCTTCCGCCAGAGGTTAAAAATAGTACCTACAAAAGCTTCGTGATCTTTAAAATTTCTGTTCAGTTTTTTCTGCTCTTTTGTTTGTTTCATGTATTGCCTGGAGCTACGACGGAAGGACAGTTTCCTGGTCGCAGAGCTCCAAGTAGTTAAAACTCCATTGCGTGTTTCTCAGTGTGAGCTTGTTTGTGTTTCCCAGTGTGTGTGTGACACCAGTGTGTTTGTGTGACATCGTGTGTCCGTGTTGTGTTTATATTGACTTTTGTCTATACACATTTTCTTTTATTAATTTATTTTAAGATTATTTGTCTTTAATTATGTACCTCATTTTGTTCATTTTTAATGTATGACGTATTCTATTTCCTCAATCGAGGACTAATGGAAACAACAATAAATCTAAATCTATATTTGGAATACCTATGAAAGGATTATGTTTACAAACAATAAGCCTGCTCTTTCATAGAAATTTACCAACCCTAGTAATTTTAGCACGGTATGTGGTGGTTTTTTAAGTAATATAAACATTTGATTTTAGGACTCTACGTTATGCATTTTCTCTTGCACGGATTTGTCAGTACATCATCCCTCCTCCCCTTGTTGTTTTGATGCCCAACGATAACAAAAGCATTGTTAAAACACGTGAGCTTTGCGTCGTCGTCTGCACCACAATAAGTATAATTTTAGAGGAAGGGGATACACATTCTGTCTAATCTATGGTAGAGTTCACGAAAGTTGTAACCAAGTTCCAATAGCTTCAAGAAGAACAGTTTTCTTCTATAAAATAGTGATCTTTACCACTGTTACAGACGCACACACGATGCTTCAAAGTTCGGCGCTGTACTACACCCATCTTCATCCTGTACCTTTCAGCACTTACACATGGGATCAATCATAAATTAAAAGGATATTTGAATATCATCAACCCATACGTGCCTGATTTCTGAGTTTTGATTTTCTCCAATTGTCAATTTTGTGCGACTTCAGCCTTCATAGTATTTCTCGCTCTCTGGATATAATTTCTGAAAGCTAGTTTGGCGTCTGAAGCTACAAATAGAAACTTATTGAAGTGGCAAACCTTCTGGAATTGGATGACACCCCCGCCTTTGACATGTGGCTAAACACCTCGTCTCTGCTATCACCAGTATTACACACGTCCGCTCAGAAACTTAACTAACTTTCTTAAATTTTGAAGTAACTAACTTTAATCTCTTTCATCACTTCCTTTTTCTCATTATTTCGGCAACTGCCCTGACTGAAATATTATCAACAACTTTAACTACTGTTCGCTCTTTCTGAAATCTTAATAACCACTTCTCAACAAATTCTCTCTTTAAAATTCTCTTAACCACTCAATACAATCTTAACTATAACTTCAACTTCTGCTCTTTCTGAATTTTTCATCCCAACTCAACAATTACTTAACAGCCACTACAATAACTTAACAAAATTTTCTCAACAATTACCCAACATCAATTAACTTCCTCAATATTTTCCACCAGTCTCGAATCCTCGGATCTCCTTCTCTCGATACGAATTGCCCACGATATTAGCCAAAAGGAATTCATCTGACATTTCCGAATTACCAATACGTGGTTCACATTTCTTGCTCAAAAGTCGTGAAACCTCACACATCAGCTTATTTCACTTTCCGTGGGAAAGTTTCAGACACGTTAAAATGTTGAGATCGAATCTTATATACCCCACGGATTGACGATAAAGGCTGTGGCAGCTGCGGCGTTTCTTAATTCCTCAAAATGACCACTTCAATTCATTTTGTTATGCCAGGCCCCAATGCCTGATGATCAACGACACTCCCCCCCCCCCACAGCTCGGAAAATTTAGATTAACAAAATTATTTAATTAAAAGGAAAAAGTAACACACCCTAATTATTTATAAAGTGCAGTAGAGAACCAGATATTTAAGTTTTTGTGTTTCTTTAAATCATTACCAGTTGATATTAAAACTTTCGTTTCTTAATGGGATTGTATTACTAGTCGCAACCCAGGTATTAGGATTGTAACAAAAACCGAAACAGTTCCGACAGACATACGGATAAACTTATCTAGATTATGGATGGATTACTGAGGCAACTGACATACAAAGATTGCCTTCCTATAGCATTCCCAAATAAAATCCACTTTTCGGTAATATAAGTGATAAACTCTAAAAAATGGTACAAAAACCTTCATATTAACCTCACATACCACAAAAATTACTACGGAAATCGATCCACTTACTTTCGTGTCTCATCCAAATGCTTTAGACTAGGGATGTTGCGGATGCCAATTTTTTCACACTTGCAGAAGCGGATTTTAAATTTACAAGGTTCATATCCGTGGATGAAAATGCGGATGTCTTAAGATTTTTTGAGAAACTTCGTATGGAGACAGGATTAATGAACTATATTTAATAAAAGTAATATCGCCGCCTTTTCAGATTCCAATCTGTTTCGCAGAGGTTCGTAAATTAACCACACTACTCAACAACTGTTCAACAGGAACGCTTGATGGTGGTAGCGATAAAAATCTGTATGATATTGCTGATAATATTTTCAATTCAAAATTGATGAACGCTCCACCATTTAAGTGTATTTTCATTTATATTAGCCCTTTTTTATTGCTAAGTAGAACGCTACCATTTTCTGGTGATTCTTGACGAATCCAGCATCATGGCAAAATTCCTTCCATCATGGCAAAATCATTTTCTAAGAATGGCTTTCTTACTGTACCGGACATTCCTGCTTGTTCCGAATTTTATTCCGAGGAATCTCTCATTCTTCTAGCTCCTTCGGAAGGAAGAGAACCTGAAACGTAATCCTCGGTGTTTATCATCATAAAAATATTTCCTTCAATTTTTTCCTCAGCCACTGTTGTAAAATATCTTGTGCTTACTGAGAGGGTTGCGACGACATATAAATTGTTGTCTTTCAACAAGAAAAAAAATTATTGTCGTGATCTGTGCTACATATACATTCTCATGAATATCAGAACTAATTGTTGTGGATGAGTATGCGGCACAAATGTCCAAATCTATACAGACGCTCCACTATTGCGGATGCGAATAGGCTCAATATTCCTGCTATAGATACATAGCTACCGAGTTAAATGAAATGATAGTCGCACTTTACAGTTCACTTTCGTAATTTTAACACTCAAATACCCTCGTTGGCTACCATTTCAGTTTTTGTACTCGGTGATACCATTTAACCTCTAATGTTAATCAATAAGACAATAAATAACGCGGAGTGTCATCAATAATCCCAATTCAATAATAAAAACTGTAATATACTTCAATTGATAAAACAGCAACGCAACAACTGAATAATGCGAAAATAGTTGGGCTTTTTATCATTCTATAAGTATGCAAAAATGTTTATGGGTGGCAGAGGAAAACCAATCAGATTCGACCAGCAACTCTTTTGTGTTAATGTTCAAACACATTTTATGAGAACAGTATTAATTATATCTAATAATTTAATCAAATACATACTAACAACCTGTGTGTTTGACGGTGTAATGAATATAATGTTTGGTGGATTTGTATATTGTTTCATTTCACGAGTATAAGAAAGAAAAATAATAAGGATTAGAAAGGAGGATGAGAGATTAGAAAAGACATGCGATTATGCATCCTTCCGAGGGACATTATATCTTTCAGTACACACTCCAATTAATTATACGAAATAGACTGCTAATAATTTTATATAAAAAGATATTTGAAACATAATTCTACACTGAGGTGACTGTGTTTTTGAGGGAGATACTGAAATGAATACGTGGGATTTAATTGTTTAAATAAAGGAGTATTATATATATATATATATGAATCAGAATGCAATAAATTTACATTATTTAACGATAATATTCAATAATTTACTGTCCAAATTATTTTTACGAAGCTGAATTTTTCAGTATTATCAATATGCGCACTATATAATATTTACAAAAATGAATTACTTATAAACTAATACTATTCTGGTATCGTATTTAAGGTCCTTCTCAAAGAAACAGATTTCAAAGCAAAACTCTACTCGGAATTGGCAATCTTAGGTAATATAAAGAAAGAACTAACAGAGTAATTACCGTCTTCTGATTTGCCTGGAACTCGTTGCTCATCCTCCGATATCGCACCGGTCCAACCGACTTCTTTAAACTTCCTTGTTGGAAAATGAACACCTCGCTCATTTCATCTTCTCATAGGCCGCCACGACCAAAAGCAAGTAATCCGTCAAGACTACTCCACAAATTGGAATATTCTCTCAATCTTGCTCCTAGTTACCATAAAGTTTTTGTGGGGCTTTGAGTAAAAATGCCTAAGGAACCAATGAGATGAATAAAAATGTTACCATACACACTCTCTCTCTATCAATCACATTCCAAGTCTCTTTCCTTCTGTCATCATAATCATACAGCCCATTGTCAATTCTTAATAATGCCCAAAATCCATTTGCGTCGCTTTCAAATAAATTTTCCTCACTCCATTATTTAATTTACTTTAGGGGCGGGGACACAGTCCTCTCCAATCGAAAGCGTTTACTCTTAGAATTTGGGAAGAGTCATTCACCTCACTTGCCAGCGATGTCTGGAGAAAATACCAGGCCTCTTCACAATCATGTTTCATGGAGTCTCAGCATTTCTTAAAATCCAGGACCGGCGCCAAACTGTCTAAGTTTTATTACCCTGTCTGCAATCTTATTCAATTTCTTTCAGTCGGACAGCCTTTGATTTTGTATCGCCAAATGTGTTTTAACAATTCAATCCGTATGAAAATTGTCTGTACCTGATCTGTGTGTTTCGCCGTCATTCGAGATATATGCGTACATCCAGTGGAAGCGCCTGAGAAGCACTAGGCAAATATATTCCAATCGCTATTCCCAACTGGTTTAAAGGAATATATGTGTCACCCAGTGAATTTTTGCCTCTATATGTGCCCATGACATGCCCAGACTTTATCTCGTATTTGCTTTGGAAATACAATATCAAATCGCTTCAATTGAACCACATAACAAAACGACTCCAAAAGTCGAGAAATAATATTATACTGTAAATGGCAACACAAGATCCGAGACACAGAATAATGCGCTTGATTCTTACTTTAGAAACAAATTAATCTGAAAGAAAATACTTAAATATTATGAATTAAATAACACTAAAGTAATAAATTTCCACTTTAGTGGAGTTAAATACTAGTCGTCATATTGACCTTATTTATTCCTATATTAGAAAACAGCATCTATGCTAAAGTGATTCAATAATATTTTCACCACATAAACGGATTTTCTTCTCTTTGAAGCGATATTATTAATGACCGCAATAAAAGTGAAAAATCTGCTAGAAGATATAATATTACAAATTAATTTATTTGTACGAAACTACTATCTTGAATATAGTGCAGTATTCAACGTTTTTGTTGAGTAGTTTGACGTAAATGGGACGTTGAATTTTTAGATATAAATAACTTCCACGAAAACGAAAAAAGTTGTTAGGGAATAATGGATTGGTAATTGAGTGTGGAAGGAAATGACGAAATGTGTTACAATTTGACATCATTAATTTTCAGTTACTTGGAATCCTTTGTATTATGATACCATAACCTCACATACTCTTTTATTAGTTTAAATGTTATCTTACTTGAATAAAATTAATATGAAAAGCGTTATTGTTAACTGGTACCTCAAAGGTCAATGTTGCCCTTGCGCCGGAAGGTTTAAGGGTCTGGCTATTTGGACAATTCAATCATATTTTAATATTTTTTATTAATAATTATCAGTTAATAAATATAAATGATCGGAAATTGAACAACGTAAACTTAGGTTTTATGGATAACTACAATTAATTAATTATAATAATAATAAGTGGAATATACTTCAATCATTGAATCAGCAACGCAACTATTGATTAATGTGAAACACGTTGGACCTTTATCACCCTATAAGTATTCCAAAAAATAATTAGACGAATTTGGAGACTGTAGATTAGTACTCGATATGTTTCACACCTTAATAATAATAATATTTAAGTAGCATGGGCGATAGGAGCTCAGGAAAGGAAAAGAATAGAAGCCTTTGAAATGTGGTGCCATAGGCGAATGCTGAAAATCACATGGGTGAATAGAGTAACTAACGAAGAAGTACTAAACAGAATAAGGGAAAAGCGAATAATATGGAAGACGTTGAGGCCACGTTGAGGCATTAGGTTCTTGTAAAGTTAGCATTAGGGGAAAGTGTGTGGGGTAAGAACAGACGACGGATACCAAGGATAGAATACGCTAAGCAGATTAGGGAGGGCGTGGGTTGTCCTAGTTATGAGTAAATGAAAAGGCTTTCGCAAGATAGGTTAGCATGGAGGGTTGCATCAGACCAGTCTTAGGCCTGAATACCACAACACAAGTAGCATTCTTTGTAATACGGCTCATAATAATTTTAAGACAAACCAGTCAATGGCTGATTTTCTTAAAAAGGATAATTCAGAATTTTGATTATTAATAAATATTACATTACAAAAAGCACTTATAATCATGAAGCTAACAATAAATTTAATAAATATTAAGATGTAAACCCGCTTTTGGATTAATTTCTTGAAATGTTTAACATTTACCATGCAGCAACATAGCTAAGTTTATAATTTTAGTTTTCAAAATTATTGATTGAATGTAGGGTTATTCGTATTTTGTACGACTTTATTACTTTAGTAAGGGGTCATTATATTTTCCTTTGGCACCAGGTTGCAAGATGTGTGGTTTTCCATTTAATCTCTCCTCAACTGTTCTTGAAGACGTTCCACGTAATTCTGAACATGTATATTCAATATTATTTTGGCTGAGGGAGTCTAGGAGTATATGATGTATTGCTAAATATGTAAGTTTTAAACTACGTTTTTTATATATAAATTAAAAAATTGTAACATAGAACCCATATTTAATTTATTGTAATATTATGTTTGTAGTACGCCTAAGGAAGTCTTAAAATGGAGACGAAACGTCGCTTTTGAATAAATAGTAATCATTTATATGCTGACTTTTTGGCCGTCTTTTTATTTGTATATAAATTAATCGGTAAAAATTAATATCCGTGGTACATAGAACTTATATTTTGATACATTTTATTTAGGTGACCCGAAATAAAGTATGGAAGGTGATTATCGGTTACTTTTAGTTTGTCATAATACATCAATTCCCTTTTGTTGTTTACTTTCTCAAGTTATTTAAAATATTTAATTATAACGTGCTATTTAACAAAAAAGGGGTTACATAAAAATCAGAAAATGTATATACAATTCAGCAATAATATTGACGTAAAGATAAAAAAGAGATATTTAGGTAGCACTGGGCCCTACTTCCTTCCTGTAACAACAAGCCATATTGAATATGTTATTGCAGTACTAAATTTGCGTTTATCTCAGGACCACTGATTGTATTTTAGGGACTGAATACACTTAGTATCAAAAAGTACGGCACCGAAGAAAAATGCAGATGTGCACATTTCTCGTAGCCCAGAATAAAATAATTGAATATACATTTAAATTATATTCTACAATTTTATATCACTTGACAATGCCGCGTCGATTCAGATAATTGCTCCCATTCTTTGTTAACCGACCACTCTTTTTGTCCCAACGTAAGAATTTTTTTTCGTCTTTAATTTTGTTCTACGTCACGAAATATTTGAAAATAGTACTTTCTGTGAATAGTAATAATTATATGATTTCGTTAAAATAAATTTATACACCAGTCAAATTAGAAAGAATTAAATGTTATAAAATAAAATATTGGTACAAATGGAAATGTTTATAAGTCTGAATATGTCCACAAAATTTCATGTAATAAAGTTTGAATAAAGTTCAATAAATTTCACATTATAAATATTATGTTTGTAAAATTTCGTTTTCTTTTAATATTTATTTATTCAGACTTATGCAAATTTATATTTGCACCTGAAGAGGTTCCAAAGGTAGGAACGATATGAATTGTGCTATTTTTTCATTTAATAAAAAAATGTATGTTCAATGTAGCTTGGTGTGTTCATTTACTTTCAAGTATACCCCGATCTTCACGTTTGCGTTTCGTAAAGATTTCCTGTTGACTACTCATTTGAAACTCCATCTTGGCTGTGACATTTGTCAACAGTTTATCTGCGGACCTTATTGAACATCTTATATCAAATGTCCGATGCTTTAAAATATTTTAGGAGAAAAGCGGCATACGTGCGGGTTTCTTCATGATTAAAATTTTGTTTGGCCACACTTTTGCAGTGTGTATGAGAAGAGCTGCCATCTCGCGGATCAAAGGCAGAACTCAGGTCCGCATACAATTGTATTTCCCCGTCTGTCCTGCCCCCTATGACGGTATTTTGGAACTGTCACAAAGTAGCAAGAAACAGTTTCGAAGAAATTTCATTTTTCTGAGCAGCGGTTAATGTAAATTTTTGAGTTCATTTAAAACAAATAAAATAATTTCCCTGACAGAGATTCGGCGTTGCTAACTGTAAAGTGGAGAAGTGACTCCCTAAACAGATTCATAAAACACCATCAGAGTAAAGCATTATACCGGAAAAATGGTTAGATTGAAGTATTGAAATTCGCTAACAGATAGAACCACTTGTTACGAGTCGGAGATATTGGCGATAGTCGAGTTACCTCAAAAATCAGTGTTATAATTTGTAGTGCTAAAGTATTGTATTGAATTATAAGTAATGAAACATTAAGGTTTTGCTGAAATATAGAAGAGTTAAATAATAAATAACTCCAGCTTAATTCAGACAATTTCTAGCTGAAGAAACTATTTTAAAAGTTAAGAGTTAGACGTTAATGATAAAAAAAGACACAAAGCATTGAGGAAACGTCTAACATGAATTAATTTTGGAGGAATTATTTGTTTCACAATTTTAAGAAACTTTAAAATAATAGAATTTTAAGAGTGTGAATTTCTGCTTCGATTCCGAAGACTTTAAACTTCCCGCCTTCCAGCGCGCAGCCTTTCGCATACATCTGGGCTAAATTCTTTACTGCACGAGAATTCTGTCTGGAATGAGAAATGCGCATGCGTAGTATTTCCTCTTCTTTCCCCTGCCCGCCAACAAACAAAGAACAGAGCGCCGAGCTGGGCCGTACGTGATGTCACAGCTTGAGGCGGCATCATCAGACTACAGGCTACAGGCTGACGAATTAATAAAAATATTACTGTTAGTGAGCTTGTGGTTTATTTGAATTAATCAAAGGTTATTTAAAATGAAAAACGTTTAACAGACGGCACTTCGAAGACATCCATAATTCTGGGAAAAAATACCGCACAATCCTGCATACAGTATTGCCACTAATTGTGGCTTTCTCCTGAAATTAACTTTCTTTATTTTAAATATATAAGAAGTAAAAATATTTGTGTTAGAAATTTGCGTCGTGTTGATTTTATATATTCAAATTTTTGAAAACTCGTTTTGATTACACGTTATGTACACAAAATTAGATATGTAGCATATTACGGTTCGTGGAGAAACCTGTGGATATTGCAGTGTTATAAATACTTTACGCAAGGGGAATTATCTTCGTAAAAATTGTAGCACTTTAAATACTCACGAGCTGCCACTGCTAACCTGTTTTAATATTTTCTTTGAAATTGATTCTCATGCTATAAATTGTCTTCATATTAAGGTCGTTTTCTTTTTTTTCCTCACACATTAATTTCTATTTCATTTGCCTACACTTTTGTACTGTGTGATAGAAGAGCTACCATGTCGTGGATCAGAGAGTTCATTTGCCATTGACAGTTGGTTTGACAAGCTGAAACTACACTACATTCCCTCTATTAATCCTCATATTGAACTCTTCCTCCAGGACCACGTTCATGCCATTTATTATGGTTTCCATGCCTAATACTACAATTTCGTCGGCAAAGCGTAGGGTTTTTATTTCTACTCCCTGCAGTATGATTGCTTTTCCATATTCCGTTTTAACTTTCTTCATCGCCTTTTGTATATATAAGTCAAACAGCATGAGTGACAGACTGCATTCTTGTCTTACTCCTTTTTTGATTTCTGCTTTATTTTCTTTATCTTTAATTTTAATTACTGCTGATTGCCTTCTGTAAAGGTTATGTATGAGCCTTCTTTCTCGATATTTTATTCCTGTGTTCTTCAATATCCTTAATAGTGTGTTCAAGAACAGTTAAATAAAAAGCAATCTAATGTTTTGTCATTAATCGGTTCAAAACTGTGGAACTTATTAATGAGAAACTCTTTCAATATATCTTCTCACAAAGTGACACAATCATGTATTTATGTATGTTGTATCTATCTAAATAATAAAGAGAAAGGTGTATATTCGTTTGTTTGCTTGTAACATATGTAAGTATAATTTATATACAGGTTTAAATGTGTGAACAAATTGCAACGAAATTTGTACATCTATTCTTAAAGACCCGAAGTAAAACACTGGTGGGTTGAGAAACCCTTAGCTATAAAAAAAATAATAATATGACACGCAAAAGTTTGTGACACACTGAACATTGAGGAAGGAGTAATACAAGAAGAAAACTAACATTTTAATTTAACGCAAAAGTCTGCTATTTGTTTACTTTCTTCTACGCTCAGTTTTGATCAATTATATACTACATTACAAACAACAGTACACACGGTAAAAAATAATACAAAATATTTTTAATACAGAACATTGTATAATTACGTTTTATTTAGAACCATCTTTTAACATGACATATTTCACGTAGCCACGGCAGATTTCTAACTCGACATTCACCCAATTTTACCGTGCGAAACGAACTTAAAAAATATATTAAATAGGTAACATTTTTAATTATTACAATTTAATAGGTTTGTTCTGAATAGCAATGACTGACGGAATAATTTCAATTGGCAATTTTTGAGAATCTTAGGTCGTTGGCGATTTTTGTGTATTTAATAGTAGTTACATAAGAAACAATTGTCAGGAATCATAATTTATTAGATTTGATTTTTGATATATAAAGTCTACAGAAATAATTTCATGTGAGAATTTCAAAGCATTAACGACATTACATATAGTGCATATGTTTTAATGAAGATTTGGTGGATTTCGTTATTTTTTACATCTGTTTTATACAGTGAATCCATAATTTTTAAGCTTCGGGTCTTTCCATGACAAGTTGTCTAACTTGAGAATCAAGCATTTCCAAATTTGATGAAATTTTTTCAGCTTTTACTATACCGCATATGAAAAGTTAGTTATAAACATTAATTTGTGGCTGAATGACAGGGGTTTTCCATCGCTCGTTCGACAGCTCGAAGTCCTCCAAGAAATGTAACTTTTAAGACATAATATTGCGGTAGTTATTTGAGAAGAAATCCTGAAAATTAGTTTCTAAGATAAACGTTGTGTATAAATTACAAGTAATTAAATAATAAAGAAAAATTACACAAATATCATCCCTGGCCTAATTGCGCCTCCAAAGTGGCAGAAAAATATAACACTTTTTACGAATTTTTAAGGACTCCTGACTGGATAAATGAAGTATAAACGACTCCCACACATTTTCTTTCCATGTCTACATAAGTGCCTACAAATCAGACGATGTACAGATTTGCAGACAATATGCTTTGGTTAATTTAGTGCAGCAAACGGCGTCGAAATGAAAAACACCAAAAGTGAGCTTTTTTCAGAGGGATAAATAATTCATAGTAACACCAGTTATCGTTTTGTAGCTGACGCCATTAGAAAGAACAGAACGTTCTTGTAACAGAACACTTGTGTTTCGTTTCGGGGTCTCGATAGGTCAGGTCGGAAGGTTTAAAATTTCGGGTCAAAGTCCACAATAGTACGCTGTTTCATTGCGCAAAAATGGCACGAAAAACGTGTTCTTCAATGCTTTTTGATTTTCATACGTGCCTGATTTACATTTGAACAATCGCCTATGACGTCGCCATAATACAAAGTGTTTCTTCCTAGAGACACGATTTTCTTTTCCAGTGATGTAACATTCAATGGCATACTATGAATATAAACAACAATATACTTTAGGGGCCTTTTCGAAAAATTATATATGCTTACTCCCACCGGCCAGTACATACATTCGCTAATTAGTAATGTTTATAGTGAGTAATTATCACCTTTTCACAATTACAATTACAGTCCAAGAATAAAAACTAATGTTTACAAACTAATCACTTTCAATTACACAGAAAATAATTGATTATAATGTTGTTAAACTATTTAATAAAAACTGAAACATTATTAAATAGTTAAAAAAATATTTAACAACATAATAATAATAAAAAGAAACTGGACGAGTTTCCTTAGTCGCTCGATATTTTCGCTTGTTTATACATTTGATTGAATTTATATTAAAATACATGCATTCAAATGTTTTCCAATTTACAACATATAGGTTTACAACAATAGGTTATAATTATTATATGCATAAATTTATCGCTTCGTTTCTCACTCGTGAAGCTCTGCTTCACAATAGTGGTTACAAAATACTACATAATACTAACACTACACAATTAATACAAATTAAAAGATAGTTATGAGCATGTTATTATTATCCTCGAGCTTTACTGTTGTAGCATTTATTTAATATTTAAACTACACACGTTATGAGCTACGTAAAATATAAAATAATTGTTAATGTATTAATACTATGGCAATATATTGCTTTTGATGCTTCTTAATATGTAAAACTTAGAATTTTGCTTAAATTCAGCAATCTGTTTGATGAAGTTGAAATTAATTTCTGAACACAATAGAACGAAAATATAATTTTATAATAACCATCCTAATTATTTAGCATGCTATATTGATATGTTAAACTTCTATTACGACATTACGATTGTGAATTCTGAACGGACATTTGAATATTGCCCTTGGAAGTGTTTATGTACTGAACAGGTGGTTAGTAATCGGATATCATACAGTGCCAATCATGATTCAGCAATGAAATATAAAAATAAAACTATAAAAAACTTTGTCAGAAGTGGGATTCGAACCCACGCCCTCAGACGAGGACCAGAATGCTTCGACCTATTATTCATAGGCAAGGTTATACCTTGAGTCTGGCGCCTTAGACCGCTCGGCCATCCTGACATTGTGGTGAAGAGGATAAAAAATATAGTTTATATTCAATGTTCTGAAGTTACACTTCATTATTAATATTATATGATTGATTATTGGAGCGGTATATATGTTAATTTCGATACTTATTGGTTATGCACTTACGGGAACTGCGAATGTTCTGTCAAATGCTAAATTTCACATTATTTTTGGAATAACATATTTAAAACAGTCATTTAATTTTAAATACACCAGAAAATCAGTGGTCATAATCTGGGATTTTTTTATTGTTAAGTAAAATAAACATTGTATCGGTTTAATTGCGAATTGATTATATTTTATAAAAACTTTCACTATCCTAATTATTATGAGGTTTTATGAACAAAAAGAGTGGTCAAGATGACACGACTGTAATATGTAATCAAATTTTTAATTCATGTACTTGCTCAAAATCCTGTTTTCTCGCCGAGTAACAACACTGCATCTGAATTTATTCTCGAGCATGTATGAATTTTTTATTCAATTTACAAGAGATGAATTCTTGAACGTTAAATTATGCCATATTTCTTCAAATAAAGTTTCTTACTTACAATCCGAAAATCTGTTTTAAAATTAGGAATAATATTTTATAATGTTCAAAAATTTCTGTGATAAATAAATGCTTTTAGAATTTGTAAAACTCATCTTTCTATTTAATTCCAAACAAAAATCTAGTTCTTGTTTTATAACATATATTGCTAATTATCTATGTAACTATTCAAACAGTGCCAGATTGTCTTACTTTTTCCATTTGTCTATTTATTTGTAAGTTTTTCAATCCCATCATATAATTTATAATTTTTACTGTGCCTTATTGTTATGTTTATTTTTTAAAATTAGTTCTACTGTGCATAAATAATTATGTGGTATTCTGTACCTTTCTAGAAGATTTTTGCATGTAAGATGGAAATGAAACCATAAATCTTATTCATAAGGACTTTCTGAAAAACTAAATAATCATAAATTAATATATAAATTAGTTCATTATGATAGTTAGTCATAAAATAATTAAATTTAATTTCTGACTAATTATCCTAATGAACTCATTTATATTATAATTTATGATATCAATATTTGTGTGTTAAGGACTTTCAAAAAGGAAAGACACACTGTGCTCATGTTATTACATATTACTATATTTTTCCGATTGAATTTAATTTTATTACTCACTAATTAGGCTGTTGAACTAAAAAATTATAATTTTCAAAGGTTGGAGTTTAATAGAAATAAATGGGATTTTATGGAAAGAAATGTATTCCAATAAAGAGAGACAAATTGTTGATTGAATAATGAATGCTAGTAAATTAAGTGCATTGATTAGTTGAAGTCTCAATTGATTTGGATAAACTTATTTCAGAAGTAGTATTCCAGTGAAACAAAATCTAATATGTAAATGTTTCATACTTAATGTATTATACCATTTTTTTGAGAGATGAGTCAGTCCAGTGTATTTTACATTTGATTTCTCTGGATAATTTTCATGAAGTGACAATGTGAAGAATAGTATAGAACTTGACCAGAACCTTCATCATAATGTATCAGATTTTGATATGGTTGGCATCCAATGTCGCAGACATGAAGTATAAAATGTGCCAATGCCTATCAGAATACTGTTAACGAGAAGGTTAACAAATATGTGATTAGTCATGTCTAACCTTTCAAAAATAGATTCACTTACATTATGAGCTTTGACCAGCAATTGTTTGTTCAATTTGGCTCCTGTTTGCTAGTTGTCTAGTCTAATTCACAGTCAGACAACTTGATTTGTTTGCTTTACAACACCATTCAATATAACAATTCCACATTTACCAACCAATTATGTTAATATTTTTTGGTATTGTGTCTAAGTGCATTAACATTATATAAATGTTACTATATTTTATTACCTAATTAAAAATCTCAATCATTTTTATCTGAAAATATAGTTCTTTGAACAATAATTATGATCTAAAGTGGAATTATTAAAAAATAAATGTTGTAAAGTACATTTTGTATCTGCATTTAGGCTTGGACATTACTTTGAGTAGTCTTTGTATCACCTTAAACTTAATCAAACAGCGGTTTCTACCTCAACATGAAAAGAAAGATATGTTATGTATTGTAATAAACAATTGTATTATTATGAATTTGATAATTAAATTACTCATGTTATTAAATGTAGTATACAATTAGTTATTTATATTTATTGGCATTAATGAAAAACAATTTATTATTTAATATTTTACTGGGATTGAAGAGGTTTTAAATTTTCTTAGTTAACTTTCAAGCGACCTCAAATATTGATTTATTTTCAAATTAGCAAAATTAACCTGAAATTTCAAGATCTTCTTGCTAATGAAAGGATATTCATAAATGAAAATAACATATTTTTATTAATAAGGAACTTACATTATTTAATAATAAATATCAAATCCTTTTGTTTTTCTCTGCAGTGATATTAATGTTGAAATTCTTGGTTTTTTTTGTGTGTGTGTGTGTGTGTTTTTCATTTGCTACTTTTTTGACACACAAGAAATAGAAAGTGATTATAATTATTTGATACTCAGAAATCTGTATTTAATTCCTTACTCCCTGCCCCTCCTAATCCTTACTCATTTTGGTGAGACAAAGTTGTCAGGTATTTGATCAAAGAGTGAGATATTGGAGGCGGTGGCAAAGAACCTGACACCTGAGATCTCTTGTGGAGTAGCCGGAAACAAGAAAACTAGGAAATTAGTTACAATACACCCTTGAGATGCCCTCCCATCCTCTGCAACATCTTCGGCCACTCTTGTAGACCCCTTAATGTATTACAAGTTGCCAACCTTACTTTAAGAACAGATGCCATGTCTGCCCAATTCTTCAACCTACTACAATCCTTTAAAAAAATCCATAATTAACACATACAAAATCAAAGAAAACATTATCTGCTTCTCCTCCCATATCATTTGCCACATTAATTACAAAATCTGTCTAGCATTCTTCCCAAATACATTGCCGACCACTTATGTATGGCATGCCTCAAACATAATTCTCAATAGCAGCCCATAACCAAAGTCACAACACAAATAATTTAAACTAATGCTTCTCACTGATCCTCCTTAAAGCCTTACTCTCTTGATTCATCAGTTCATTAACTCCATATTTGGGAACTTTATTTCCAACACAATTCTACAGAGACAAGCACATAACATCCTCTAAACCTTCAATTGTGGGTAATTTTTTTGCTTGTATGTATGTTCTGTTACTCTTCCATCTGTAAAGGCTCACCATTAAGGGAAAGTTGTTGGCTATACTGGGTGTCTATTGTTGCTGCAAACAGTTGGCATACCATAGTTTGAATTCAACACCAAGCTAGTGCTTCCAAGTTTGGTGGCATCTCCTATTAATTTAAGTTAAGCAAACCTCTCAGTATCCTATCCACATGAATTGTATGTAAACACAGCCAGCAGTTCATATTTTATGACTGGAGCTGAAACTTTATTAATATCTAAATTGTTAATCTAATATTTCAACCTGTCCCACCATTAAATAAAGTAATAAGTAATTTTTTGAAGATTGTAGCTTCCAGTGAAGAAATAAAACTAAAATTTACTAACAGTAAAACAAATTATTGCAGTACATGTTATAGTTTCTTTTGTACATTTAGTTATTATGTCAGTTATTGTACACCAGTTGTTATTTTAAAGAAGTCATAATATGTTCATTTTATTATTTATCTGATATATATTCATACTTATCCAATGTAAATTATTAATATCTTTTGTATCATTATCTCTTGCCTCTTATATTATAAGAGCTATATTATAACATGAGAAACTGGCTCCATTTTTGTTGTAAAAATATAATTTGGCTGTGGTGTTGTTGGTACATTATTGTGAGGTTGGACTTGTGCACCCAGCAGTATTGTTGAAGTTGTCAGTAAGAAGCAAAAAGAGACAAGATGATTGGTAGGCATCAGATCTTTATTTCAAGGTTCTGTTGTGAGAAGAAAAAGGCATAATTACCTGCAGCTTTCTATGGAGAATTTTGATGTGAACATAAATTTTAAAGGATTTTAGATGTTATCTGTGTTATAAATAAAATACAAAGAAAGACCAAAGTCAGAAATGAAATGAAATAATAGTAATTATATAAGTAGAGCTATTTAAATTAATTTATAGCATTACAAATAAATAAAATATAAATATATTAAAATTAACAACACTGCAACCACTCAAAGAACTGCATTTGTAGCTCCATAGGAGCCTGGCATATATCTATTAAATACTAGTTTCATAGTGATTGTGTACACGTCAAAATCTGAAAACCTTTCAGTATAATTTTCTATTAAAAAATCCAGATATATATAGATTCATCAAATATTTTATTTTCACATTTTTGCAAGATGTGGGAAGCGTTCTGCAGATATATTCAAGCAAGAGAACAGGGTTATGAAAAATGTAATTTAAAAAAATGCTTGTATCTTTAGCCCCATTTCACAAATTAGGACTATGCTTCAGTTTACCTTACTGACCAATATTTAAATGGTTTGTAATTTTTATAGTACGAGGAAAAAATTTAATGTTTCTGCAAAATGCTTCCTTTGACAAATAAGAACATTTTCCTTGTTCTAAATAAAAGTCTAAAATTTGTCACAATTAATAAAAAACTTTTATCAAAACTTGTCATGTAGATAACAAACCTTTCAGTAGTACAATACATCAACAATGTGTTTTCTTGAAAGAATTTAGCCTCTGCTAAAACTCTCAATGATGCATTGCATTTTGTGAATATTGTTGACAATTACATTAGTTTGATTTAGAGTTGCTTGAAAAATGGTGTTTTCTACACAGATTTTGCCAATGTGAAAATCAGTGAAATGATATCAATTTTTTCAAGTTTCACTTTTCCTCTTTTTAATGAAGCAATGAATCATTCTTTGGTATCTTTCATGGAAGCTACAGCATCAGTGAAGACACTGACTAAATTGTAATTTGTGACATACTTCTCTGAAGTTTTTGAAAGTGTCAACAACTCCACCTGTTCTTCCAGTTAGTGAACCATGCAAATTACCCCAAAAATTATCAACAAAAACCAAGGTTTCATTGTACTTTTATGAAGTCCACATGTTCCCCACCTGTACCATAGAGAGCAAAGGAGCATCCCTGTCACAATATTATGTCACCATAATGTTGCTCAAAACTTTTGATTGTGTAGAAGTTTGTATTAAACAATTCATGGAAATTATTATATAACTTTATATGGAGGGTTGCATCAGAACGGTCTTAGGATTGAATACAACAACAACATTATTATATGTATAAGTAAGTGGTTTCTTCCACTATGTTATGGTCAGAATGGTTAACCTTGCCAATATTTGTATGGTTCTCAGCAAGATGAATATTCATGTGATCTGTTAGGTGACATGGATTAGCAAATCATACAGGGAACAACATAATAACTTTTCAAAAATGCAGAGGGTGTTATGATGAACATTTTTCATTGAGGAACCTGTGGCTGAAACAGAAAAATGGAGTATCTAGAGATCTGTGAGATGACTCTAAAATATTTATAAAAAAAGAATTACACTCAACTTACAAAATGTTAACACAAATAGCATTCCTCAAGAGTTCTTTATTATTTTCACAACTAATATGTTCTTATATATTCCTTCATAAGGATCAGTGGTTTCTTCAAGCATGTTGGGGACAGAATGGTTCATCACTCTTATGAAATTGGTATGTTTTCTTAAAATCACATGCAAAACTTGTGTGGCTTGTAAGCTGACTTAATTTTAATGTTATATCACACTTTTTTCAAATTTGTACTTTTCTCCGGTGTGATGCCTCAGGTGTAGTTTTAAACTGGACGAAAGTGAGAAAGATTTATCACACTGAACACATTTGTACGGTTTTTCTCCAGTATGAGTCCGCATGTGGGCAGACAGATGACCAGATTGTGAAAATTTCCTATCACACTCAACACATTGGTAGGGTTTAACGCCTGTGTGAGTTCTTATGTGTGATATTAAACTACTAGATTGTGAGAATGTTTTATCACATTCTAAACACTTGTACGGTTTTTCTCCTGAATGAATCCTCATATGTTGTTTTAGGGGAGCTGATTCTGAGAAAGTTTTAAAACACTTTAAACATTTGAATGGTTTTTCTTCAGAGTGAGTCCTCATGTGGTAGATTAATCGATAGGACAGCGAGAATTTTTTTTGGCACAGAACACACTCATGGGGCTTTTCACCAGTGTGAATCAACATATGATTTTTTAATTGAAAAGAACGAACAAATGTTTTATCACACTTTGAACATTTGTGTGGTTTTTCATCTTTGTGAGTCATCATGTGTCTTGTTAAACCAGATGACACTGAGAATGTTCTACTACACTCACCACATTTGTATGGTTTCTCAGCAGTATGAATTCTCATATGTGCTTTCAAACTAGTTGAAAGTGTGAATGTTTTAGAGCAATTATCACACTTGTAAGGTTTTTCTCCAGTGTGAATCCTCATGTGTTTTGTTAGGGAACTAGATTCTGAAAATTTTTTTTCACATTCAGCACATTGATATGGCTTTTCACCACTATGGATTCTGAAGTGCTTGGTTAGGGAACTAGAATCTGAAAAATTTTTATCACATTCAGTACATTTATATGGCTTTTCACCACTATGAATTCTTAAATGTTTTATCAGGGTACTAGATTCTGAAAAGTCTCTGTCACACTCCATGCATTTGTAAGGTTTTTCGCCAGTGTGAATCCTCATGTGTTTTGTTAGTGAACTGAATTGTGAAAAATTTCTTTCACACTCAACACATTTGTAATGTTTTTCACCATTCTGAATATTTTTATATTTTGTTAAATTGTCTGAATCTGACATTGTTATTACAGCCAAGCTGTGTTCTAATTCTAAGTTTTTCTTGTTCAGTTACCAGACTTTATATGTAATTGTATTTGTGGCAGAGATGCTTGAAATAAAGCTCAATAGCTTATCATAAACTGAAATAAAATATAATAATGAGTATAAAATCTAATAAATAAATTATTTCACTTTCATTTAAATTGACTTTATACCTTTATGGTTGTCAGTTTTATTTTAAATTTGTATGTGGAATATAATAGGAAGTCTTGATAACAGCTGTTTAACTGGTTGATCTGAAAGAAATAATACAGCTTGAGTAAATTGCAATAGCATCAATATGTAAATAATTCTTGCCTGATTTATAATTTGGTCATAACTATGATTCCCAAACTTAAATATATCAAATAAAACCACACAATATGTATAATTTTTTCAATAATTGTATTATTAGAAAGAAAAGATTTAATATGATAGAAGTGGGTATAATTAATAATTTCATATAATTATGTTTTTGATACCAAACATCTTAAATTTAATTAGATGAGATATTTAGTTTTGAGTACCTGCATTTTGGGCAAGCAGTAAGCACAGCAGATCAGTGTTGTACTAAAAATGTTTTAACATTATGTTACAATATGATTAAATGTAAAATTTCATTACTACCTTTCTGTAAGTTATTCTAGTTTATTAATTTTTTTTTCGTAGTTCTGTGGATTTAGGACTTCAACAGTTTATTTCACCATGATGAAGTTGCAGTTAAGAAAAGAGGTTGCGGTTAGGTATGGACAATATGTTCAATGTTGGTCAATAGAAGGGTTTGGGTAGTTGGGAAATGGATAGAATTCGGGATATTTGTGCTTGGAGGAGGTCTGTAGGGTATTTTTTATTTATGAAAGCAGTGATTGTATGTATATATAATACTATAATTACTGAAACTTACAGTAATTTGAAAATGGAGCCAAACCGAAAAATCCTTAAGGATGATGATTTCATCAGGAGATTTATCACAGGCATATGAGAAAGAGACATTTCTTACCTTACAATTTGTTTTTGTTGTCCCTAGTTTTGCCTAAATTTTATTATTTGTAAATAGCAAAATTTTCACGTTTTCCATTTGATACTAATACTGATCATTTCAAAACATGGGAAAATAAAAATTATTTACTGAAACTTCTGATTACTGAGATACAATGAAATAACGTCGACTTAGTTGACACTTGCTGTCAGCTACCAATTGGTAAATCAATGCTGCCAACATGTGATGTATACCCCCAAATTAGTTACGGTAACAGTGCGTACACCCAAATTCTGCAACTGAAATATTAATTGTAGTTCGCAATTCCGTAGCACATCGCGTCATACTTTATTGCAGCAAGTTTAATCACTACTTTTTAATGTATTATTTTATTCCCTCTCATTATATTTCATTTCTTGTATTAAATTTATATATTTGTGAATAGAGTATATGTAAGGACAGATCTAGGGGGGGGTTCGTGCATGAATGTGCATGGTCTACTAGAATAACCAATAATGATGCATTGTGCCCATACAAGGGCGAGAGGAATATTCAAAAAGAAGACAGATAAAAACTACACAATCATTTTCTTCTGTCTTTTGGGGAAGAGAAGAATAGGAACACAAGGGCAAACATAGTTCAGGGGGCTTAGGTGAAGCACATACATGCTAAATTATCCGAAACGTTATTGACAGTAGCTCTTTTAAGACACAGGAAGAAGCCTGTGAGACAGGCTTAGACGACGTTTTGAACAAAGGGTTTCATTTCCAAATTGCCCCTGAAATCGCAGATGTTTAACGAATGTTAAAGACGTGACAGAATAATATCCACTAATTTTGGCGCCAAGGATTTCCTCCACCATGAACTTGAAAGGAAAAGCTTGAGGTTATATGGCTGTTTGTCCTGCCGGGTTTTTCCCCGGAAGGGTGCCTTGCAAATGCTTCAGAAATGTTCTCTACGGAATTTTGTGCAAAAATTATCAATACTGTAAAATTAAATTATAAATAATACAAAGTATATGACCAAATTTTATACGCGCCACAATATATCCCATTAATAATAATAATTGCGCAGCACAAGTCAACAGCATTGAGGACAGCGTCAGTACACTACAGTTAAATGTTACTTGCAGAAACTGTAAATGGTTATTAAACAGTTGAATTTTCGAATATATCAAGGTTTCCCAAACCTCTTCTGCAATTGAACACTTAGCAAAATCAGACATTTTAACGGAATCCTTGGCTTATTTTTTTAGGTTGTGTAATTCCTGCTTGTAAAAAATTATCTAATAATTATTTCTAAATATAAAATATGAATAAATGACCCACATAATAACTTTCAAGATTTTGGATTCTTGAATTACATATCTTGCTGATATCAGGCAAAATTTTGTATGTGTGGCGTCGAGCCTGTTTCTGCACTTAACTTCATAGCAGTATAATAATTTTAAAAATTCCGCTTAGCATAAATAGGTAATAAAAAACTTAAGTAAAACAATAATAGCTGGTTTGAAATATCGGGGTATTCTTCTGACAAACTCGCCCAAAAATATTTATATTTTTGTTTCAAATTAGAGTCATCAATTAGATTTTCATAGTCACTTGCGTTAAAGCTACTGATTTAACTGTCACGGAAAATGGATTCTGAACCCAGGAATAGTCCTTACAATTTTTCGGAAAATATTGCAAAGAATTGATTTCAAGTTATGTAGGTGTTATTAAAACATTTTGGAAACTTCATCATCTACTTTAAAATATAATACATTCAAATATTCATGTAAGGTAGGAAAATAAAATCATTAGATTCAACTGATGAAATCCAATATTGTATTTTGTTATGAAAAGATGCAATGTTATCTCTCGTATTAAAAATTGTAATACGTGTTCCTTGAAATAATAAGTTAATTGCACCTTGTAAAAATATCTTCAGAAATGCATGTTTTATCAACCACGAAGGATTTGTTAAAACTTTAACAAAATATTAGCCTGAATTATTATGTGCCTTTAGGAAAACCAACAACTCATATCGATTTCAAAAAGTCTTAATTATGTTTTTCCTCTGGCTAGCCATCTCACTTCAGTATGTATTAAAAGAGTTTTTTGTTCACTACAAATTTCATCGCACAAAATTTTATTTAATGTGGATTGAAGTGGTTTTGGTTTTACATAGTTTATCACTTTCAGAGCTTCTTTCATAACATTTTTCCAATTTGTGGAAATCTTTTGTCACAAGCATTTTTTCTAAAAACAATATCAGATCCTCATTCCCTCCACTCGCTTTGTTTTGCTGCTTTACGAGCTTACCTAACAAGACATAAATAATGTCTTTAAAAACCTCAAAATTTAACACCTTAAATAAGGTGACAATTTTTAAATTAATGATTATGGAAATATTTCAAAACTTTCCAAAATACGTAAATCAATAGATACTTTTGAGACCATAGGTTTATTGTTAGAAAAAAAATATATTAATTTTGTTTAGGGGAACACTAAAATTTTCCAGCAGACCTCCGGTTGAGAACCGCTGTACTATATGGTGCTGAGAGATTACTGTTGAATTATATTCCACAAACAAAGGTGTATAAGGCTGGTTTATTTGTTGATCATATTTGATCACTGTCAACAAATAAAATATTCAAGTATAATTTTCTGACTTTATTTTAAAAATAAATAAAATATTATCCGTGTAACTCTGGGCTATGGTAATATGTCTCACTGGTACATGATTCTAGTTTAGTGAACACGTCCGCGCATGTTCAATGTTACCCATGTTTCCTATTGTAGCGGGAAACAAGGTGCAGGATTTCTTTCTTTCACCGCGTTGTTGAATCGGTTCCGATAAATGCTATAAACAAAGAAAGGTGTGAGAAATGATTCCAGTTAGATGCAAACTAAGTTTTCGTGGTATTATAACAGGATATTTTAATCCATAGTATACACAGAATCACTAGAATTTTTTTTTTCGGAAAACCGTTTGGGAAACCCGGGAATATTTCATTGATATGAAGGGAGCCGTCATGCTTAGTGAGTTTCCCTCTGTTACGTTGGCATCGTGATTGTCAAATGCAACACGTTATTTGTTAATAAACAAATTCGTGACATAATTGCCTAAAGCACCTGGATGTGAGTATAATGGAATACAACGTAAATTTAAAGAGTAAGATTTTAAGCACAGTAAAGATTTGACTTTCTTACTTTCCTCGCTAAAAATTGTGATTTTTGGGATGATGGTTAATTTCCAACTTTTGTCACATACGTAGCATACACATTCGTTTTCAATAAAATATGCAGCATAAAATTTGTGCTATTTCTGTTCAATTTTTATGGTTCAACAATAACACAGTTGTATAATGAAATATAAAGTGAAGATATTTTGTTTTTAAAAGTATCTCCATGAGGAATATTACTTGCATAAAGGATTACTTTCCTAACGAGGTTGAATTTGGTGGCTTATACATCCAGCTCAAATATATTTTCTTTGATATTGTTATTGGAGAGAATTCATGCCAATATTCATATTAATAGAAGAAAATTTTTATGAAATATATGTTGGATCAAATTGAAAACTACTTCATACCTTTATACTGTTTAAAGTATTTCAGTGCTTGGGCATTTAACCACATAACACAAGTATTTTCTCTGTGTTCCCCATACAAAAATTATAAATAAATATTGAAGTATTCTATTAACATTAACAAAATATTACAAACTATATTTCTCTTCCATGAAGCTATTAGTTGAGGAAACAATGTTCTGAAATATTTACAAATTTAAAGAATGAAGTAATACTATAGTCCATTTTGTTCTGTAATGAATCAAATGCCAATTCACTTATATAAACAATGTCCAATTACATTAAAAGTAGTAATCATTTATAAAATACTTGCGAAATTACATTGAAAAAATCCTATTAAGTATTAAAAATAATTTAAATATCAAAATGTTTAGATTGTGTAAAATGCTCGTATATATAGGTCATTAATAGAGGATGGGTTTCTTGTTTTTCAACATTAAATGGGGACTACATTATTGACATAGTTTATATGCATAACTATTCAATATGAAGCATAATAACCTGTTTAATATCATATTCATAGTTATAGTTAATTTTAATTGTCTATTCATAACTTCTGTTTAGTGTATTCCATCCTTGGTCTCCCTCATCTGTTCTTACCCCAAACACTTCCCTCTAATGCTAATTTTACAAGACACTCGTACCTTAAAACGTGGCTTAATCTATCCCTTCATTAGGTCAATGTCCTCCATATTGTTCGCTTTACCCCTATTCTGTTTAGAACTTCCTTGTTAGTTACTCTATCCAACCATCTGATTTTCATCATTCACCTGTAGCACATCATATCAAAGGTTTCTATTATTTTCCTTTCTGCAGCTTCTATTGGCCATGTTTCGCACACATATAACGCCACACTGTATACAAACATTTTAGTAACTGTTTCCTAATATTCACACTTAGAGTACCCATAAGTAAATTCCTCTTTTTCGTGAAAACCTTCCTTGCCTGTGCAATCTTCTCTTTTTGTCTATGATACTTCTACTATTCCTAGTAATTGCACTTCCCAATTAGCAGAATTCCTTAACTTCTGTCAAAATGTCTCTTCTCAATCTTAACACCCTTTGTTATTCCACTGTTTCCCAAACTACACTCCATTACCTTGGTTTTTCGTCTATTAATCCTCATATTGAATTATTTCTCCATTCATGCCATTCATTATGGTTTCCAAGTCTTCTTCTGATTCCCCTAATACTACAATATTGCCAGCAATAAACTAATTGTCCTGTGATGTTCACATCTACAAGCCACAGTTTTCTTCAGTATTGGTATAATGATGTTTTTACTAAAATCTTCTGGGATTTTTCCTGTTTCGTAGATTTTGCAAACTATCCTTAACAGCCGTGATATTGCTTTTTCGCTTGATGATCTTATCAACTCTGCTGGAATGTTATCAATTCCTACGCTTTACAATTACTCAGCTCTGCCAGTGTCCTGTCAAACTCTGATCTTAAAATTTTGTCCCCCAACTCATCATCATCCACCTCCTCTTCTTCTATTACTGACTGATCTAGATTTTCACCGTGATACATCTCTTCTAGACATTCCTTCCATCATTCTGCTTTTTCTTCTTTGTCTAGAATTGCCTTCCCACCCACTCTCCTTATGTTCTTGCTAATAATTTTCTTCTTGCCAAATGTTTATTTGATTTTCTTATAATCTGCATCTGTTTTCCCTTTCACAATGAAATCTTGCATTTCTCTTGTAGCAAAGCCTCTTTGGCTAATTTGCACTTCCTATCTATCCCATTCTTCAAGCATCTGTACTGCTCTTAACCATTTGCATCTCTTGCATTTTTATATTTGCGACTTTCATCAATCATTTTTATTTCTTGTGTAATCCTTGCTTTCCTATTGGTCTAAGTTATTCTTTCTATTCTTCCTCCTTCAAGAGTGCCATTTCTCTTCTATATTGTTTCTTTCTTTTTTCTCTATTAATCTACTTTTGATAACTTCTTTGGAACTCTAAAGCATGCTACTGTTGCAGTTTTTCTATTTCCCATCTTTTTGTTCTAGTTCCTTTCTTGAGTTTATTCATTTTCAGCCTGCATTTCATAACCAGCAGATAGTAGTCGGAGTTTTTATCTGCTTCTGGGTATGTCTGGCAGTTTAGCCCGTTTTCCCCGGCTTCTTCCTTGTGTATAGTCTTCTTTCATGAATTCTAAACCATGTATTCGTCACAACTAATCTTTGCTCAATGCAAAATTCTACTAGCCTATTTCCCCTTTTATTCCTTTCCCCAAGTCCACAGTCACTTTCTCTTCCCTTTCCTATTACTACATTCCAGTCACCCATTACTATCAAATTCTCATTTCCCTTGACATACTTAATTATTTCTTCAATTTCTTCTTCCTCTGTGGCTCTTGTGGGCATATAAACTTGAATAATTCTCATTGACTGTGGTTTTGTTTCTAACATTATCATAATTAACCTTTCATTACATTGTTTGTGTTGCCCCAGCCTTCTATTCATTTCAAGACGTACCCCAGCATTTCCTCTATTCGCTTTTGTGCTAATCACTCTATATTGATCCAACCAAAAATCTTGCTCTTCCTTCCATCTAACTTCACTAATTCCTACTATATCTAACTTTCACATTTCCATTTCTCTTTTTAGATTTTCTAATCTACCAGCGCGGTTCAAACTTCTGTCATTCCATGCTCCGATACATAGAACGTCACTATTTGTCTTTCTGATGACATCCTCCTGAGTAGCCTCACCTGGAGATCCGAATGGGGTCTGTTTTACCTCCGGATTATTTTACCCAAGAGGCTGCCATCATATTTTTATGCATTGAGCATTGCATGTACATGGGAAATTAAATACACAACTGTAGTTTCCCCTTGCTTTCAGCCGTGCAACAGTAACATAACCATTAAAGCTGTTCCAGCCTTGCTTATGTTTGTCCAACTTAGAGCAATCCCTGGATCACTATCCTTGTGCCTCAAGTTGGTAATAGTGAGGCCTGTTGTCCCTCACCATTATAGTTTTTGTCCGCCCCGAAAAATCAGTACTACTGATATCTGAGTCGTAGTCCCCACTTCACAACCTAGGGAGACATCCAATGGGGGACTAGCATCCCCACACAGTTGTTTCCTACATACCATTATATGCACATACATACTCATATACACCTACGCCCTTCTCACAACAATCCTAAATGATTCTGAACTCCAGTCGTCACGAAGCACAATTCCTCTTTCCTTGTTAACTTCACTAACATCTTTTTTATTCTTACGTCCTAACAAAATTTATTTATTGTATTAAAATTTATTACTATTATTAAAATTATTATCATTAAATATCATAAGTACTTTCATTTCATATTGATTAAAATTTAATTGTTTGACAATACTTTATATTTTATTTCAGGAACTACACATGAAAGTGTCTTGCAGAATTATGAAACAATGTTAATGATGTGTAATAGAAATTATATCATCTTCTTTGTTGACAGTTGAACAAATGTGCTTTAAAAGATTCCAACAAACCTCCATTTTGTCCTTGTACAGCTTGCATAATATACTTAAATGTTGGTCTTATTTATAAATTAATCAAGTCTCATAGGAGGTTTCGTTAAAATTGTATAATGCTGCCATTATTTTAATACAAATTGGAAAGGTTGATTTTTAACTTAGGTTTGGTGGATGTTATTTAAATAAGTTAAGTAAAAATATTGGTTTTAACAACACATACAAATTTATTCTAGTATTTGTAGCCTCAAAATTAATAATATGAAAGAAAGCATAAATTTTACCAATTTCCATGTAGGCACTTAATGAATGAACTTCCAAGCTTAAGTATTCAGTTGGACTAACACACTTGACAGGAGCATGTTTACAATTGGGAAGGGGTAGGTCCCAAAGGATGATGATGATTGATACCAAACACAACATCTGTACCCTTGCTAGAATTGTAACCCAGGAGTCAGTGATGCTGACCACCACACCATGTTTCTTTCATCTCTGCACTGAATAATTGCTTTAAAATTCACACACAGAATTCAATTCAGTTATTGTCTGTAAATTAAAGTAATAAATAATACCAACCTGGAGATTTCATAGATTCAAAAAAGGACAGACATACATTCTTAAAATTTCTATTAATTTTTTTGTGACGATAAACTCAGTTGTGATTGTTGAAGCTTTTTTCAGTGTTGCAGATTAACTATAACCATAACACATCACATATTGTTTTACTTTCAGAATATTATATTGTTTCTATGAGTAAAATGAAATATTTGGGATTATTTTGTTACCATTTTCTGATGTTATTGAAATTTTACTACATCACAAGATGATTTGTTTTTATTTCAGGCCAGTCAGTTAAACAAGTGTCTACAGTACTTGTTTTTGGATTCTGAATGCAAGAATTTAAATTATAATGGAACTAATTTCAAAAATTATCTACTTAACACAAAGAAAAGTGTATAAAATCGAGTTAAATAAGATAATTAATAGATTTCAATTAAACATCATTTTTCACTTCATTTTTGGAACATGATTGATATTTATTTCAAATAAATAAGAATAAAACTAAAAAATAAACCATGTCTGATTCAGGCAATTTAACTATTGAAAAGCCTTACAAATGTGGTGGGTGTGACAAAGCATTTGCACTAGCATCTGATATAACAAGACACATGAGGATACATACGGGTGACAAGCCATATAAATGTATTGAGTGTTTTAAAACATTCTCACAGTCATGTCATCTAACAGAACACATGATGATTCACACTGGGGAAAAACCATATAACTGTGTAGAATGTTTTAAAACATTTTCAAAATCGGGTAATCTAACAAACCACATGAGAACTCACACTGGTGAAAAGCCATACAAATGTATCGAATGTTTGAAATCATTCTCAGAATCAGGACAGTTAACAAAACATATGAGGATTCACACTGGTCAAAAACCATACAAATGTGCTGAATGTTTTAAAACATTTTCTCAATCTGGACCCCTAACAAAACACATGAGGATTCACACTGGTGAAAAACCATACAAATGTGTTGAATGTGATACAACATTCACACAATCAAGTAGTTTAACAACTCATATGAGAATTCATACAGGAGAGAAGCCTTACCAATGTGTTGAGTGTGAGAAGGCATTCTCACAATCAGGTCATCTAACAAAACATATGAGGTTTCATACTGGGGAAATACCATAGAATGTAATTAATGTTCTAAAATATTGACTTTAACAAATAATATGTTACAATGTGAGGTTTCATAGTGGTAGAAATATATGCAATTGGTGGAACAGTTATAATCAGAAGTCAAAAATATAGAAAAAATGAGCCACTTTGGTGGGAAACCTTGAAAGTGTTTAGAAGTGTTTGTTTCTATAAATAACTAATGAGTTGTTTGTGTATTAATGGCATTAATATTTACTTCAATGTATTTAACCTTAAATATAAGATTTTATTATTACAAAATTCCCTTCCTCTTAAATTGAATTTGTTAGGTTTCATGTAATCATTATTGTTATTATGGATTGATACTTCTTGAAATATAATTGAACCATGAACAAAGAACTATTTGTATATTTGGTAGAAATAGATTGTTTATAAAAATATTAGTTTGTCTTTATGGAATAGAAAGGGTTTTACAATATTCTTTCTAAATCTGGTGCTATAGACAAATTTTGAAGATGAAATTGACGTGTAACACTAGGAAACGAGATGTTTATACCACAAGCAAGGGAGTATGTTAGCACGACAGCCTGTTTGCTGTGTTTGTAGGAACTCCATCAACTTAGTCTGACGACAGCTTTCAGTGAGACTGACCAGCGTTTGAGTGATGGTGTTGCTTCGAACTGCTATCATCAGAAGTGGCTGCCCACGGCTTTTAATATGCAATCAAGGTTCCTTTGTTACATTTTCTGTCATAAATATTTAACTCAAATACAGTGATTAATAAATTTTAGGTGAGCCTGAGCCTCAGTAATACAAGTCATGGAGGATCTCACCCACAGTCCTTGAACTAGCTCAGTGGTTAGAGTTCCCAGTGATTATATTTTAATAATTAAATTCAAAACTGAACAGTTCATATTGTAACAAAATATTGATTTTATTAGATATTTTGTAAAAACTTTTTGTCTGTAGTTCACATCAGAAGAAATTTGATTGTGAATGTTTTACATGAAGTCCCCAATTTGGGGATGAAACTTTGTAAACTTAATGTGTTGAATATATGGTGATGTTCTGACACATAAGCTGATTTGTTGTTTATACATGAATCTTTAATTTGTATGTATGTCTGTGTAATTATGAATGTTTAATGAAATATTTTATTAAAAAGCTATAGTGAACAACAACATAAATGACTGGTAGTAAGTCCTGAAGAATGAAATATCATTGAACCTTATGGAAGTGAACTGGAACATTTAAAATATTTCTATTAGTTATCCTGGCTTCTTGAATACACACATCATTAAATGAGTAAATTTAATATACTCAGTGGTAATTACTTGAAATAGCATAAGAATTTACACAAGAAATAAATACTGAACATAAAGAACTACTCAGGTTGGTTGTCAATAATGGAGTCAAATCTTGAGTTTTCCACAATAATAGTATTATACCATGGGAGGGGTAATTAATATGATAGAACAAAGATTATTCACTTTTTTAAAAAACTATATCGAATTAAGCACAAGAAAATAATTAAATACAAATATCTCTGTCTCAGGGCGTTATTAGGGCCTCTCAAGAGTAAAGTTGCAGTATTAACAAAAAAAGAAACAAAACACATGGAATAAATTAACTGAATCACTCTAGAATTTTTAATTTTAAAAAATGAGCAAGCTTTACACTTTTACTCACTCAAGATTGGTTTAGATGCACTTCACACACTATCATGAGTCCTCACTATATACAGGTTCCAATCATGTGGTACGAATTCCTCGTTGCTTTCTCCGTCTACATCCCACAGAAACTCGATGAAGATTTACGTTTTCGTACCCTGACCTTCACCATCACTCTCTGAGACTCATGAAATTGGCGGGCCTCTACTAGCAACAGCTCTCAATATGTACACGTCCTTCTCGTTCCAGTCCTCAAACACTCGACTTTCAATTTACTTATTACAATTGAAAGTATTGTGTAAAACTGTTGTTACACACACCTACGAATTTCTTCTTCATTGTACGTGCTCCACGCTGTCTCAAAAAGTTACTTCCGCGTACGTACACTGTCTCAGACTCTCAGAAACACAACTTCGGAATCTGGTCACCGTTGTAAAATCACGTCAAGACAAAAATACGTCTTCACCTTTCTGCGTCTTGCCGAAGTCTCCCTCACACAAAAACACAAGCTTTCACCTCGGCGTCTCTCCGTCAAATTACGTCCGCCAGAAATAATTCTTTACTCTTCACTCTCCCCACGTCGTCTTCCACATTCACCCTCAAACCTGGTTCCGGCCATCTTGCCAGACCTGGGTCAGGTGACCTGCTTAGCCAATTACAGCCGAGCACCCTCATCCGTTGAAAAGTCTAAATTCCTTCTAGATCATTTCAGAATCTTTTTCGCGCAACACAGGAATCACGTTCTCAACTCGTGACTTATTCACCAAATAATGAAACATACTGCGGAGACTACAATCCGCGCTCGGATGTCTCAAAATATAGATTGTTTGGCATCATTTTTCTTGTTATAGTGTGTAGAATTCGGTTTTATTACAATTTATTTAAAAAAAATGACAAATTCAAAAAATGGAAATTGTAAAAAGTGATTGGTCAAGGTCAGATGCCTGTGGTGTACTTTAGAACTTTGTAAGTGAAATGCTGCAGCGGGAAGATGACATCTTCCCTGGTGTGGTGCTCTTGTGATGAGTCAAGTTTTCATCGAAGGGGGAAGGTGAATACTTATGTCAGAATATCCTCATGTGAACGTGTACAATGTGAAAGAAATTCACCAAAAGTAAATTTCTTCTATAATGTGTCTTGACGAGAAGTGTGCGGACCATTTTTATTCCGTTGAAGCTGCTGGAACAGAGGCGTATTATCTGATTATGTTGAAAGGATGGCTCTTTCCCTATTAAGTAGTGAATCTGATGACTGTATTTGACAACAAGACGGAGCCCTTCCATACTTTTTTTGTTTGTTTATTAAGATATTTACAATCTGTTCAAAAGAACATTTAGCAAATTGGATGGATGAATCACACGTGATGGGAGAAGTGGTCCAGTGACCACGCTCCGTGATACATGAATACATTAAAATTAATCTTTACAGATCTGTTGGCCGCTTCCTCTTCAATCTGCGACGAGAGGTTAGTTCATTTGCTAGGTGGCTGACCTCTTCGTTATGGTGCCCTGGGAGATTTTGACGATAATTAGTGCTGGTTCTGTGTATTTCCTCTTCTATAGTAGGTATGGCTAGGTCTTCATGTATTGTTTTGTTGCTGACGAACCAAGGTGCGTTTAAGATGGTACGAAGGATTTTTGACTAAGACGTTGAATAATTTTTGAATTTGAATGCTTGGTGCACCCCCATAGTTGGATACCATATGTCCATATGGGTTTAAGAATACATTTATATGTGAGTATTTTATTTTCTGTTTTTAATTTGGAGTTTCTGCAAAGTAGCCAATGCATTTGTCGAAGCTTGCTCTTGATATGATCCCTTTTTGATGTTAAATGCGGTTTCCACGTAAGTTTAGAGTCCAATAGTAAACCAAGGTATTTGACTTCATTGGTGATGGGTAATGGTGTATTATTTATTGAGACATTTGGACAGTTTGTTTTCCTGGTGGTAAAATTTACTAGCACTGATTTATTAGGATTTACATTTATACGCCAAAAGTCTAGCCATTCTTCAAGGTTATTTAAATGATTTTGTAGAGCAGCAGCACTTGAATCTCTTTGTACGAGAATGGTTGAGCGTCATAGTCCCTCACCGATTGAGTAATCATAATATCAGAGCTCTATCTGCTGGCATCCACATTCATCTGTCATTGTGGCTTGCAATTTTTTCTTTCGGAATTTATCAAAGATTGTGTCTTCGTTCTGCTACTGCCAAATGGTTTTCCAGACTTGAGACACAGAATTGAAGAGGCTATAGCTTCTATTACTCTGGACTTGTTAACCAAAGTGAGGAAAGAATTGGGTTTTAGGTTGAAGAGTGGAAATATAGCTAAAGATGTACATATTGAAAATTTGATAGCAAAAATACGATAGTTTACCTTCCATTTGATGTATGAATCGTTTTTATTGTTTTTGTAGTGGTCAGTCATTAAACTGGTCTTATGCAATCTCCATGCTAACATACTCTGCGCAAGCCTTTTCATTTCTACATAACTGCCACATCGTCCCTACTTTGCTTAGCGTATTTCACCCTTGAACTCCCACTTATGTTCTGAACTCGCACACCTCTAATGCTAATTTTACAAAACTCCTCATGTTGCAAAACGTGGCTTATTAATCTATCCCTTCTCGTGGTTAAAGTCATCCATATCGTTCTCTCTTCTCTTATTCTGCTTAGAACTTCCTGGTTCGTTACTCTGTCACCAATCTGATTTTCCTCATTCTTCTATAGCACCACATTTCTGCAATTCTTACCGTCCAAGTTTCTCACCCATATAACGCCACACTCCATACGAATATTGTAGCAATAATTTTCTAATATTCGCACTTGGTTTTGCCTCTATTAATTCTCATATCGAACTCTTTCTCCAGAACCACGTTCTTGCCATTTATTATTGTTTCCAGGTCTTCTTCTGACTTACCTAATATCATCACAACCCGTAGGGTTTTTGTTTATTTTCCTTGCAGTATGGTTCCTTTTTAACTTTCTTCATTGTCTGTTCTATATATAAGTTAAACAGCATGGGGCACAGACTACAACCTTGTTTTACTCCTTTCTTGATTTTTTTGTGAATTACTGTTGACTGACTTCTGGTTGGTTGTAAATAGTCTAAATTAAGTTGTTATGATTTACAATTAACATTGGGGCATTCTTTTATAGACACACTATACTTGGTAGAATTTATTCAAGAATATTTTGAAAATTATTTTATAGATGAATTAATTGGGATTTGGAGTTTAAAAATATGAAATAATAACATTGAGAATTTTGATTTGAAAACGATAAAAGAAATAAATAAAAATGTAAGCATTCATTATTGATAAAATAACAATCAATTTATTATTACGAAACCCAAAATTAAAGGAATTCCAATTTTAGTCAAGTTCGTTGTAATTACGAAAATCAATTAATTAGTTGTACTACAGAATTGTCTAAATTATTTTATCTAACCCAAATTAATATTAACTTTAAAAAGGGAAGAAATGAAGTTCAGTCTAAAGGCACTGTAACAGAATGTAGAACAGAATATAAAAATATGGATCAAACCTCGGGAACTCCCGCTAACTGGGCTGTTGCTCTACCGCTGAGCAAATCCGGTTCGATGCGAGATCTATCCACCATGTATATCTGAAGATCGGCCTCACCTATAATTTATTAATCACATTCATTACATTCTACTTTTAGAGGGGACATTGTGTATCAGTAAAACCGTTGCACTTGTGAAGTGCTCGAGACATTTACAGAAAGCTAGCTACCAAGCAAAAAACCGGGTCTCAACGTCAGGTTTGTGGTCGTCATTGGCTATTGTGTGCTGGAGCTGAATGGAGATTTGCCAGTGTTGTCCAGTGCAACAGAAGAGCAACAGTGAGTCAAATAGCGGAGAACGTTATTTAAGGACTAACGTCTCTGAACGAGCTGTTCGCCGCACATTAAACCGAAGGAACTATGGAAACCGACGACCCGTTCAAAAACCTCTACTATCTGCCTTAAACAAGAGCAGACGTCTTCAGTTCACAAAGGAGCACAAGGATAGGACAGTATATGACTGGAAAAGGGTCATGTGATCTGATGAATCACGATTTCAAATGCAGATGTCAGGGTTCGAATATAGAGAAAACAACACGAAAGCATGGACCCCAACTGCGATGCCACAACACTTCAAGCTGGTGGCGGCAATGTTATGGTTAGGGGGATGGTTTCTTGGCGTGGTATGGGTTCTTTGATTCCTGTGAAACAACGTCTGAATGCCCAAGGGTACTTTAGTATTAATGCTGTACTCTGCAGCTGGCATTGTCCTAAGATGCTTCGAAGAACATAACGGTAAAGACCTTGCTTCGTTGGCATGCACAATCACCAGAACTCAATCTAATTGAGAATTTGTGGGATGAGATCGAACGGGCAGGAAGCTGGGTCCAGTACCATCAAATCTTATGGAACTGTCTCAAGTTCCTACTACCACCTACTAACATCTCATAAAATCCAGAAGAATTCAAGCAGTATTAATAGCAACAAAAGGTGGTCAAACGTTGTGTAAGGGGGTGGCCATTTAATGTTTATAATACATATAATTGATTTTAATCTTTTACATTAATTTTTCATTTATTTGGTTGATGTAAATCATCTCGCTCATTAGGATTATAATTAATTAATATTGTTTGTGTGAATATATTTGTTTGTGTATGTATGCCTTACACATATTAGCATACAAATGTAAATGCTTATAGCAATTTCTTCCTAATTTGGTTCACGTTTCCTTGCAAACCGCAAGGAAGCCCTTTTTCATTGGTGGGTCGGTGAAAAGGGGAGAGGGGGGACTGTTAATATTGAAATGCTATACGAAAGAGGAGAAAAAACGAGAATTACCATGGGAAAAGTCTTCAACAAATTTTAATGAGAGTTTGGCATCGCTTCGTTGCAACCAATTGACTTATATTTGCAGGTATATACTGCAACTCATTCAGCATCTAACGTCTGTCGGTTTTAATAATTTTCATTGGAGAAAATAATTGCTCGCAAATATAAGTTTCATGATTTGAATTGGAAATTTTTCGGAAGTCATATAGTTTCTCATTATTAAGGCTTGTTTCTTAAATATTTTTAAAATGAAGTTTTAGAACAAAATCAGCACAACGTTGAGCCTCTAACTGCCTATTAGAAGTTTATTATTAAATTTATTTATGACGAATAGAAACTTTCTATTATTTTGACTTTTCAGAATAACCAGATTTCTGTACATATTAAAGCTTGAATTGAGTTCTATGGACTTCAAATAAGTTATATTTAAAACAGTAAATATCGCTTCGCTTCGTTTAACATGTATTATTCGTCATTAATTTGTACATCACCACGCTGTTTTCTGTTTCATAGAAATTACGACTGCATCAGGCTGTGTTTTCCCACAATGAACACAAATTTCTTAACGTGACGGACTTTGGAAAATAACACGTGTTGAATCTCGGCTTCATTGCGAAAACATTTTGGACTCTGGGGCTGACCTGCCTGAGACACTCTCCTATAGAAATTTTCGCAGCTAAGCCAGATTTTTCTCAGCGGAAGTTCCATTTCCTCGTCGGACTTGAGTTCTTTTCGGAAAGTCTTTGCCGTCGCCGATGCTGTATTTTAAACATTAGTGTGACATGACCTTGTTGACAATTTACTTTGCGTGTTTTGAGGATGCTTTTTTATGTTTATTCTTTCTTACTGGAATTTCACACAGTCGTACGCCGCCTAGTTTTCTTAGGAAAGACTTTGGTAATTTTTGACGTCTGGGAACCACTGGTGTAGTTGGAACCAGTAGCGACTGTGCTTATGAGCCACAGCACATTAATTAATTTGGGAAGAATTTTTTGTTTCGTAATTTTTCCTTCTAATCAGAAGGCTTTAAACTGCCCGCTTCCTCTCATATCTGTGCTATCCTGATTCTAGCGCAAAATCCTGTCTGGAATGACAAATGCGCATGCGCAGTATATCGCTTTAGCGCCCTGTGCCTTCCTTGTCGCGCCCACAAACTGTTTTACCCTTGAGCTACAACATCTGGTAGCCGAATTGTTTGAGGCGCCACTAGCGGGCGATTCTCGTACAAAATAAAATCTATTTACAAATATTATTTTAAATAATTGGTATTTTTTAAACAAAAATAGTAAGCTATTTGTACAATTTGCAGAGCATTAAAAAAATTTATATGTAAGAAGCTGTGTTTCATAAAACTGCGAAAACTACCACAGGATCTGCATAAAATACTGTTATCATATCTGCCTTATTCCTAAAATTAAACGTACGGAAAATGCTTTTGTGTTATAAATGAGTGTCAACTTAAATTTAAAAATGAGGTTTTATTACATAGACGGAATTAGAAATGTAGCATATTACGAACCACAGAGTATTGGTAACATTGTCACTGTTGAAGTATTACAGTCTTACGTATTTATCCTCGTAAAAATTATTTCTAGCGTTAATATAACACATAAATCAAGAAACTCATGAGCTGCCACTGGTTGGAACAGCTGGAGCGTTTAGCATTCCCAATATAGTACTTGATATAACTGATCCATTTGTTGTTGTGCCTTGAAAGTAGATTCGGAGCAGTGGTTGTGTGATGGTACCATGCTGCTTGGAGTTTATATATTCATATTTCATGCTGTGTAACTTGTCTTCCAAACAGTGCCTCAAAACCACTTGTCCAAACTTATGTTGCAAGATTTTCCAGGATTGAATGTTTCGAACAAGCTGCTTTCAAATGATCTTTGAATGCACATCCAACAAGTTTCATTCAGGTAAGTAATTCATGTTCCACAAAAACTCCTGCGGATATAGTCCTGTGATATTGTGGATGAACTAAGATTACATTGATTCTTTAGGAGAGCTGTTAGCCTGGACCCTTAACCATTTGCACATATATTTATGTTTTGAATTTTTCTCAGACATGTTTTTAAATCCTGTTAATTGCACAACTCAACGTGCTTTGCCATAATAACTTGGAATACTAAAAGGTATGTGGGAACGAGTTCACTTCAAGAATGGTTTATCCTGGATAACAAGCAGTTAGAATTGAAACCTAAATATACAACAAACACCATTTTGGATTGATTAATTATGGTTATAGCAGTTTTTGATAATGATTCAAAATTTCTTCTGAATAATTTCAAGCTTTCTAGGAGGGGGATATTACAAATTAATTGCCCCATAGCATAATCTACAAAAGGAAAAGAATTTGAGCACAAGAACTTAAACTCTGATTTGGAGCATGTCAACAAGTTAACGCTTCTGTTATGGTGGCATTTTTCTCAGTCACTTTAAAACTAGTTACATTTTCTGGTTTTGATTTTCAAAACAGACAATTAACAATTACTTGCCACACTTTCTAATTTAATTAGAAGGCATTTTTTAAGTGAAGTATTTTGGTACAGAAAAAAGATAAATGCCTTAATGAATTTTATTTTCTTCTTAAGAGTTTGAAATGATAAATATTAAGATGTAAGATATTTAGAGATACACAAAACATTAGAATGAAATGTGAAGCATTAATTTGTATTTACAATTATTAGAGTCTAAAATTACAATTGCAAGAGTAAGCTGCAAGTTTAATTACAAAATAAAATAAAAATTTCAACACAGAAGTGGGGAAAATGTGACCAAAATCTAATTTGTAGTTAAATGCGTAAATTAAAAGTTATGCATATAGCTCTAACATCATATTTAAGAAAACACATATCTTTGAGGTTTTAAACAGGACTGCATAAGTATCTTATTTCAATGAATTCTCATTGTGTCCTATCATACTCAAGACAGTTAAATGCCTTTCATTATTATGAGTCCTCAAGTGGGACCTTAAATGACTTGTTTGAGTAAATTTTTTATCACACTTATCACATTTGTAAGGTTTTTCTCCAGTGTGAACTCTCATGTGTGTTTTTAAACTACTTGATTGTGTAAATGATTTATCACATTCTACACATTTGTATTTTTTTTCTCCAGCGTGGATCTTCATGTGCATTGTTAATGGACCTGATTGAGAAAATGTTTTAAAACACAAAACACACTCATATGGCTTTTCACCAGTGTGAATCCTCATGTGTTTTCTTAAGTGACCTGATTCTGTAAATGTTTTGAAACACTCAACACAGCAGTATGGTTTTTCACCACTGTGAATCCTCACATGGTTATTCAAGTGACTGGGCTTTATGAATGTTTTATCACACTCACTACACTTGTATGGCTTTTCACCAGTGTGTGTTCCTAAGTGGCATTTTAAAGAACTTAATTCAGTAAATGTATTATCACATAGGTCACATTTGTATGGCCTTTCCCCAGTATGAATCCTAAGGTGTTTTGTTAGGTTACCTGATTCTGAAAATGTTTTACCACACGTAACACATTTGTATGGTCTTTCACCAGTATGAATCCTCATGTGCCTTGTTAAATCAGATGACACAGTGAATTTTTTATGGCACTCAGCACATTTGTATGGCTTTTCACCAGTGTGAATTCTCATGTGCTTTGTTAGGCGGCATGATTCTGAGAATGTCTTAAAACACACTAAGCATCTGTATGGCTTTTCGCCTGTGTGAATCCTCATGTGGTTTGTTACATAACTGGACCGTGTGAATGTTTGATCGCATTCAACACATTGATATGGCTTTCCTACAGACTGAATTGTTAAACTGCCCAAATCATTCATGGCTGTCCTGCAAACTTCTTTTTTGTCGATTTATTTTGTTGTTAATTCACTAGATGCCCTTGATATTTAATTGATTGTTTTATCATTAGTGCAAAACTCGTTATTTTCATAAACTGAAAGAATAATATTTTTAATTGAAAATGTATTAACCATACATTTTAATTCACTTTTCAAATTATTCTTTGTCATGTTAGTGAAATGTTCTTTATTCAATTATATTTCATAATTTTGTATTTAGAATCAAAAACCAAGCATCTGAGGTAAATGATAATGCAGTAGTTTTATCTGAAAACAAATAAATTATCTTGTTACAATGAGAAAAACAATTCTTGTGAATTACCATAACAAAAAGTTATAAATATTATACATTTCATTATACAAGTATATATGTTTTTTGGTTAACAGGCTATATGAGGGTGATCCTGATCCCCTTTAATAACATAGGAAGGGAATTGAAATGGGGGATGTGGAAGGTAGATCAAGGTAGCCAAGGGTTGACTAGGGCAGCCAGACTATAGTTTAAGGATCCTACCTGGTGTTTCACCTAAACAGATGCAGGGAAAACCCTAGAACACCTGCATCAAGTAGGTCAGGCAAAATAAACATGTTTGATATATCCATCATTCCATTCAGGAAAACACTTGAAGGTCTTAGTCTATAAAACATCAAATAGGTTAAGTCAATAAATGTTAGACAAATTTGATCTTAAAATATTCATGTAAGTTTTTATCTAATAGAAATGTGGTAAGAAACCCTGTACAGTAACGCACACAACCTGGATATTTGCTTGGTTTAAAAGTACTTTGTTATATAATATTATGGCAATTTTGGGTCATTGAGGATAAATATGATGAATCTTGGTTGAAAACTCCTTATTAACAAATTAATAACAAATACCATGGACTATATAATTTTTATCAATGTTTATATGTTACAACCAAAACTATTACAGCTTTAAATTTATAAGCATATTTAGCAACTTAAGGCTTAAAAAAGTCCATTACATAAACAGCTGTTTATTTCAGTTGGTGTAAATAATACATGAATATTTGGATTCAGACAATAGATTTTTCTAAAGGCACTTTATTGCTATGTAAAAAGGAGCCTTGAATCAGGAAAATATGATTACACAATAAAATTGTAGCTAACATTATTACTTAGTACAAAAAGATTTTTATTCTTGCAAGTTAACTGTGTGTTTAACTCCACTGATTTTTGTCAAATTTTATCACCTTTCATACGTATTACTATAAGAGCTTAAGTGATATTTTCTGTTTAATATTCCTTTAAGCAAAGAAGCCCAGTCATTTAATAAATTGCAATTTGCCTTATTGTTTAACACAACATTTATAAACAAGTTTCTCAAAGATTTGAGAGAAAAATTGGTACAGTAAACTGTATGACATGTTAAATGTGTTGCGTTTCTTGCAATGGTACACAAAGTTTTCATTTTTAAAATTCAATCAATCCCCTCTTGTATGCAAATTAGAAATCATATTTAGACTTAGATAGCCACAGTTAGCCACTTAAATTATAGTGTAATATTGTTCTTCAAATATTTATGCATAAGACAAAAGCATTAAAGTATTTTTTGTAAATTTTAAGATGCTGTGTACCTTTGCTTATTGGGTAAAAACACAAAATCAAATTATATCTGTTATTCAATTTCCACTCAATTGTACAATTCTTAACTAAATACTAGTGGTGTCTATAATTAATCAAAAGGATTTAACTTATTAATAATTAGTACTACTATTTTCTTAATTGAATTAATTCTCAGCTATAGATTTAGAGAATCTATGGTATTATTAAACAAAAGTTTATCACATTATAAAATCAATCTACTACACAAAGTTCAAATATTTCACCTGAAGGTACTTAAATAAAATGAATGGAATAAAACACTATATTTTATGTTTACAGGCAACACCACTAGCTAAATTATGAAATATGCCAAAATTTGTTCATGATATACATCCTTTGTTTTAGTTAACCTTATATTGTTATGTGTTAAATACACATGATTTGTGACTTGATACAATTCACTGTCATATGATGAAAACTGTAGATATATTCCAGGATAGGTGGCATTTTCATTTTGATATAAACCTTAAGAATACAACAAAAGGTGCAAATACAATGCTCAGGTTTCAACCTGGGCCAATGTTTGATTCAACAATGTTTCAATGGCTTGCTATTGTCATCAGGTCGAAAAATGATAATTGTATTTGGAACAGATTCACTAGGAGAACAAAAATGTTAGTAAAACAAACTACTGTTAAGACAGTAAAATTAATACATAATGAATGGTGTTCTGAGGATGTAAATGGGGTCATTTCAGTCCAGTTCAGAAATGTTTGCAGTAACCTCTTACCACATAAATTATTTTATGAATATAAAATTTTGGAATATTCTCAAATTGATCTTTAATTGTAAATAATGAACTAACTTTCTGTCACCTTTACTTATTAATGCAGATTTGAAGCCAAAAAGTCCCTGAAAGTATAAGCCAATTCTAGGGTGCTGGATATAAAAGTGTTAAATTAGAATTATATTTAAATGATATAAGATTGTGAGATATGTTTCAGAGAATTACATAAGTGTACCATTAAATAAGTATAAGTGCATAAGAGTTCTAAACATCTGCCCTTTTTTATTAGTAACAAGTTCGCCAGTCGCTGGAATAAAATCTTTATTTTGGCTTTTCTGTAGATGAACTTGACTCCAGATTTATTTCCTAACCTATACTGTAATGCAGGGAAGTTCACTTTAAAGTTTCCAAAATAACTTGCTTGAATGTAACTGAGTTATATTATTTTTGAAGGATAAACCACAGGTTTATCACATTAAGGAAATTTTGTTCCAGAATCACAGTTGTTTACAGTGCTAATGATTGTGATTGACAAGACTTGTGTTATTGGTGATGGCATAGTACAAAGCAATAGAGCCTAGAAAGAGCATTTAGAAATACATTTAGCAGTTCACATTCCAATATATAAAAATAATTACTCCACCTGCAGTAATGAGAAGAGGGTTGTTTTCAGTTTAAAGTAGTTCATTCATACATTTTTATGAGTTCTTTATAAAGATATGTTGGGGTTAAAAATAATTCATTCTAGATGATATGAATGTCCTGATGTGATGACCTATTAAAATTTGTATAAAAAGTCAGTTAAATGTTCTATTTCTTACTTGAGCTCAATCTGACACCATAAATGGTTAAACAAAATAAAACGTTGGTTAGAAAACAGGTAACATGCCACATTACATAGATCCTGCATAGAAGCTAAGCTTCAAGGATGTGGAATGAGTCAGGTGTACAGTTTTTTTTCCTATTAATACTCTGTGTTGACTATTAGCAATCAATAGGTTAGGACTAATAATATTAATAACATAAACTTAAATAAATAGCTCATACTAGCTATTTAGTCATATAATAATAGTAATGTATTATACAACAACATATGGTGAGTATTGTGATTAATAGTTCACACTGAATATTTACATTATAAATAAAATATTTCAATAACTAGGTTATCATCATAAATATTATAAAATGTACCATATAAAAATGGCTAAAATTACAGCTCTAGTTTAAAGATTCATTGTGCAAATATATAATATGCCGACTAAAATATGCACACTAACTCTAAGACAATAAAATGTTCATTTTTAGGAAAATAATGATGTGGAAGGGGGCGGGGGACTTGACCAAATTAAATTCATAGACAAATATTGCAATAATAATAATTATCATATTCCGTAGATCCTGTAAAGAAGCTAAGCTTCAAGGATGTGGAATGGGTCAGGGTGTACATTTATTACATTATTTTATTGTATAAAAGATAAATATACTTATAACAAATTTTTGTATTATAAACTAATTAATTAATTACTCTTCTCCGATTCTTCTATAAATTCCTTTATTGAATAGAAGGCTAAGCAAAAATGAGCGTAATTCAGTCTTAAATTTACCTTGATTATTGGACAACTGTATAATTCTGTGCGGCAGTCTGTTGAAGATGGATATCCCTGAATAATGCACACCTTTCTGTGCAACTGACAATGTTTTACATTTTTTATACAGATTATTTTTGTTCCTTGTATTGAAGGGATGAATATCAGTATTATTCAAAAATAAGTGCCTATTTGTGATTACAAATAACATCAATGAATAAATGTATTGGCACGTTAAAGTGAAAATGCCTAACTTTTTGAACAGAGTTCTGCAAGAAGTTTGTGAGGAAACCTGACATATTGCTCTAATAACACGTTTTTGACTAATAAAAATCTTATCGATGGCTATTGAGTTCCCCAAAATATAATACCATATGATAAAATACAATGAAAATATGCAAAGTATACTAATTTTCTTGTTTTTAAATCACTGAAGGTGGACATTGCTCTGACAGCATATGTAGCTGAGCTGAGTTTCTTAAGTAATTGATTAATCTGATCAGTCCAATTTAATTTATTATTTACTAAGAGACCTAAGAATTTAACAGAGGAAGTTTCATTTACATTTTTGCTGTTATATTTAAGTGTTATAGATTGTAAAGTTGTGTTGAGTGTGTGAAATTGCATGAAATGTGTTTTGTCACAGTTATTTGTTAGTTCGTTCGCATTAAACCATGTTAGTTAAATTATTGTTACTTGCCTCTTCTAGTGTGTCTTTGTTACTTTTTACTATCATCTGCAAAGAGGATAGCTTTAGAAGTTGAATCTATGATATTAGGAAGATCATTTATATATATAAGGAATAATAATGGCCCTAATACTGACCCCTGTGGGACCCCAGTTTTAATAATTCCCCAATCTGATTTATGTATTTCACCTGTGCACGAGTCTTTTAGTACTACTCTTTGCATTCTATTTTGTAAGTATGAATTAAACCAAGAAAATGAAGTTCCTGTTATTCCATAGTACCTCAGTTTTTCTAGCAATATACTATGGTCTACACAATCAAAAGCTTTACTTAAGTCACAGAATATACCTAATGGGCGATTTTTTTATTTAATTCTTCTATTATGTCGTCTAAAAGAGTAAAGATCGCTTTCTCGGTTGAATATCCTTTTCTAAACCCAAACTGTGAATCGGTGAGTAAATTATGTTTGTTCAGATGTTTTATAACTCTGTTGTATACTACTCTTTCAAAATTTTTTGATAATACTGGCAACAGTGATATGGGGTGATAATTTGATATATCTTCTTTATTCCCTTATTTGTACAGTGGAGTGACTAAAGCACATTTGAGCTTATCTGGGAAGACTCCAGAAAGAAGTGAATGATTACAAATGTAACTAATTACTGAACTAATGCTACCTGTTATTTGAGTATAATGCTTGAGATACCATCATGCCCTGATGAATGTTTATTTTTCAGAGTGTTTATTATTTTTTTAATTTCGGTTGGAGATGTCAAAGAAAAGTTCAAATTACTTTATAGTTTTCTTTCCAAAGTTGTAAGGCATTTTCCATTGATTTATTTGTATTCATCCCGATTTTCTTTGCAGTGGTTAAAAAGTTATCATTAAATTTATTTGTACATTCATCTGTTTTGAATTTACTTAACTGTGGCTGTGTCAGTTCTTTATTTTCATTATTTGTTTCTTTTTTAATTATTTTCCAAATAGTTTTAATCTTATTAACAGAATTGTCTACTGATTTCTTAATATGCACACATTTTGCAGCTTTTATGACCTTGTTCAATATTTTACAGTATTTCTTATAATGGTTACTCATATGATGATTAGGATTATCCCTTATTATCAAGTACAGTTCCCTTTTGTGTTTACATGAAACTTTAATCCCATTAGTTAACCACCCTGCTACTTTATTAGTATTACTAGACTTTGTTACACGAGTTTTTGGAAAGTAAAATTCAAAATATAATGTTAATGTTCTCAGAAATGAATCAAATTTCTCATTTACATTGTTTGTGAAGTACACGCCCTCCCAAAATTCTTGTTGTACTGCTTGCTGAAACAGTTTCATAGAACTAACATCCATTTTTCTTACATAATTTACTGATTTTTGTGGGACACATTTGAAACATATATCATTAATTGTAAGTAATTGACTGTCATGATCTGAGAGACCATTCACAATTGGCTTAATACTGTAATTTTCATAATGAGTTATATCAATGAACATATTATCTATGGCAGTACCTTTTGAGTTTTGTACTCTAGTAGGAAAATTGACTACTGCATATAAGTTGAATGTGGAAGTTAATATTTCTAATTGTTGTTTCTTTGAGTCTTCCAATAGGAAATCTATATTGAAATCGCCACACATGATTATTTTCAACTTCATTTTGTAAAGATGAAGTAACAATAACTCTAATTGTTTCAAAAATACTGCAAAGGAACCTATAGGTGATCTATAAACTGTTACAATAATTAATTTTGAGCTTTGAAGTTCAATTACCGTAGCACAACATTCAAAGTCCTGCTCAATGCTGTAGGGACTAGTGTCAATACTTTTAAACTTAAAATTATTACATACGTAGCCAATCCTCCTTTTTTTTTTACAGATCTACAGAAGTAGGATGTAAGTGAATAACCATTTAAATTAACCAAACCTATTTCTGTGGTTTTCTGATGATGCTCTGTAATACAAATGATATCTACAGATTTTTTACAGTCTTTTTCAACATCTGTTATGGATATGATAAGCTCATCTGTTTTATTAGCCAAACTTCTGATATTTTGATGATAAACTGTTATGCTTTGTTTATTAATTACATTGTGATTATTTTTATTATTGAGATTTAATTTATGGTTATGATTTGTGACTACTTCAATTTGAATTTCCTTTAGGTTACCCAAATTTACAGGTTTACTTATCCTAAAAAGGACGAGTAAACACATCTGTTACCACAGAAATTGGTTGTACCTCTGTACACTGGTCAAACCTAATACTGTTAGCAATGTGGTGTGCAAGAACCTGTTTGCCTCCAGCATTTAAGTGCAAGCCATGTCATGTATGATGATGACGCCTAATACACTGTGTATCAATCACCTTCATGTGTGACCGCCCAGCAGATCCAAGCAGCCCTCCCAGCTCTGCATTAACCTGCCAGATGGCACGATCCATCCAGGGCTGATCAAACCGACTGAACAGCGAAACAAATCCAACATTTGTGTGACTGGTACACTTTGCAATGTTGTTAATGTCTTCCTCAATTTTATAATTGAGGTTGCAGCTTAAACTATTACCTGCACCCCCCACTACTATTACATGATCCTCTTTGGTCATATCTTCCCCTAATGATTTTAGGTCACTAACATCACAAAGCTGTGCACTAGGCTTACAAATACCAAAGACATCATAATCATTTCCTAGAGAAGTTTTCAACAATTCTGCCATACCCCGCCCATGACTACTTCCAAGAATCAGAACCTTCCTTTTGGTGGTTATTTTAGCTTTACTCCCCAATTTTTTTGTTTGCACTTTTGGTGAAGATTGGGCAGTTTGTTCAACGCTTCCATGGATAGACATTTGGCGCTCAACTTGACTATCCAATAAATCAAATCTATTGGACGTGACAAGTGAGTCCAGGGATTTGGATAGAGTGCTCTTCCTAATGCCTCTCCCTGGCTTAACAGTAATCCAACTGTTTTCTCTAGCTTTAGTTTGGCTGCAATGCTGTATTTAGAAAATTCTTATTCAACAAATCAGGGTTCCATTAGATGATACTCCGTATGATTAAAATAATTATTTAAGAAATCCGTACCAGTGTTTGTATACATACCTCTTTTGTTTTAATATTGCCGTCAACAAACACTTGTGGCAACCTAACAAAATGAAACTAACTATGCTTCATTACCACCTCGTTCCATTCAACTCAAAAAACAATTCAAGTTTTAGCAACAACCCTAAATATATTTGAACTGTTAATACTTTTTTTCGCAGTTGAAATATTGTAAAATTTAATGACTTAAAACAAATACTGTATTCAAATGCGCAAAAAGTCGATAAAAGTTATTGTTAAAAACCCATTTTTTGATTCGTAATACATATTACTTGAACAACGAGGAATCGAAAATTATCTAACTCTTAGTGTTCATATAAGTCCAACTTAAACGAAATGTTCCCAGGCATTATGACAATATATATATATATATATATATATATAATACGGCTTACAGGATAAACTTTAACACTTTTTCTTGTTAACTGTAAATTTTAAAAACAGAAATGTAAGTTGGAAATGATTTTAAAATTAACCCTATCTGATTGGCAATGGTTTGGTTATTATCTGGCTGTTCAGTTATATATATTGAACCTAAAATCATATTTCATCATGTTTGGTTTGGCGAAGAAATTCAGGATTTTCCACTAATCTTACTACTGCTGATTGTTTGTGTGTAGAGTTGAAATTTTTAAATGCCTTGTTATTCCCAGAATAATCAAGTTAATCAATTAATCATCCCTTTGATAGTTTCATTTGAGGTACCCGTTCGTTTTCAGAAGAATACGTTGCCACCATAGCTTGTCGCTAAACTTCACATGTTCAGAATCTCCAAAATCTGCAATTGTGATTCCAAAAACACTCTTCAGTCTTAATAAATTTTTGGCAGAATTCTCAAGAGATCTCGACAGTACACACATCAGGTCCGTCAACAGGTACTCCAGAATTCTCCATTATCGTTATTGATAAGATGCCTTTTTGTAGCTTCCATCTTCCAACTTGGAATGTGAGCATAAATGTGCCAATGATCCGACGATATTTAATTAGAAGATTCTTTACTTTCCACCTGTCATAGGGTCATTCACCTTCTACGGTTGATTTCACTTTTCTATTCAAAATGGAGATTGTAGTTGTAACTAACCCAGTCCACATTGCTTCTTGATACGTAACATCTGCGTAAGTGTCGCGGCCATCTAAACAGCAGCCCTACATGTAGCTCATAAATTCCCTTTAGATCAGGATGATGGTAAGAAGTCAATCGCTGAATTATACGATTTGAAGATTACAGCTCTAGTTTAAAGATTCATTGCACAAATATATAATATACCGACTAAAATACGTACATTATCTTTAAGATAATCCTAATTGTCGAACTCCTGGCCATTGTCGTTCAGCATTTCAATACTTCAGAATATGCGAGAAATCCTTGATCACATTACTGACCTCTTTGAAACTTCGTATAAGTTAATGCTTCTTCTGGAATGACTGATCAAAATGTCCACACACATTTATATCATCGACAGAAACATTCACTGTAGCACATTTATTTGGTATTAATGGCTTAATGACTGCTTTGTATAAAGTTTCATTTACTTCACGAATTATGCAAAGTCTCATTTAACCGTTACTTATCAGAAAAGCTGAAATGCAGACTTGATGCCAGTGACTGATAAAAATAGGCAGATTTTCCAGAACTTGTTTCTACAGTACGACTTACTTGATTGAAATTTGCTAATTCAGTTACGATCTTGAGCGGCTAAAACAGGGAACATATTTATAGAAATTTTTGGCGTATAAGAGGGTGATTTAAAAAGTGAACTTTAAATTATACCACAAATTATAACACAAAAAGTGAAGACGTCGTCGCAGCATTCAGGCGAATAAACATAGAAAGTGAAGAAGTGAGCAGATCAAACTGTCATTAGACAGAGGAAGCACAACAGTTAAGTCACACTACACTACGAGCACAAAGTGACAGAGATACTTCTACATCAAAGAGAATGGGCGCAGACTGCATCTTTGCCTTACTCCATTCTTGATTGCTGTTTTCTTTTCTTGCCCTTTGATTCCAATTACTGCTGATTGTCTTCTGTAGAGGTTATGGATAACACTACTTCCTCGATAAATTGTTCCTGTCATATTCAAAATCCTTAATGTGTTTCAGTTTACAGTATCAAAAGTTTTTTCTAAATCCACGAATGTCCTATATCTGACAATTTTCTCGAAGCTTTAATATTGTTAGCAAATTTTTATACATGATTTTCGAGTTTCTCATCTACTCTGAAGACATTTCTCTATACGAGTATTCTGCTGGATATGACTTTTAGTACTTTATTTGACTGGATCAATATTGTCTATTAGCGAGCGAAAATATTCAGGAAAATTTCTCCCTGTAGTTATAACATTTTCCCACAGAACCCACTGCCAAAATTCTCTAGTCTTTGGTTCGCTCTCTTGGAACAGATTTTCAAATGTGAACTTAGTGACCGTAAATGAAAAGATGGAGGGGTTTGCCTTCGTCCAGGTTATCAGTAGACAATATAGTTTCCCACAAAACGATCTAAAATTGCAAGAGAACTAATTATTTTAAACTTTTTCGTGTTTTCTTTGGTTTGCATGTATACTCGTTTCAACTTCGGCGTTTCTACATTAAAAAACAGTTTCCTGACTAATTGATCAAATATCTTTACCCTTACGGGCAAATATTACCTTGCGTTCCTATAATTTGAAATTCATTTGAATCCCGTCGTAGGAAAACATGTTGCTTCATCTTTGGTTTTTCAAATGTCCACTAAATTAAGTCGAACTATTTAATTACTTCAATACTACTAAATGAAGTTATATATATTCTAACGAGACACAGCATATCAACTGTATTAGGGAAATATTGGGTTAAGGCATCGTAAATATTTATAACATATATATGTAATATAATAATAGAATATTCGGTTTATTCGACATACTGTGAAACGGCTGTGAGGGCACGATGAAGTTTGAAGAACCCCGTCACTAGATGCTATAAACGGCTGGAACCTGTTTATGTTTTACGATCTGCTTACGTACATAGCTTATTTCTCTCCCGCAATGGCATACCCCAGTGATGCTGTACACGTGTTTTCGCCATTTCGGTGCTATGCATCAATTTTATGTTTGGGCCCATAACGTGAAGTAGCCCAAAGCCCCATTTAGACCATAAATTCTCTCGCAGTGAAAGGGTTATCACCTGAATAACAGCCATTATGTCACAATAAAACATTTTTATGGTTACTAATACATGTAATTAAATGAAAAAGAAATCCTTTTTTTTTAAATAAACATTTGAATGATAATTAGAGGTCAAAGAATGTTAAATTACATTTTGTTGTGATATTACAAACTGTGAGGATATACTACAGAAAATAAGAGCTTCGAATCAGCGAATAAGTGGATACCTTGAAGAATGTGTTATTAAGACCTTAAGCACGATATCGGTTGCAGTACTTTTGGGTTTAATCTAATAGCCACATCTAAGAAAAATTCACAGTGACTGAATTTATTCCTGAAACAAGGATATATTTACTGGCAGCTATACAGGAAATAAAAAAAATGGTTTAAAGAAATCAAAATATAATATAAGTCACTGTAATAACAGTATATTGATTAGTTATCCTTAAAACATAAGCCAGACTTAGAATAAAAACAAGACAGTATGAATACTTACATTTGTTTGTGTTTATAATTGCTTTCTTGTAAAATAATTTGAGATATTACAGGATTAAAATTATATAAAAATATGCCTCCTGCTACAATTTGTTAAATTTTATTAAATTTATAGCACATAATATTATTACAACTCAAGTAGATTTAATAAATCATTCCACAACTTTGAAGCTTTGCTTAGATCTACGGAATATGACATAATACTAATACCAAAATTAATTTTTTAGATATCTAACCATATCACTCTGCAACAACTATATTCTTTCCCGACGTCAGTAAATAATGCTACGCTTTATAAGTGCATATATATTCTCATTTGTTTTCCAATTATTTTCATAAACATCGATTTTTTTTAGTTTTAATGTTCATTTATGGTTAACGAAAAAGAACGTACGTTAAAAATTGGTCTAATACGTGATCGTTACATTTTATATGATGCTATATTCCTGATTTTTTAATTAGGGTTCATTATCAAATATAAAATTCAGATAATTGATAGGAGGCATTACGTATTGAACCACCCTCATAGATCTGTGTGTTTTACCTCCTAAATTTAAATAAACAAATTAAATTAACAACTTTTAAGCACAATATATAGTGACGACCTCAAATAATTAGTCTGATAACAATCTATCGTTCGAGGAACAATTAACGTCTGTAAATAACAAATACATTCGAACATAAAGTAGACTTTACATATAAATAAATAATACGATGGTTTGTTAAATTGTCTTAGTTAATTTTATATTATAGCTGTGCTCTTTGCGTTATATCTTTAGTTGATTTAGTTTATTGACAAGGACCAGAAAGGATGGTCGAAACATCTATTGTATGTTGAAAGTTTTTCAAAATCCTGTGTATAAGTCTGTTATACGGGTCGTTAATTCTTTACATTGATCTATCGTTCAAATGAAGAGCAGCCGGTCGCGAAGTATCGTTGACGTAGATGACACTAAGTGGAAGCAAGTTATTTACTAAATGATCTCCAAATCAATAAATATGTAATTTATGAATACATAACATTGCATGTTAATATGATGTCAATATTTGTAACACGAAACACACTTGGTTCAAATAATTACAGAGAACACTCGTTGCTAATGAACAACTAAACTATTTTCATTCTTTCCCGAACCTATTTACCAAACAACAATTCAAAAGTTTACATTTTCAAATGTGAAGTATCACAGTTTTTGTATTATTAAATTTTTTCCAACACTTGTATTGATTTTTTTAAGTATTGTCCGTAAAGAAATAATACTTATGATTCATATTATTAGAACTCCAATAAACGGGAGAATATGCTAAATGAATGCATATTTATCACTGAAACTCTGTTAGCAAGTGTTGAGTTGAAATAAAAATCGATAATGGGTCCGCAAAGAACTTTTAAAACTAAGCGCTTAAAATGGAGAAAGTTGGGAGGCGTAAAATTATTGGAAATATGACATTAACAGAAACATTAGCGAACTTTTCTAAGAAAAAAATTATTAAGGTGCACCTTTGTATCTTAACGCTCTTTATTCAACTCTTAATTATCTGCTACGAACTGTTGAAATTAATTTATAATTTTAATTATTTTCGTTTATAAGCTCTGTACCTGTAAAATACATAACTTAAGCGATTTAATAAATTGTGCGAATCAATGTTTTAGTAAGATTTATAAATGTTCGAAAAATTAAAGTCCATTGATTTTTTCGTATAACTAGAATTGATGGTGCGTCTGTCATACGATAAATTTTGTTGGCTTTGAGTCACCTGCTACTTTGTTTGAATTATAAGTCAAACATGTAAACATAAGAAATTCAACCAAGAATAAATGAGTACAGAAATGTTTGTATGAAGCTCATTAGGATACTTTTTATATTCAAGTAACAATCGTAGATTTATATAAAGGAACGGTTTATACTATAATGTGCATTTGGGTACAAAATATGTAAAAATAAACTCAAAGCAATATAGTAACGTTAACCTTAAGATAATTTAAATCTCTTAATAAATAATGTTAGAAATTCACTGATAAAGAAATTGTACACAAAGGCAAGGAGATATACTCTAAGACCTCAACAATTTACCCAAGTGGAGGGAACTCGAGGCGGAACGAGATAGTGGGGTAAAACGGGATACTCTATTTTCTTTTTTTGACTGCATAGTGCTGGAGTTTAGTAAATAGGGGGTGAAACATTAAAACTGGTCAAGGAAGATATTCCTTGACCAAATTCTGCCCCTTGTGAATGAACTCATGTTTTGGCGTCTTGTATCGATGAATTTATAATTTTTGCAGCATGTCGACAAAATGTAAGGTGCAAAACTGCTCGCTTTTAATTCTTGAATAGTACAGATTCCTAATGTAGATAGATTTAGTGCGTGTAAGTGACGTATTAGGTTTAAATCTGCTTACACTAAGACTCGGTGAAAAACCTTAGACTAAAACTTGCGTGCGGGGTGGAACGAGATACTACTGTATAAGGTAAAATTAAATGGTCTTCAGTAAAAAAAGGAAAAAAAACCTGACAGAGTCCCTCTATAAGAATGAGTCACAGAAAGAATAGGAACGGAAAAAAGAGAAAAATGATAGCAAAGACTGTACAGACGCAATAATCACTCTTTGTGAAAGGAATAATTATAAAAAAGAAAACACAAATGCTGTTAAGATTTTTCTTAAATCAAATATGATTTTATAGTATTAATTGTAATTACAAGACATCCAATCTACAGAGGCATAACCCTCCTAAGTACAGTATATAAGGTGTTTTCTAATGTCCTGCAAAGAAGAATTAGTGTAGATTCAGGCCTGGGCGTGCAACAAGCGATATTCACAGACTTAAGAAAAGTATTTGGTTCTGTCAAAAAAGACAGGATATTAGCAGCCATGGTGGAGCTAGGAATCCCGAAAAAACTATTAATGCTAGCAAATGAAACCCAAGATGGGTCTAACCTTAAAGTGTTGGTAGAGGGAATAACAAGTCGAGACTTTGAGGTGAATACTGGAGTCAGGCAAGGGGACGCTCTGTCCACTGTGCTGTTTAACGTAGTATTGCAGAAGATAGTGCAAGATCTTCAGATATATGGAAACATCACTTATAAATTTAAACTGTTATATGCATATGCGAATTATATAGTGCTTGTAGCCAGAACTGCAGAAGCATTGAAGGAAATGTTAAGTACAATAGTGAGGAAGAGAAACGAAGTGGGTCTCCTAATTTACAGAGAAAAAACGAAGTACATGAAGGTATCAAGATCAGAAGCGAGAATAGGACCGCAGACTTTAGAAGCTGATGGGGTGGAGGAGTACGTTTAACTTGGTGCCACGCTGAACAGAAATAACAAGGTTACCGAGAAATTTAATAGAAGAATACAGGCAGGTAACAGGGCCTATTTCACAACGATAACCCTGTTCAGATTTGGCTCATATCAAGAACCTCGAAGCTAAAACTCTACAAAACTCTGGTAAGACCAGTAGTCACATATGGGTCTGAACATTGGACAATGACCTCAGAGACCGAGAAATCCCTACGAATCTTTGAGAGAAAGGTGTTAAGGAGAAACCATTGGCCAGTGAAGGAAGACGGAATATGGCGCAGATTGTACAACAGTGAGGTGGACGATTTTCTGCAAGGGAAAGATATAGTACAACATATTAAGTACTTGAGGTTGAACTGGCTTGGGCATGTTGCCGCATGACAGAGGAAAGGCTACCGAAGAAACTGATGGATGGAAGAATGCAGGATGTCAGAAGGAAAGAAAGGCCCCGGAAAAGAAGGTGGATTGAGGATGCTGAAAGTGACCTGGCTTCCCTAGGCGTGAGACAATGGAGGAGAAAAGGAACAAGCAAAGCTGAATGGAGAGATCTCACGAGGCAAGCCAAACACCCCCCTGATTGATTGCGGGGCTCATCTTTGGCGATGTCTCGTACTCTTTCTGGTGTTTTCAAGGTTGTCATATTAAGAGGCAACTTCATCCATTTTGGGAGGTGTATGTACTGGGGTCGAAGACCTTGGATATACGGTAAGAATTGTCCGCTGATCCCATTGGATTAGTCAGCCAGATGCCTCCTAAAACAGGTGGAGGCACGGAGAAGGAAATGCTGCGACGCCACAGCAAACTCATCGCCCGTCATTCGGAAGGGTGTGAGAATAGTAACCAAAAGCCCGTCCTACCTGATGTAGGTTTTCTAGGGTTTTCCTTGCATTAATTTAGGTGAAAGACGTGGTCGGATACGTTTCTTTTAGGTGAAACCGCTGGTAGGATCCTTAAACTATAAGCGGGGGACCCTAGTCAACTCTTGGCTACCTTGCTCTACCTCCCACGTCCCTAATTTTCAATAAGATGTTAAAGGCAAATTACCACCATCTGGATATTCATCCTAAAAATGAATAAACCTGTATCAAATGAATAAATTTCCTGAAAGATTTTCATTTCGTTTATAAAATGGCTGCATTGAATAGTTTGAGGTTATATAAAATTCATAACCTCTAAAGAAGGGAGGTAGCTGTAATTAGAATTGAAGGGCAAGAAACGAAAGAAGAAATCAAGAAAGGAGTAAGACAATGATTCAGTCAGTTTTCCTTGCTGTTTAACTTATATATAAAACAGACGATGAAGAAAGTTAAAACAGAATTTGGGAAATGAATCAACTGCAAGGAGACGTAATAAAAGCCGTAGGGTTTGCCGATGATATTATAGTATTAGGGGAGTCAGAAGAAGACCATAAAAAATTACAAGAACGGGTCCTGGAGGAAGAGTACACCATGAGGATTAATAGAGGGAACGCTAAGGTAATGTGTATGGGAAACAGCGGAATAACAAATTGTGTTAGGTTGGGAAGGAATCTTTTGAAGGAAGTTAAGGAATTCTGCGTAATAACTAGGGATGATAGAAGCATAGTAGACATAGCACAGGCGAGGAAGTCTTTCGCAAGAAAGAGGAATCTACTTACGGTTAATATAAGTACGAAAATGACGAAATCATTATTACAAATGTTCTTATGGGGTGAGGCGTTATATGGATGCGAAACGTGACGATAGGAGTTGCAGAAAGAAAAAAATAGAAGCTTTCAAAATGTCCTTCTGTATGAGAATGCTGAAAATCAGACGGGTGGATAGGATAAATAACCAGGAAGTTCTAAGGAGAATAGGGAAAGAGAAAAATTTAGAGGACTTTGGGCAAGAGAAGGGATAGATTAATAGACCCCGTTTTGAGACATGAGGGTATTATAAAATTAGCATTAGAGGTACGTGTGTGAAGAAAGAACAGAAAAGGGAGGACAAGGATAGAATACGCTAAGCAGATCAGGGAGAATGTGGAATAAGGCAGCTAAGTAGTAATGAAAGGGCTTGTGTAGGATACGTTAGCATGGAGGGTTTCATCAGATCTAAATTGAACTGATTACATCAATAACAACATCAAACTGAGACAAAACCTGAGTAACTCGATATTTTATTGAAATTTAAAATTAATTAACTGTTGGAATTAGTACCAGTAAGGAATTACACTATGTAGTGTAAGACATTGGGATAAGGTATTTAGTAACCTCTAGTTTAATCAGGAAAGGCGTTTATGGCGGGTACAGGACAGACGTTCCTTTCTGCTATGTATGCGGTGCTGGTTCCCACTATTAGCTCTCCCGGGCAATATAAACTTGAACCACAAACAATCATCCTCCAGGGCGGAGTGCAAGGGAGCAAAGTTAGTTCTCGGAGGAACACAGCTCCACGTGCGCATTCGCTCCTGTATATGTGGAAACTAATAGAAATAAAATTTATGCTCAATTTAAAATTAAAATGGCATGAATATCTTGTATGGAATATTGAACTTTACCCTAATATTTAGATTAAGATTGAGTTTGTTTGATAATGAGACAACAAGATTTGTGTCGTGGATTGGTGACCATTCACAAGCAAAATACAGACGCAGTTATGATTACTACTATACGAGATTACATCCAATGTACTTAAATACTCCATTTGAAATTAACATTACGGATGTATATAGTACAAAATTTGTTAATAAAATTGCATGCTTCTGTAAGAGAAAAAATTAGTGTCACTTTATGACCAATTGTAAGTAATAAACAAGTTGAAAAATTGAATGTTAAACAATATTTTCAGACGAAAAAAACGACCACTTTAATTAAAATACAAAGAATTGCCAAAAGTCAGAAATAGAAGAATTGAATTTGAATTGAAACGTTTTGTCCCCAACTTTCAAGATCTCAGTTCAGAAATTCGGCCCCGAACGTCGTGGCAGCAACATGAAAATTTATAATATTTCATTTAATGAACTGAGGAGGTCCCGTAATTCTTCTATTACTTACTTTTGGTCATTGTTTGTATTTTATTTATAATATTAAGTCAGACTAATTGAAACAGAACAGGGAGTAAGGATGGAATACGCTAAGAAGATTAGGGAGAATGTAGGATGTTGTAGTTATGTAGAAATGTAGAGGCTTGCATAGAATAAGTTAGCATGGAGGGTTGCATCATACTGGTCTAAGGACTGAAAACTTCAAAAACAACAACAATTAGAATACAAGGACGTAATAGAATTAACTAGCGAAACAAAAATACTTGTACAATAAACCGTTTAAAAAACTCATTGTTGTACATGTTTTTTAAAGTTAGTTTTAAATTAAACGCTTGTCAGTATCCTCAACAAGGTCAAATCAATACTTCCTTTTGCTAGAATAAATAATATTACATTTAAGTCTGAGAACATAGTTGAAATTACGGTAAGTGGCTAGAAACACTTAAATTTGTTGAAAAGTGCTGAATGGAACAGGATCAGGTTTGTTTGCGTAGAGCTCAGTCGTTCGCTTCCAATCTGCAACTGAGTGCTACATTAACATGCAGGCAGAAGATGGGTAGGCTTAGAAGTTTATATCGATCTACAAACAGACTTCTTGAAAGTAACATCTTTACAATTTAATTACAGTTTTTTTTTGTAATATTAACAAACCTATTTTACTTTAACGGTAATATTTATCAATAAGAAAATATAACAAAACTTTCAATTTCGTAGTAATCGTATTATAATTAAACGCATTAATATATATAATATTAATAAATATTAACTGTGATAGTAATTGAACACAATGCAACTACAAGCCAAAGCTCTAAGAACTTTGCTTTTGTGAAAGTAAACACTTATATTACTTAAATATCAACCGAACAGAATTCTGAGCATTAATCAATCGTTTTATATAACGTTCGTGCATTAATAATCTATTATTTATTGTCAAGTAGACTGTTGCGCTGAGTTATTAGGCTAGTATTTGTACTATGAAACTAAGATAATGAACATCTTATGCATGATAATTATATCAATCAATTCCGTAACCTGCACCGCTACTGTTTTAATAACGAAATATAACTCAACCAAAGTTCATATTAAATAACACCAAGTTCTGTTTCGAACTTTTCCTTTGATAGAAAAGCTTTCAAGTGGATTGCAATTCCGAAGGGGCTCTCGAGTAACTATTGGGAATTGGAGGTATCATATGCCTCAAAAAGATAAACGATACTAAATAAATATTTATATTTGCGAAAATTGATATTAAATTTTTGACATGGCACTTAAAGTAGTTCCTGAATTCGCGAATATATATTTACAGAAATGAGTAATTGTTGTTTAATGTCACAATCGAATAAACGATAACCAAGAACATAAGGATATCCATAAAATATATTAACCTTCTTAAATAACATAGGTCTGTAGGATTTTTAAAATTTTCTTATAGTTTTTTTACATTCTTAAACTAAAAAAATACCTAAAATATTAATTTTTGCATTTATATTATAGCTTACTGTACAATATAAATATAAAATGTTAACTGTTCGGGGTGATTTGATGATGAAGAGGGGGGGAGGGAGGTGTACTGTAAATTTGGTATTAGAAATGTCAGGTGATCGTGTCCAAACATGTTAAACTACTTTTAAGCAATGATGTAGTATTTAACTGGTGGGACTGAGCAGGGTTCAACGTGTTCTCATGGATACTAGGAGCAAATATAAACAAACCTATTGTTGGATTAAATCATGTTGAGGAAAGTGGAAGAAGTTCAGTATGTCACGTGATATGTAGGGCCAATCTCAGTAGACAAATAGCTTTCAAACTGAACAGCACTGTTGTTTTTATTTCTTAATCATGGCTCCAAGGCGTTGTTATAATTCTCCTGATAGCTTTTGTTTTATTTGCGGAGAATACACTGTGAAAAGTCAACAGAGAAACATTAGTGACTGTGAAGAAGGTTTATTATGCTTACTTCAAATTAAAGCTTGGGGGTCAAGACAAACAATGGGCTTCTCACAAGGTGTGTAGATGTTGTGAGGAAGATCTTCGTTTGTGGTTTAAGGGTAATGAAAACTTATTTGATTTTTTAATTCCTATGATATGGGGTGAGCAGAAAAATTATACAACCGATTGCTGTATCTGTTCAGTAGATGCAAAGGGTTTTAATACAAAAAATAAAAAGAACACATATCATCCAAACCTTGACTCAGCTATTCGTCCAGTGCCTTAAAGCTGTAAAATACCAATTCCACAGCCACCTTCCAGTTCCCTGAGTGATTTAGAGAACGAAGACATTACATCCCTAGGACGAATCTAGCTAAGATTTTTGTTTTAACGAGGGGCCTGAACTATTTTCTCAGAGTGAGCTCAATGACTTGGCAAGAGATATAGGTTTTTAAAAAGATGCAACCGGTTCTAGGTTCGAGACTAAAAAGTAAAAGTCTTCTGTCAACGGGTACCTTATTTTCGTGGTATAGGCACCGAAAGAAAGAATTTACTCCGTTTTTCTCAAAAGAGGGAAACCTAGTCTCAATGTCGCCTATTCAATGATTCATCCAAAACTAGTCTTAAAGAAGTCTTTCTGCATGAACGAAATAAATTTGCATCCCTCCCCATGGGACACTCGGTGCATATGGAAGAAAACTATAACGATTTGGCCATTATTCTAGAAAAAGTTAAATATCAAGTCCATCAATGGTTGGCTTGTGGGGACTTCAAAATGCTAACCATGCTTTTGGGAGCAGGCAGGTTATACAAATTACCCATGTTTTCTATGTTGTGGGATAGTAGAGCCAGAGAGTAACATTGGACCACTAACCACAGAGAGAAACCATAAACTTGGTGAGGAAAACGCCATCAATTCGACTCTGGTTCCACCAGAAAAGATTTCATTACCCCCTATTCACATTAAATTCGGACTTATGAAACAGTTTGTAGAACCACTGAAAAAGAATGGGAATTGTTTTAGACATCTGTGTTCTTAATTCCCAAAACTGTCTGAAGCCAAAAGCTAAAAGAGAGTGTTCTCACTGGTTTCGACATAAGAAAACTTTTATTCGACTCCCTCTTTTGGGAAATTATGAATGAATAGGAAGAAGAAGCTTAGAAATCGTTCAATGATGTAGTGTTAAGATTTTTGGGAAATACTAAGGATCCCGACTGCAAAACCACTGTGCAGTGTATGCTGTCAACGTAGAAAGCTTAAGGATGTAAGAAGATATACATATTGAGCAACAAATATTGAAACCGGGTTCATATTGTGCATCTGATTTAATAGGCAGTAAAAATTATGTATTTATATGTTAGATTGTATATTTAACTCGCAAATCTCTAAGAAAAATACCAGAAGTCACAATACCTCCAATTAATTGATTAGCTGAGGTAAGAACTGAACTACGAAACAAGGGTAAAGTTGTTATATGAAAATATAAGATTAGAATATATTGTAGATTGTTTGAATATGGTCAAGAAAATATGTATAGAATTTTTAGATATAATCAATTATTGTTAATCAATTCCTTCGATCCAAAATGGGAAAGCAATCACATTAAAGAATTATAGAATAGCTGGAGTAAGCCAACAAACTGAACAAATCTTATCAGAAATTAATAGTAGCATCTGTTTACGGCATATTTCTTTTATACAGACGCTAGTGGCTACGTAATTTGCGCTATCTATCGCTAGGTAAATTAGAGATAAATAAATCAGTTTCCTTCACCAATAAAAATGTAAATAAATCATAACGTAATTACAGAAAAGCGAAAAAGTATGTTTATCTATTGTTTGGTATCAGTCTACTACCGTCGTTACTTATTAGACAGAAAATTATTTATAGTCACCGATCGTAAAGATTAAACGTGTATTTTAATGTTCAATCTTTAGATTATTGCGTTGGAGACTTCTTTTGACAAAGTTTGACTTGGAATAGTGGACAGTCCTGGTAATAAAAATATAAATGCAGATTGTTTAAGTCTTTACTCATCGGAATGTAGATACAATAGTTACATAGCCGGAAAAAATTTAAAGAAAGCAAAGGATAATTAATGAGATGCATTATTGTCAGATAGGTTATCTGGCAATTCTTAAGCAGTCAATCGAATTAAATTATACTTGATATTGCCAGGTCAAGCAACATATTTCTGTCCAACATATCTAACAGGATCTGGAAACTTTTCTAAATTGGAAAACTAATGAAAACTTTTGTCATTCAGAGAGTAATGTTAGTTTAGAAGAGCTCACAATATATTTACAAGTTTTATAAAATGTTTATGTGGCCCTGAAACGTGTAATCGGGATAATTGAGCACATTCCCCGTATTTTACTTGTAATACGACACCACATAGGATTACGAAATTTGCTTCTTACAATGAATAGGCTGTAAGAATTATGTATTCATATGTTAGATAATCTAACATATACTTAAATTGCCACGATGTTTACAAATTAATTCTACTAGGCTATATAATTTTGATGTAATTGTACTAAGTATAAACCTTGAAATGTAAAGTTGACAACAACAGGATAAAGGTAGTTAATGTATTTTAAAGAATGACTACATTAGGAAGAAAAAACACTAGTGATAATGATTTTGCGTAGTTAGAGTCGAGATAAGGAATAACACTAATTGAAAGACACATTTGAAATAAGGAAAGTTGAATTCCCCACCGCAGTTATTCAGAAAGTGGGAACAAGGAGGTTATGAAGATAATTTAAAACATTTCTTATCAGCTCAAGAGACGGTGACTGACAAGAATGAAGACTAGAATGGTTGGAAACTAAAAATAATATTCTCATTACAGGAACAGGAGCTTGGGAAGTTTCTAATTTTAATACAATTTGATTCAAGTGCCTGGGATATATTCGATGAAATAGGATCTGTCGTCTTTTATTCAGTTAAAAGGAAAGTAGTTAGCTACGTTAATTTACTACCTACTTGGAATGCATTGCAAGAAACCAATATACTTAAAGAGAAAGTAGCAGAAAATTGATCTAAATCAGAGAAAGTGAAGTGGTATTCACTTTCAGATTGAGACTCTGTTCAACAATATTAATGTCAAAATTAATTACACGAATCATTTAAATTAATTATTAACCACATATTTGTTAGAGTTTAATGGAGTAGTTTTACAAATCTTGAGCAAAACCAAATATGAAGTCCTCATTTTTATAGAGATATTGCAAGACTTTTGTTTGGGATTTTCAGTTAATCAGATATAATAATCATATTTCTGAAATGACAGAGAAACAGGTGGAGTTCTTACACATTGCTAAATATCAAATAACCATAATAAAACCAACTATTAGTTTGGTTAATTTGACTATGAAAATTGACTCAAATGAGAACATTTTGAAGTAAAACTGGATAAATGAAGTAAAGAATCCGGTGAATACGCAGTTAAAATCCTCCCAAGATTATTTTTTGATTTTCAAGACACTTATGTAATTTTTAATTATAATGTGACAGTACATATTTCGTGATTAAGTTTTTCCAGGACATCAAACGGCTATTTTCATTACCTTCATATAAGCATAACAGTGGAAGAATATGTAACAAAAATTGTTATACAATATTATATGTTGTTACAAAAATAGTTTCCTTAGTTTAACATGTGTAAATATTTGAAGTATTATATTCATAAATACACTCATCCTACATGTGAAAACCGCGCTTTTCTTGCTATGTTCAACAATTTTTTATACTCTCTTTGAATTAAATCTCAAAGTTGAAATTTATGTCGTAGTTTGCTTCTATAGAGACGTATTATGCGAACTAGTTTTAGATTTTTGTCTACATGCCCAACATCGAAAAAAATTGAAAAATATCATTTTTAAAGGGGTGTGATTTGTAAAAGGAACGTATGTTACAGTTGATAATTTATATAGAGTAACAACACTATTGTGAGTAAAAGCACGGTAATTATAGAGGATCGCAAACTGTTTATTATTGAGGAAATTAGCCTACGAAAATGGAATTTTCTTCATTATGAATCGACACAGAATGCATGAAAAAATAATATTAGGTTATTAAATATGGATTTAATTTGTAGATCTGAATGTACTGATAACGGTACAGTTTGTTTGAAATGGATACGTCAACACGGTCGTGGATTTTTTTGATATTAGTAGTTACCTGCAGACGCAAAAAACGGCGTGCGCGCTACAACAAAAGTGGCGGTCATTTTTTGAACCGGGCACAATACAAATGATGAAAGAAAATTAGTTTCGAACGGCCAAAACATGAGGGAATGCACAAACAAAATATTAATTATTAACCAGTGCTGGACCACTTGGCTTGGATTGACCCAATGTCCTACTAAAGCAGCCGGCGTGTGCAAAACGTTTCTATTACAATATAAATGTATTATTAATAATAAAACCAAACCACTACATACGTAATTTAAGTAAATCAGACAGTTTAACAGTTTTATGTAATGGTATAAGGAAACAGATGTGTTGTATGAACGTAAAGCTTTGTTATACTTATGTAACTACTTTATGTCAAACATATTTTATTATTTTCTTTCCATAATGCCTTTCAAATATTATTATTTGGTTACAGAATCACGAGTGTTTGATGATGTGAAAATAGACGTGCCTTTAGAAAATATAGTGAATCTAAATGATCTACGAATAAGAAATATAAATGTTAGTGAATTGAATAATTTCATACAAGAAAAAGTGTGTTTAAAAATTGTATGTTCACATCATCAGTGACGGCAAAACTTTACCCACTATTTTCCTTCTAACTATTATTTGTTCTTACTGTTGTAACATACAATGTAGAATGTTTTGTTTATAGTTTTGAGATATGTGATCTCAATGCCAGGGCACGATTATGTATAAATGTGTCGAATTAACTAGGAATCCTTCAGATGCTATAGAACCTAGCAATGTATACTCAGATGAGATCCATGTAGCCTCCCAAACAAGCGAAACAAAAATACCAGGGACAGATAAAATGTACCACTAGAAGTTAAGATTGTCTCAGTGGTAATTTTATTTTCTGTACTACACTTATGAAGTCAGCACGGAATGTGGAGCAAGAATGCCGTATAGTCCTCAAGTAGGACGAAACTGAATACCTCGAGCTCGATCGATGTTGGAGTTTATCCGCAAGATTTGAGGTAGCATACTCGTCAATGAATTCCTCACTCCTTGGCTTTTAATCTGGACTACTCTTTGGTTAAAACCCTAAGGTGAGATACAAAATAATTGTAATTCCTGATCTGAATTTAATTTCTGAAGATAGCCAATTCGTTCATGTATTCACTCTTTGTATCATCCATTATTGTTGTGCTTATCTGTTGTAAATGATGGGGGTTATTATTTAATGAATTTAATTATTGAGCGGCCGGTCGACAATAACACGAAGTCTTCCTTCCCTTGTTGCTAAGACCTTTCTTCCTTTCTTCCCTGCTTCCTGGACTGATCAAAGCATGGTCGCCGCTGCTACCTCACCAATCTCCTGTCTCCACCACTCTGCTGCCATCTCCTTTCACCACCACCTTGTATCACCAGCAATCTCTTTTCTCTCCATCCACTGCAAAAATCTCTCCAATCTCCCTAAAATTGTCTCCGCCAGCATCTTTAAAGCCTTGTCCCCACTTATCCGACACCTATCACTAAGGTGGCAGGGATGGATATCCTCCAATCATATCCCTTGTTTCATTTGGGGAACACACGCCACCCGGTCACCAAATTCCCAGGCAGATTAAGACATTCCGAAACGGCGACGTTGTGTCCGTGCTTTATGGTCCAGGTGTCAGCCGCAGTCCCTTTGTTGTTTATTCCGAAAGGCGAGACGGCGGGCGGAAAAACCCCTTCTTCCTGGCAAACAACTTGCTCATGCCGGAATATTTGGTATTTAAGTTCCCGTAAATTATAATAAAAATTTGGACGCGGGTTCTATTGCGCTACGCTGTCAACAATAGTAATTAATCTATATTTCTGTACAGGAGTCTCTCTGCAGTGAGTACTCCTTGATGTCTTGAAGATTTGTCTACCCAATCATAATTAATTATGGAGGTGAACTTAACTTTCCGAGCATTTGAGAGGCCGAACGCAAGTTGCAGCTGAAGTTCCTTTTCCCTTACTAGCGACTTTATGCTGCTATTAATCTCCTCTCCAGGTCGAATGAGCGTTAGACAAATACAGAGAACCCGGCCCACCTGGTATAAGTTTCCTAGGTTTTGCCCTGAATCAATTTTGACAAATTCCTTAACTGTAGCCACTGAGCGCTACTTAACCCTTGGCTGCTTAACTATCCCTTCCGCATCATTCCTTTCCAATTTAAAAGATATTAAAGCGGAGCTGCCACCGTGTGGATTACCTGTCACTTTAAACGAAGTTACCTCACAACGACGTTATTAATTACTATACGTCAAATTTGGTGTGTTGCAAATGTGACATTTCTTTTATTATTTGTCTCAATACCTTTCACAATTTTCTTATATTATAATAACGGTGCTCAATTATTTCTCTATTGAAAATATTATAAACTAAGAGTAGAAAAAATCTCAGTTAACGATGCCTTTATAAAATACATATAAAGCCAAATTCCAATAAATAATATATCCACAATGAAAACCCATTTATGTTTTTTTTATCGCATTTAAGTTTTCAAATTAGTGTTATTGCAGGTTTCAGTCCACTGTCAACTTTCTGAAAGAACCGTCTACGCCGAAAAGTTCATTGTAGTTGTTGGTTTCCGGACGTTTACTTTCATCTGATAATTTGGTGTCTTGTTCAAGAAACCATTTTTCGTATTTGAACAACATTTCTTTCCAGTGACCTGTAAAATAATAATTTATTTATAAGATATTAAATGCATTTCTGTTTGAAAAGGAGTGGTTATAATAAATGTTAAAGTTTTTAAGAGATTAATTTTTCACATCATACTTTAATATAAATATGATTTACATTACTATAAAAATTCTGATGATACAAACAATGAAAAATCTTCATACTACAACTTTCATTTTATAATAGAAGGCACAGATTAAATAAATGAAATAACACATGACGTAATTTTTCAACAGAAGATATATTGTTTTCCGGGCCATTCATCAATTGAACCTCAGAGAAACAAAATTTAAACCTCACCAAGTAAAAAATCATTCACCAAATGATGAGAGGAAAATTTTATTACCTCAACACGGACAATATAGAATGCAATTAGTCGTGTTCTCATATAAGACTAGACTAAACAAAAATTCTCATTAATTTAGTAAATATTCTCAATCTTCGAAATTGATTTCCTGTTCATACAAAATTTGAATCAATACTTTACATTACAATTGTTTGACGTTTGGAATAGGATTTTAAATAAACAGAGAACGTCATATTCGTCAAATTATCGCCAGTAAATAAAGTTGTAAGTAAATATAAAACTTTTTTCGGTTTTTTATATAAAACATATAAATACATAAGTATTAATGTATATGTGTCACAATATGAAGACTAATCGCAATCATAAATTTTTGCAACTTAAACATAAATAGATGCAAATGTATTGACAAAAAATTCACCATTTGCACAAGAATAATTGAAGATTAATTTTTTAATTCATTGTTTAAACCTTGAATGTAATAGTTAATTAAAGAAACAGTGTCGGTTTTATCATTAAGTAAAGCGCTTCTTCACTCATGTTTAACTTTAGCATTTTAAATAAATTTTATTTAAATATTTGTATTTATTGCCCGTCCTTTTCTTTAACTAGTCACATAAATATGTTATTGGTACGCCTTCATTTGCTTTGGATACATTTAATTAAAAAATCAATCTTCAAGTATTCTTGTCCAAATGGTGCATTTTTGTACTTGCATTTACATCTATTTACGTTTAAGTTACAACCATTTAACTTAAAATTGCAAGTCTATATTTTAATATATATATATACTTGCCAAAAAATGTCTTCGAATACTTTGTTTACTTATACAATAATAATATACCCTCCAGCCTGTTTAATATTATTTTTCCCAATCATCAAACTTGTAAAGAAACTTATTCCTAAAATATTTCAATTGGTAACAAAAACAAATTTATACACTGATTCAAATATTATGACACATTATTATTTTATAAAATTTAAAGAATTATCGCATCGAAAATTTAGAGAAAAAATATATAATAAGGAAATATGGTTTACATAAATTTGGAACGGCGATGAAAGAAGAAATGCATTTTCGAAGTATTAAATATGCCCTTGAATTTGTCCAACTGTAAATAGGGTTTGTATTTTTTTTATTGAATGAGATCTGTTTGGAAAAAAAATATGTGCTTTGTTTCAGGTGCTTAGAAATGAAGTGACTTACTCCACAGATCTGCAACTGGCCCACCAGTACCTCCCAAATCGTCAGGGACACATTCTCGTGGAACAAAGTTGAAGAGAGTTTTCGATCCTTTGGCATGAACGTGCAGCTGCATTATTAAGTTTAAGATTAAAATCACACATATTAAAGTTTATTTAACTACAATTGTATCTCAAAGTACTGAAATAATGAGGATTAAAATCAGCTTTCATAACCATTATTGCATTATCGTTGTTAAACACCATATTAATGTATTCAATTTTTTTTTTGAAACTCATCTTTCGGAATCACATTTTATCAAACTTTTTCACTCCAAATAATGTATGTTGAACTTACCCTGCTCCGTAACTTTTGCGATAGGGCTAAAGTAACTGTCTTCATAAACGTCTCGATGATTGGTGGGGAATTTATGAAGTGTATTCCCTTGATCCTGGAGCTATACGCCGTCTGTGAAAATATGATTTATGACATTTCACATCTTAGATATATAACTTTAATGTTTGATATTTTATAGTATATTACTAAGGATTTACATAGTTTGTGCTCCACAAACATCATAGTCCAATGTGTTTTATTTTTCAAGGAGCCAGAAAATTTCTAAACTAAGACTATTCACTTCGGTCGCAACAGTTTTACAGTAAATTGCCACAATATTTCTAAGAACGTCCAGGAATCCTACGAAAGCTTACGCATGGATAATGTGCCAAATAAATTTTTCATGCACTTGAATGGATTCCTTATAGACTAATAGTGAATTTAGAACCTAAAAATTGATTTAATTACCAAAAATAATTTATGTTATCTCTAAATTGTTGACTTTTTTTCCAGTTAAAATTAACAACCAGATCATAAACCTCCGTCCGCTTATAGTCAAATCTACAAGAGTCGTGCTGTCTATGTTTGCTTCATTGTCCGCAATGAAATAATCGTAAACGAACTGTTTAAACATAAAATATCACCGACATCAAAGATATGGGAATTAAAAGTTAATCCATCTGAAAAAAGATTTACCCACGGATTACGTTTCATGGAACGGTTCATGGAACCGTCAAATATACATAACCTACCTGAGTCTATACTTATCCAATTTGATAGCACTCATTTTCACATATTCCTAGACCCAGATAATGACAACTGCTACTTATGCAAAAACAGCGGACACTTCGCCAAAAACTACATACTTCGTAAAACAGAAGACCAACCTGACACCCACCAATTAACCTCAGGAGAAAACAAGGAAACGTACTTAAGTAATACAAGAGAGAGTATCCTAGATAAGCCGGTATCTGAGATAAATTCCACCGAGGGCACCGACACCCACGACTTAGCACAAATAAATATCACTAAGAACTCAGAAAGTCAGGAGAATACTGTACCAATGATGAACACAGCACCTACAACAATACCCTCAGACTCTATAGAACTAACGATCAGGGAGACAACCAGTGCGGAGGACAAGAAAACCATTCAAGCATCAGAAAAGCGACCTTCATTAACCACCTATAATCAAAAACCAGACAACTCAGAGCATGTGACAGTAGAATCAAGAGTTTTGAATCCAATAAAGTAAACTAAATCTAGGTTATGTGTGAAGTCAGGCACCGGACTTTAAGAAACGCTCAAACAGGTTCGTACCGGTTACGAAACTAGAAAACTTAACCTCCCTTTAACATTTTATGAAATCAAATAATTAATCTCAAATTCAATAGTATCTAAACTACCACTAAATATTACTAGAGAGTACAGCATCAGACCAGAAGACCTACTTGAGGTTGCCGCTACGATCTAGCCTGAAATAAAAGACAGGTCACTAACAACAAACTCGTAAGACTCATGAATACTATTAAGAAGCTCGACAGGAAGATATATCAGATAACGACGCATCAAATAATTAAAGAGCGATTCACATTTACACAAAAAGGAGCCACCTAGATGTGACACTTGCAACGTACAAAATACTATAATACACATCCTTTTGAAATGCAATAAATATTCCACACAAAGTATAATTGATCTTAACAGATGGCAGCCTCAATAATTAAATGAAGATCAAGAATAAATAATTAATGTTAAACTTCCTAATATTTTCAATATGATTTAATTCAATGCATCAGTTTAAACGTTCTAAGCTGTTTGAGGTTTACTATCTAATATTGTATTCGAAATTTTTACCATCGGAAATGATGTATTAGTCAACCGGACGTTAAAGTTTAATAATACAAGAAAAAAATTATAGCTGAAAATTTTAAAAATATTTCAAGTTTTCCACACCACGTACTTTCAAGCAGATCTCGATTCTTCTAATCCAAGTTAGTGTGAATACAGCCAAATGGCTGGCCCTGAAACTATTGAAATTTATAACGTGGACATCTCCTAGGGAATAATCTTCCAGAAGACGTACTTCCATCATCATACAGATCAGTTTCTGATAACCTATTCCGTCCAAACGACTGCCGTCTTCAAGGAAATCAGCTCCAACTACTACTCTGTAACCCTCTGGTGTTAAAATAGGCATAGGAAAATAGTTCCTGAAAATAACCAAAAATAATATTGTGAAAATGAACTAAATTTATGAAAGTTAATATAATGCGCTAAAGAATCGTATGTTTTATATTGAGTAATATAAAATTAGTTTGTCTTCACATCGTTTATATGCTAAACCTGTAATAAATTACCATTTAGTTTAGATCTTGAGATCTGTTATTCATCATGTAACAAGCTATGGTAACAGTGTCTGAATATTTTTCTACGTGGAAACAATAATAATTTTTTTATCTTTGAAAACACTAATCAGGACAGTTCAATAACTACATCGGAAAAAACTAAGTCACTAGGAAAGGAGTTTTTAGTGACCAGTTTCAAAAACGTTGACACCGAAATAGGATACGTTAAATAATCAAAGAAATCAACTCAGCCAAAGGCCGTGAAATTAAATTTATAAGATTATAATGGAAAAATTTCTAACGAATACTGGGAATCGAACAGTGTGCTAGTGCAGGACCTCATGCGACATCCTTCCACTCTTGTATACCTGAAGCTCACGTATAAATAATCAAATATTTAACACAGAAAGAAACCAAAGTGTTCGTAAAGAAGTTTTTTTTTATTTCGAAAACTTTTATCCGAAGATGGTACAGTTTTTATTACATGCTACATAGATATTTATCCATTGAATAAATAATTGGCATGATTGACAGAAGAAATTGTAAAGTCCATTGACAATCAATTTAAAAGAGAGAGAATCGACAGAGCTGTGAACATAGTAATGATATTATAGTTGATAATATTTGATTGAATTAGTGTTTGCCGTGAATATTAATAGAGTTTAGGGTAGGAGGGGGAATCAGATGAAGAGGAGTAAAGGAAGAGTTGTTTGAAGAACGGAGAATGAGATGCCAGCTGAGAGAGAAATTATTGTTAGGTTATGCCAGAGTGAGAGAGTGGAATGATGTAGTCTATTGGTAGTTTTCTTTTGAGTCTGCGGTTGTGTGGAGGAGGAGATGGATTGCTGTGGAAGATGGCTATGGCGTCATTGGAGTGATTGATTAAGGAGGATATGCATGTTTTTATTGTGGTGCAGGTGAGTGGAATTTGGATGTCATTGTGAATTACTGAGTTTCGAATGTACCAGGGGGAGTTGGAAATTATTCTAAAGGATTGTGTTTTGCTTGGTTTGGATTTTATTTGAATTGGAGATGGCAGAAGATTCCCAAATTGAACATGCGTATAACAATGTGGGGTGGATTAGGGAGAGGTAAATGAGTCTTTTAGTGCAGATTGGTGCGTTTCTGTTGAGTAGTGGATAGAGTAGTTTTATTTTGGTGTTAATTTTGGATGGAAGGTGGGTAAGATGGGGTTTCCAGGAAAGTCTAGAGTCTAGAACAGGTCCGAGGTAAATTATTGAGTTTTTTTATTGGGATTTGGGAACCAAAAATATAGAATGAACGAGTAAGGGGATGTTTGGTTTTGAATGTGAATGTAAAAATTGAAGATTTGGAAGGGTTTATGCTGACCCTCAAGTTTTTGGCCCAGATTTCCAGGTCGTTTTGAGCTATTTGGACACCCGAGGTGAAGGAAGAGGATTGGTGGAGGATAGCTATGTCATCGGCAAAAAAATATTGTTTTGGTAGATGGATGACGGGAAATGTAAGAGTAAATGTTAAACAGGAAAGGGGCTAATACGCTACCTTGCGGGACGCCAGAGGAGAAGGGAAAGTTTTTGGAGAAATGATTGTTAATTTTGACGGAGTACGAGCGGTTAGTAGGATAATTTGAAAGGATTATTAAGAGTGTGTCGTTAAGTTCATTTTTTACTTTGGATAAGAGGGATGGATGATGGATTTTGTCGAAGGCTTTCTCTGAGTCAATAAATACATCAATGCAGGAATTTCGATTATCGAAAGCATTATTGATGAAGGTGATGGCAGTATATAGTTGGTGAATTCAGGAATGTTTAGGCCTGAAGCCATATTGAACAGATGGAATAAGTGATGATAATTGATCTGAGAGGAGGGGAAGGAAGTTTTTTCGAATAGTTTCGAAATTGTTGGTTGGAGGCTGATGGGTCTGTAACTTTCGGGGAGCTATTTTAGTTTGTTAGGTTTGTTTATCATAATAATATTGGCATGCTTACAGGCGGTAGGGTAGTAGGATGTACGGAGAATGGCATTAAAATTATTGTGATAAGAACAGTGCTTTTTTTGGTAGATGTTTTAAATGAAGTTTTGATATTAGGTCGTGTCATGGAGATGAATTACTTTTGAGTTTGTTGATGGTGGTGCGTATTTGGGAAGGGGTGAATAGCTTAGGCAATGGGGAGAGTTGTAGTGGTTCAAGAAGTTGATTTTTATTTTGTCAATGAAATAAAAGTTCGTGATTGGGCTAGGAGCAAATTGGGATTTGAGTATGTTGGCAAATAGATTAGCTTTTTGGGAGGGGGAAGTAAACCATTGGTTTTCGTGTTTGAGTAGGGGGATCTAGGAGAAAGTTTTTGTTAGAGTTTTCGTTTCGCGCCAAATGGAATTATCTTGGGAATTAAGGTGCTGTAGGTGAGTTATGTAGTTCATGTCTCTGATATCGAGTAGATGAAGATTTAACTGTCGGGATATATAGTTGTAGATGTATTTGTCTTGGGTGTTTTGTGTATAAAATTTTTTTACGGGCTTTCTTTTTTCTTGGAGTAGGTCTTTAAGTGTGTTGGTAATTGAATAGGGCTAGGATTTTTTGTATGGGAGAGGAATTCGAGCATCAGCAGCTGAGCAGAGTGTAGAGGCGTTAAGGTTGTCAATTGCTATGTCTATGTCAGTAGGTGATTTTTGTGGTATGTTAAGGAGTGTTAGTTCGTTAATAAGGGAGGTGTAGAGTTGCCAATTGGTAGCATATTTGGTAGGAGGGGGTAAAGCTAAGGCAGGGTGAGAGGAGAGGTTTAAGTAAGCTAGTTAAGTTCATGCAGGAAAAAGGAGTTGGCAAAATAGTGGGATGTTTTATAGCAGATGTAGTAGTCTAGAACGTCAGGGGATTTAGCATTGTCGGGGTAATATGTGGGTTTTGAAAGGAAAATAATATTTATATGTTTGTTTACGATAGAGTTGTATAGATGGTTGCCTCTGTGGTTCGATAGTCTGGAGCCGAAGTGGGAATGCTTAAGCATTGAAGTCGCCTCCGATTATGAAGGGGAATTGACAGAATGTAAGGAGTTTTTGTCAGAAGTCTTGAGGGAGTCTGTTGGTTGATGATGATGTTAATGGTGGAATTGTTAGATAGGCAGAGAGTTTTTTGGGTTAGTTGGAATTGGTTGCATGTAATGGATGGAAGTTCATTGTGACAAATGGAATTTCTATTGATGAGGGCGGATCCACCTAATCTTGCCGAATCCGGGTTATCAGCCCAGTACGATTTGTATCCTATGAAATTGAAACGTAGTGAGGGAATTAGTTTTGTTTCAGATATTAATAGGATATCAATATTGTGGGTTTGAAGGAACAGCTCTAATTCGTGATATTTGTTGGATAAGCCACGGGCGTTCCATGTGAAAATGGTAAGTTGGGAATAGTGGAATGGGCTCATTTTTTATTTTCAAGGAGCTTGGGTATTAGGGTAGAGAGAAGATGGATCAGTGGATTGATGAAGGATATTAAACTGTTAATTTTGGAACAGAAGGTATTGCGGAGATTATCTGTGTTGGGTGAGTTGGTGGACAGGGGAATTGCAGAGGGCTGCGAGATTGGGGGAGGGTTTTTTAGAACGTGAGAATAGGAGAGCATCTGTTTAGGTTCGTAAAGAAGTGGGTTAATTTTGTCAGAATCAGCATGAAGTAAACATTACGCAAATTTACGAACTTCATTAAGGTTATATCTTGAGTAGATGTTTTCAGACACTGTTCTTAGACCGTACATTAAACATTATATACTTACCCCTCTTCCATAGCCCTCTGTAACTGGGCACCATTTAAATCTCTGTTTTGTAAAATGTCTGGTAATCTCGTCTTCAGAGTGAAGTAGCTATCCAGTGCTTTCTTTGAGCGCTCCATACTGCATTTACAGTTTATAAAAATCCTCTCAAGCTGTCTACTATCTGAGAACATTTCATTGGCATATAGTTGTATAGTTAGTGACTAAAATATAAATTTTAAATAATTATGCGAATAAAAAGTGCAAATTTTTTCCTACTGTTTATTTGTAAACATATATACTAAATTCTTATAAACAATATATTATCTTATAAACTATATAAACGTTACGACTTAATAACTAACAACGTTAGAATATTTGTATATTGAATTAATATAATTTATGAACAAGAAAAACTTATTACATTACAGTAAAAGCTTAAAATTATTTAACTATAACAAGGAAAGTAGTAAAATAGTGCACATATCATCCTATTTCCACTTAAAATTTACATGGCTTGCCTCAATAATATTTACGATACTTTGAAAATTAATTAAGAAATAACTCTCTTTAAGATAACCATGTAACAATCCAAATTATTGACTCATTCCTCTGTTTCCTATATTTTTCCAAATTTTGGTAAAGTTAATTAACACAAGATTACCTGAATTCTTGAAAACAACGCAATATTTTAACTTTCCAAAGTATACGATACAGAAACCAAAGTTTACAGTTAACATGTACGAAGAAAAATAGTTATATTGTAAAACACATCATCAAATGCTTTTGCTAATAGCCTGGAATATTCGTTTGCATCAAAAAAACAGAATAAGTTTCCAAATTTTCAGATGTGTTTAATAAAAATGTAAGCCGATTTTTATTTTATTGTGAAATGTTGTACTGTATGACCATATTTTTTTATTTTCTGTTGAATATGTCAGGCTAATGGCGAAAGCGTCTGTTGGTCTTTTTTGCAATGACATTTTGTTATCGCAAATATAATATTTAAGTGTGGACTGTAAATTTGGTTTTTTTTCTCGTGTAATTGATGTGTAGCCAGTAATTTCCTTTTAAACTTGTGTTTTGTGTGAATACGTGATTTTGAGTTCATTGTATCATATTATGTTGAACGTACGTGAAATTGAAAACTTACAGAATTCTTTGGATTGACGTTTAAGGTACCTGGCATATTTTGTTATGTATTCGGTATTTCTCAAAAAGGTTTTACGATATTACGCAATACGGGGTTATGGCTTACTTCTCCTCTGATAATATATTAAACATAAAAAAATAGACAGTCAAAACGAATGAAGGTTATATCCATTCATCTGACTTGGAATTGATTACGACCTGAGTTTCTTGAGGCTGAATTCTTCTTTTCGTTCTGTAACTTTAATGATCATCTAAAATAAATTATCTACGTGGATGACACAAATATAGTTATTTCACATTAAGATAGGTTAGAAAAATAGTCAAATTTAAAGGTGGGGATTAAAACTAATTATCAATACCCCTAGAAAAAACGAAGTTATTTAAGTTCTCAGCTAATGATGTCTTGGGTCATGAGCGTTTAGATAGATGACAAATTAAATTGTGCTCGCCACATAGATCGTATATGGTTACTTCATTTTAAGATTAGAATAAGTTATTAGAAGTGAAGCTTAAATCTAAATATTAGATTACTTTATTTCTTGCATAAATATAAGATTTTATCAACAGCGCAGCATGGCTACCTTAAAGGAAAGTCCACCGATAGCGCAATGTACGACTTCATTCAAAATATCCAGAATTCATTGGCTGAAGGACTGAAGGTAGCTGGAATATTTGCTGATCTCTCTAAGGCATTCGACACAGTAGATCACCAAATATTACTAAAAAAGTTGGAATATTATGGAATTCGTGAAAATTCGTCACTTTTACTAGTATCGTATCTTACAAACCGTAAACAACAAGTAGTAGTTGAAACTAAAGACGGCCAACTTCCAACTTCACTTATCTGATTGGGAGTTTCTCAAGGATCAATTCTTGGGCCTTTAATTTTTATTCTATATATAATTGATCCTCCAGGATACGTAAATCCTCTACAATCGATTCTCTACGTGCATTACACTGATATAATGAATGGTAAAATGCCCATTTCTGAAAAAAGGTTTTACCCTGAACACTTCAGCTTTCATTTAATAATGACCAACGAATCTTCACGATGCTATTTGATATTTAAAAAGATATAGTAAAAATATAATTCGTCTGTCAACAATACTAAATTTTGCGTTTTGGTATGGACGGTTAATTTAGGGAAGCGACCAAAACAGTTTTTTAGCAGTAATTTGTTGAATAGGTAAGAGAAAATGATTAATTATATTACCGACAGTATCTGGAAGATGTGGTTGCTGTCGTAGCCAGTCGAGAAGCACATCCATCGCTGACAGGATGGAGGCTGGGTCTGTTCCCAGATCTTTGTGAACCCGTTTTATATCTTTCTCTGTGGGCGGAATAAATTTAGTGCCCTTCGCCGTCATCTGTGAATGTAACAAAAGCATGAATAAAACAGTGCATCTTAGTTTTGATTGGTAGCATCACTAACTATATTGAAGAGGAATAGCATCCCGGTCACTCTGAAATAGGGAGAGTGAACTTCTTTATCGGCTTCTGCTCCGAGGAGTCGGACTGGGTAAAAGAACTCCGCTCCGCTCAACCACTATGCATCGATCCGCTCTGAACGAATGAGAGTACACTACTAAGACTGAGCGAGAGCTGTCCTTCATGCTGCCTCACCGACTATGAGGTTCAGTTCGCTGACGGACGACAGCGTTTCGATTATACCCCTTTGCTAGGCTGAGGAGCAATGCGAATCAAATGTTTCAGCGATGACTTATGACTTGAATTATTTTTATTACATTTGTCTTGATTTGTCATTAGATAATCTCAGTGTGTTTACTTCACACAATACAGTTTCTTCTTCCACTTTCAACTCGTATAGATTACGTGAAACGAGTTTAAAAATTAGCTTTACATTAATTTTGATTCCTTTTAAGTACTCTAGTCACCTCCATATTTGCGATTCAAGTGCCTCGTTTTACTATCTCAAATAAATAAACGTATGGTGGAAAAGCAATACAATATTACTTATCTTCGATATAAATAAAGGATAATGTATGTATGTTTGTCCCTTATACGCTCCTATACTATTCATCTGATTGCAAGGAAATTTTGTTGTGTGGTAGTGCTCACCCGACAGAAAGTTCCTGTTGATCTTTAGAAGATTTAGGTTTCTTCTTTCCCCCTTTCAGGCTGAAAAATGTCCCCCCTCAAGACAACTAGAGAATATGCTCAAATGTCTCACGATCCCGGCGAATTTTTCAAATAAATTTTATTTTCTTCCACCAGGTAACTCGCGAGTAGATACATCTTCCAACAGGGTAGAGTAGAATCCTCAGGAAGCCTGTCAAGCGATATGATTATAAATATGTTTAGCGTGAAGTAATGTTTAAATTTAGTTAACAATTCATTTATAAATTGTTACTTTTTTGTTTGCAAAAAGCTTAAGAAGTCGCAGTGTAGTTGATTGATGTTCGTTATATAAAGAACGTAAAGAAACGGCCGATATTTGCGGTAGTAAATATGTTTTGGGGTTAGTGGGATTGATAGTGCTTCTCCCGAAGTTGTTTTGTGTATAATTTGAACCATATTCTGAGAGGAATACCCATAGAGGTGCGACTGGAGGGGTGGTACATAAAAACAACGTGAAAATAATCGAAATCGTGTTGAATGCGGAAATGTGGCAGTCGGTAAATTAAATAATGACGTTCAAAATGTACATCTGTAGTAGTTCAGCCCCAGTGTGGAGGATGGGGAAGACGAGAATTCGAAAACAGCCAAAATAGATGTGAATATTATTGGCTCTATTTATATACCGGGGATAGTTTTTACTTTATTAATGAACCGGAGAATTAATTGTGTGTTTTTTTATAATTTTTATGGTACCAGTATATATGTTGATTTGATTAAGACACCGAGTGTCGTGGTGGTTGTGATGAAATTATTTCGTCAGCTCCCATAAAGTAGGTGGCGTGAAAGGTCAAAGATTTGACCTTCCCACTGATGGTGTAATCAGGTGTTGATATAAGAGATTACTGTCGAATTAAATACATTTAGCGGATTAGTATAAATTAATTACCGGGCAACGTTGGGCACCCAGCGAGTACAACAATAAGTTAAATTACATAGGCAGGATAATACGGAATCCAATTACATGCAAGGTGACATTTAATAAGCACTAGTATGCTTCACACTAAACTACTTCCTTGTTTTCATTATAAAGATTACAGGAAATCTTGAACCATCAGTACATACAAGATGATAAGAAACAAAAGACTAAGACAAAAATACACGTGACCTTAACCCAACTCGAATGTAAATTTGTTAGTTAATCCTTGAGCCTTACGTAACGATACAGGCAACGTAACCTTTTTTCAGCTCGCTGAAGTATTTTTCTTTTCTTTTATGGGACCTTGACTCCGACTGACTTCACGTAAAACATTTGTGAATAGATTGCGGGTTCACAACCAAATAGTACTATTCCTGTTTTAAGTTTAATTTTAGTTAAGGTAATGACCCCATTGAATGATTTACACTTCGGTAATTTGAATTGTGGATGTTGGCGACCATAATTTATAAATCCGTTGATAGTGAAACAAAAAAAGACATTGAAGCACTGTAATTATGTAACGACATAATAACTTGTTTCTTATGGGGGAAACCAGCAATGGAATTGATTACCTCTGCATTATTAAGAGCGTGGTAACGTACCATTTGCATGTGGAAACTCTAGCCTTCTCCTTTGCGCTTGAAAGGACGAAGCGTGTGTTAATTTACTTATGAAGATTATATAAAACTATAATACAATTTTATTTAGGAAATATTACAATAATTTTTTTTGATTAAGAATTTCTTAAAGAATTTTTCACAAACGAGAATTCAGTACTATTTAGAAATTTTCTTGGAAAATATAGTTTACAATGCTTCCTTAAAAACAGAATTAGAACTAATGATACAACGTTTCTTGACAACTACAAACAATTTGAAAAATCTTTCAGTCAAGAAAGAAATTAGTTCAAGTTGTTCTTTCGAGATCATGAGTTTAGAAAGTAACAACACTGCTTTACGTTGCCATTTATAAAAGACGTTTCGACAACCATCTAGGCGAAGACGACAGAGCAAATGGACGTTGAAATGTCACGCAATAATCGCTGTTAGACTCGGGATGGAAACCCGAGAACGTTTCTTCAGCAAATACACCGGGAACTCCTTCGATCTTCCATACTATGAAGATATTGAAACCTCTAATTCCTGGTTCTCCTCTTACAAAAGGTACAGGAAATAAAGCGTATCCCTATATTGTGTACAAAAATAGATAGGAGTTGCACAAGTTTCTGTAGTGGGTTCAGTGGCGTTCCTCATTCATATAATTAAATTACCAGAAACGATGTTTTCAATTTAATGTAAAGTTTTCAAAGAATACTAGCATTTAATAGAAGAATAAACTCGAGGCGATCGAGTAACGCAACTCATGCCTTATTTATCCACTTTCTGTAAGCCTATTGGATTTCTGATATCTTATTATAATTTAATTGCTAGAAAATACATTTTATATAATTTCTAACTAAAATATGACTCTATCGCATAGAATCTATAATAATAATAAATTTTGTCAGTGTCTTTGTTAGCGAAATTTGGGCGAAAGTGTATTTAGGACTTGCGTGCCACACAAAAACGTAGTTACTGCATTTTCGAAGGCCCAAGCACGAGAATATACAAAATTTCCCGCCATCAATCACCAACTAATTTGACCTCCAACCAACGATAAACAACCTTTTCCCTAACAGCGTAACTACAGGCCACCATACTACTAGTCATAATTAGACCAAAATTGGCATACGTGTTCCTCAGGGAACTGAAGTTTATATTTGTGAAAAAAGTGAAAATGTCAACAAACCTACGTTTTTCCATTTTTTTCAGTGGTTTTCCGACTCTAGCAAAGTCCGTACTCAACTTGAAGAAACGAGTAAGGGCTTATTCTCTTTGTCTTTGCAAGACCTATCAGTAGATATCTTTAGTTCTAAGGTGGACCAACCCCTTAACCCTGAGCTACAGAACAATAAAAAACTCCATTTTTGACACTTCCAACTTCAGTTACTGGCAGTTAAAAAACTCAGGATTTTAGAAAACTTCTGAGGACACATGACGATGGAAAATTTGATTCTCTACAATATTGATCGTATGACCTTTTCTTCTCAGACCACTGGAAATGGCTCAAAATGACACCTCTCTGCAGAAAACTACCATTTGGACGATTTTTTGCTATTCACACAACATATGATTTTTAGGCTGTTAGAAAACGAGTGTTTACACGCCTCTCTAGCTAAAAGTGATCCCTCTAGAATTAATGTAGTGTTCCCTCAAGTACTGTAACAAACTTATCTTTAATACAAATCCTAGTTTATTATTTACGTGAACCCGAGCAACGCCAGATACTTCAAGTAATTGTTTTCTAAAATTATGAAAATCGTAAATTTCAAGGTTAAAAAATTCAGAGGATTAATGAGTTAACAAATTAAATTGGTAACATTAATGCATTTGATTTTAAATTAATCTTAGACACCAAAGAAGTTAGAGATTTCAAAGTGCAGGCATTTACCCCCAGAGTGACTGCGGGCCTCACCTATATCGGGAATGCCTTGTACTCTCTTTGTTTTTAAAAGTTCTTAAATGCCGAGATACTTTTACCTATTTTGGGAAGTATATGCATTGGGGTCGAAGACCTTGGTCATAAGGCAACAGTTGTCGGCTGATCCCATTGGACTGCCAACTAAATTGCCTGCTAAAACTGGTACAGATACGGGAAAGGGGAATGCTGCGACCCCACAGGAAACTCGTCTCCCGTCATTCGGAAAGGCGTGAGAATAGTATCCAATGCCCGACCTAGCTAATGCTTGTTTTCTATGGTTTTCCCTGCATCTCTTTAAATGAAACACCGGGTACGATCCTTAAACTATAGCCCGGGTACCCAAGTCGACCCTTGGCTACCTTGCTCTACCTTTCGCACCCCCCCTTTTTCAATTAAATTCTCTTCATATGCTATTAATGGGGAGTTGCCAGTTTCAGGATCACCCTCATGTAGCCAGTAAACACAAAAAACGGAGGAAAAATGGTGAATGATCAAAACTCTGGTTTTAATTGATCGAAAAAGAAATTCGGTCTACAGAAAAAAGGGAGAACGGTTGTTCTTCGACGTGGTATCTTAAATTGTTACATATTGTTTGAAAATGATCGATCCTATATGATTGCAATGCTATCCATGCATGATAATACTGAAATAATTTAAGGTAATAATTAGTTACTATCACGAGACGACTATGAATTAAAAAAATAATTTATACATTAAATTTATATCACAGAGAATGTGGAATATCTGAATATGCTAAGAACTAAAAAGTTAATTTTGGATACTTTGTCTGATCATATATGTTAGTAGCAATGGGAAGTATTACTACGAATGTGTAATTTAACTCGTATTTTATTAACGTTTCTCGTTATATGTGGCAAGGTAGAGGGAAAACCAAGGTAATGGAGTGTAGTATGGAAAACAGAAGAATAACAAAGGGTGTTATATTGGAAAGGGATATTTTTACGGACGTTAAGAAATTCTGCTACTTGGGAAGCGTAATTACTAGGGATGGTAGAAGTATAGTAGACATAAAGAGTAGGATAGCACAGGTAAGGAAGGCTTTCACGAAAAAGAGGGATTTACTTACGGGTAATATATGTGTGAATATTAGGAAGTCATTGTTAAAAACGTTTGTATGGAGCGTGGCGTTATATGGGTACGAAACGTGGACGATAGAAGTTGGGGAAAGGAAAATAATAGAAGCCTTTCAAATGTGGTGCTATAGCTGAAAATCAGATGGGTGGATAGAATCACAAACAAGGAAGTTATAAACAGAATAGGGGAAAAGCGAGAAATATGGGGGACGTTGACTAAGAGAAGGGATAGATTAATAGGCCACGTTTTAAGACACGACGGTCGTGTAAAATTAGCATTAGAGGGAAGTGTGTGGGGTAAGAACAGAAGAGGGCGGAGAGGATGGAACAGGCTAAGCAGATTAGGGAGGATGTGGGATGTGCTGGTTATAAATAAATGAAAAGGCTTGCGCAAGATAGGTTCGCATGGAGGGTTCATCAAATCAGTCTTAGGACTGAATACCACAACAACAACACAGAAACGTAACACGTCTAACTTTAACTAAATGCTTGCGCCACATCAGAAAACCGGTTCTTTAAACTCCCGGTCAATAAAAATGAAATTAAATATGATCAAAAATATTCGAATGGTTGTGACACATATGGAATCAGCAGCAAGGTCATTAAACATTGCTGTATTGAAACTGCAATTACAATGCAGTTTATAGTTAACTTGTGCTTTTCCTCTGGTTTATTTCCCGATGCTCTAAAGACGGGAAAATTATACTGTTACACAAGAAGGGTTCTACAGCAGACGTCTTCAAATATCGCCCTATTTCCCTCTTGCCAATATTATTTTCTTAAGAAAGTAATGCATATGAGAATTTCAGATTTTCTTACAAAATTTAAACTTATTTCTACATCGTTTCATTAGTGGGAAATCTAGCAACACGGCTTCATACTTCTTCGTTCTGGAATCAGAGGAGTTCCCCTTTCGCTACTGACATCGTAGTTGGAAAACAGGCGCCAAAAAGTTGCGATTGAAAACTGGGATGAAAATGAGTATCGGTCTGAATGGGAAACAATTACCTTCGGTGTCCCTCAGGGCCCAATTTTGGGACCTTTACTGTTATTCATATATATTAACGATTTACCGAATTATTTAGATCCCTTAAAGTGAATCCTCTACGCTGACGACACAAATTTGGTAATCACGGACAGCGGCTCGGAAACTTTGTTCGAGATAGTTGATATTGGGATGTGCCGACTTAATATTTGATTCACTACAAACAAATTTTTCTCTTTATCTAGAGAAAACCAGAATCGTTAAGTTCAGAGCAAATACAAACAATTTTTCTCCTAATTTGGGAAAATTTTCAGATCACGTTCCTTTTCTTGGTCTGCAGATTGACAATAATTTGAAATGGAATCACCACATAAATAAACTGTCCGAAAAACTCAGAAAAATCTGCTTTATACTACGAGTGTTAGCTCGGGAAACTGACATATCTACATCAAAAATGATGTGCTATGCATATTTTCATTTCTTCAAGAGCTACGGCATATCGAACTGGAGCCATTCGCATCACACGCTTTAAATCTTGAAACTACAAAAGCGGGACGTACGAATAATATCTGGTGCGGAGCTGAGTACCAGTTGAAAGTCATTTTTTCGTAAAGTTTGAATTCTAACCTTGCCTTGTACGTATATTTTAGAAATTTTAAAGTTTGTAAGGGCCAACATCAATCTGTATCCACTAAACGCCTCAAGCTATTTATACATTAGAAATCTCTCTCAACTCTGTATTGAAAAACATCGTCTAAGTCTTTTTCCAACAAGCATTCGTTATTCCGGTATAAACCTATACTGTACTCTGTGGAGAAAATAAAAACTTTAAAGGTACAACATTTTTTTATAAAGAGTTATAAATCTCTGTTTATGAATGGATCGTATTATTCGACGAAAGAGTTCGTAGATAGGAAAGACCAAAACAGTTCGTTGCTTTTCCTATCGCATTATGCTATTATTTTAGAATTGTAATCTACTATAATCTAACTGCCGACTTATGTTCGACGTGAATCTATGAAAGATATGCTGCTGCCTAATCCGTTGACTAAAAATTTTTAATTGTTAAATTTTATTTATTTCTTGTAATATATTTGACGCATTCTATTTCTTCAACCGAGGACTAATGAATTGAATAATAAATCAAAATCGAAAATCCAAGTTAAATAGTCTAACATAATTGAGAAATATCGCGGGTAGTATTGGATTAAGGTATAGGTCTAAAAATGACCTTGAAACCAAAAATTAATCGATGAGAGAACTTCTATTCTTACATTATTACCGCCACACTTCACACGATTCCCGAAAAATATCAGTGCACAAAATCTTAAGAAATGAATTCCTTAAAATGGTGCTTCTCTGCTTTACATTTATAAATTAAATTTCTTGCTACTAAAGTGACACATTAATCCCCGGATGAGGAGAAAATACTTACGTTCCGTCGTTTGTTTTTGCGGCCAAGATGAGAACTGCGAGTCTCTGCCTGGACAGTCGCCGCAGAGACCGGTTCTTATCCCTTCCCCTTCTCTTCCCCTCGTGATCGTGATAAATAACTTGACGTAAGATTTCGCTGACACAAAATGATGATCTTCTGGTAACTTGCTTTAATTGTGTAATAATGTGAATACTTCCATGATAATCGTGCAAGAGATGTCATCTAGCAAAACCTAGAGATAACAAAGAACAAGGTCAAAATTCGCTCTAGCCATATTTTATTATTCTACACGTACATGGAAAGAAATCACCAGGCATTCTTTATGGTGAGACAATAAATGAAATATTTCAGAAAATATTGTGAAAACATAGTATTAATTTATCGTCGGAATTGTTTGATTTAGATCACAGAAAAATTATAAACAAGTGCTCCTCTATTATACATGGAATGCGAATGAGAAGTAATTTAAGTACAGAAATAGCCTTGAAGTGAATTTAGAGCAAGAAACCGAAATGAAATACACGTATTTAGTTACTTTACAGAACTTTTTATTTATTTATATAAAAACTTTTAACGAATTGATTTTCAGTTGGTTACAATAATGATACAGTATATACATTAAATAGTCAATCCATTGGTTAACCTACTTTAACAGAATGGGTTTCGTTTATTTATTAATTTTTGTGAGTACCTGAGAAGCATACGACGTGGGTGGGTGAAGGTTGACAGGCAGTGAACTAATTTTTGGAGGATATATGAGGATGTAGTCTTCGGCCATGATGGTAAGGTGGGTTAGGGATGTGCCTGAATGATCAGGGGGAAGGATGATGGCAATTGGGAGTTTTCTTTTGAGGCGACGGAAGCGTGGAGGTGGAGGAGGATTGCTATGGAATTGTTGGATCGTACTCCAAGCTATATATCAAACAGCGCGAGAGAATGTCCAGTAGAGACAAGAATAATTAAAATGAAAAATACCAAATAACATCGTTGATTTTAAAAATTGGAGACAGAGTCCGTATGTCAGTGGGAAGCCGAATATAGTTGGAGGCCAGATTTTCGAGACTATTTGTTGTCGTGGGTTTTAACTTCACTAATGTTAACTAATGCGAGGAAAGACAAATTTGTTGAAGCATTATAGATATTAACAGTTAAGGTAAGAAATAAAAGTAAGGACAAGATGTAATGACCTGCCTAGTTAGGTATAAATTCTTGATTAATTAGAAATTAATTTTAATGTAGGATATGACAATTTTCTTTGTGCGTTTCTTTTGCAGACACAAAAATCTCATCTGATGCTTGAGGTAGGCCACAAATCTCTTAGCGTCATCACAACGCAACTGACGCACGGTGAAACAGGAAGACAGTGAAACGTCAGCAGTATTTACGTTGAAACACACGGCTACTCATCGTAACATCGGCACATTGCTGAATAAAATCACAATCAGTAACATTTTTTTGTAAGAAACCAAATCACACTCCAGAATACACAACAGATTGTAAACAAATTACAATACACGCGTCAGAAACATATTAATAGGAAAATGACTAACACTCATATTTTGAAATCAATAAATAATTAAGTCCATGACAAACAAACCAAACACAAGAGTTATTCCAGGAAATGATTAATTTAGCTGGAACTATTTTGAAAATTTGTACGAGATCGCGGATCGTAATGACGCTTTGATGTGCGCTAGATAAATTATTACTAATTAACACTTCGTAAATCAAAAAATCAAATTATAAATAATTTTAATCTAATAAACAGTGCAATTAATAAATAAAAGTTTTTGTTACGTTTCAGCTTAGGAAAATAATATATAGTGGAAGACATAAATGCTCTGATAAGTAAAATAAATAAGAAACTCCATAGAATATAAATTGTTTTACGAGAAAGTAATCTAATTGAAAAAGGTAGGGTCACTCAAATGGATTGTCTGAAATAGAACTTGTGCTTGATTTTCTCGTAGATGTTAAGTTAGAAACGGAATAGTTAAACCGCTATTGGTAAAATACAGATTATTATTGGAAAAGCTTAAGACCTCTGATGTGATTGGTCATGATAAACCATCTTTATTATCTTTTTCTTCTTACTGTCATCATCCCATACATCAATTTGGGAATGATATATTGTACATAATCCATCATCACTATAGCAAAATCTCTTTTCCTGTAACAGGACCATTTAACATAATTTAATACAAACATAAAAATTAAAAACCAGAATATTTTCATATAGCACGTATCCTATTTCTGATTTTATCACTCACAGGCAACTGAAAGAATTCTACATACAATTAATCAAAATTACTTGTGCCTGGTGCACAAGCACAAAATTTCATATCTACAGAAATTGTATTACCTTTTCGGCGTCTACTGCAGTTGATGTCATAACTTCATCAAGTTTATTAAATACAACCTTTTGTATCCCATTTTACCAGAGTGAATATTTGTTTGTGGCTTCAAGAGCATAAGTATCATTGTGAAGTGCGCGAATATGATTGTTCGTAAAATAAATAATTCTGGAAAATTAAGTTTGAAATTAAAACGCAAAGTTTTGATAAATATTCTATTAATGTTAAACAATCAATCTAATAGTTAAATGAAATAGACAATATTGTTATTAACATTGTAAATTGAAAGAACGCTGAGGTAATTGTACGTACTAACCATGATTTTTTAATGGACTAAAATACGATTGAAGAGAAAATTATTAAGAATATTGGTTAAGTTCTCACCAAAAATATTGTAAAGCTCAGTATTGCTGTAACATTTGTATTTTTGTAATGTTTTTATGTATTTGTATACAATATAAGATCCTGACCTGTTACCTTTCCTTAATACCAAAGTTGTGTACCCAGAAAAAGAGTGCAAAAACTTGAACTGGCACAAACGGATACTGAACTAAAAGCCATGAAGACACACGGCAAAGCTCCAGAGAATAAATTCAAATTTACTCCTCACTCACACCAGGTAGATAGTTGAGAAATATATTTTTAAAAATTATTCCAAAAACATATTTTCATGCGAGGAAGGCTGTTATGAATCGCCATATCGCGTCCATTTTCCCGTATTGCTCGACGCATTCTTTGGTACGTCTGCAATTCAGGCCAAAAAAACCGGTAGTAAAGCCTCAAGAATTCATGTGTCAGCTTCGTCAGCTCGCCTCGACTATTGACCCGCATATAAACCTTTAAATGCTGTCCGCGCTAACTTTCTCGCGAGTTCACCCTAACAGTCTTCCATTCCTTTTCCACTCTTCTTACAGTGTATGATATTGACTGTAATTATACACCTATCTAAACTACACATCTGCATTTGACTGATAACTACTTCGACCTCTCGAGTTTTAACTAGACCAGATCTAGGCGAATCCACCCACACTACCAACCTATCCTCAACGTTTCTTCCATCTAACCAACCCTTGGAGATAAACATAATATCTCACCTTCATTTCCCGTTCCTTGTCAACTTCGAAAGTGAAGTCACGACCAGACTCTGTTCATCGAAACATTGATAAAGGATCACTACTTTTCTTGTTTGCGGCTCCCTGGGGACCTATGACCTCAGGTGAACACGTGATGCTATGGAATTGCTGGATCGTGGGGTTTGGGTGGCTCAGGGCGCTTTTGATTAGGGAGGTTATGGATTTGGAGATTACGGAGTTTACTTTGGGAAGTTTGGCGTTATGGTGGATGACGGAATTTCTAATGTACCAAGGAGAGTTTGTAATGGTACGTAAGATTATGTTTTGTTTGGTTGAATGGATTTTGGCTGTTGTTCCCCATATGGACGAGGCGTAGGACCAAGTGGGTTGTATTATGGAGAGGTATAGTAGACGTTTTGTGCTGATGGTAACGGGATTTTCTGTTTAGGAGGGGATATAGGGTTCTGAATTTTTGGTTGATTTTGGAGAGGAGAAGATTAATATGAGGTTTGCAGGAAAGTTTTGAATCAAACTACAGAACATTAAAAGCCTTTATTTTCGTTGCCGCGTTGAGGTTTCGATATAGTTGTCATATACATTTGAGAAATAGTCTGGCCTTCGTCTAGTGTGGATGTGTGTTATTTAGCTCCGCTGTTGTTATTTTACATTCAATCGACGAGTTCAGACGCATTGACCACGTAGGTGAAACTGAACTTTCACCGTTTCGATTGCTTTAGGCCGTCTTGATTTCACAAAGCGAACTTCCATAAATGTGCATCGTGTGACTTACACAAGTATAGTGTAGTGACATAGTGCACTCGGGGGTTTCAAGAGCCGAAAACGTCAAATAAGTATGTAACTTAGAATAAGTCATGAAAGAGCTGAAAGACGTAGTTTTAGCGAGGATTGACATGTTCCTACAACCTCAAACAAATTGTTATGGAAATCTTATGGAATAGAGCAAGAAATGCAACAACATATGTGACAAGCATCAACGTCACAAAATCCAGTTTTTATTCATTTAAAAACCTTTTATCTTAATTGTCAGTAACAAAATCCAGTTTTACAACAGTTAACTATAAACGGCCAACCAAAATAAAATACCAGACCTCTTAGACTTATCAGTTCCTCCTCTCCCCATACACCTAGGAAATGTACTACAATTTATCTCGGATTTTGAACTCCGACAGAATGTCGACACCAATGTCAGTTGATTTTGCAGTATTTCTATGAAAAACCCTTACACCCACACACATATGACTATTCTTGACATTAGAACGTAGTTTGACAGTTTCAGTAGTGTCTTCATCAAAGTGAACGATACCGAAAACGTTTAATTCATTCGATGTTTAAATTACCGTTTGAGAAAGTTTTTATAATCACAGATGCACTCGAATGAGTACTAGGGGTGTTTTAAGCAAACAAGATTTGTTTCTGGGTCGTCAGTAACGTGTACAATGTTTTGTAAAAAAAGGTTCCACGTGTTTATATCTATACTCGGAAGTTTGTATCACCCCAATCCATCCCCACCTATAATAGCTGAACTATTACCTAACGGTCGCGTCGAATGTTGTAATTAAAATCAGCGGCTACCATAACATCAATATTGATTTTGTCTGCGTAATTTTTATGAACCACACCTCCATCCTTCCTCCAATTAATGGTATCCTTATCCCATGCCGGATGGAATTATAATTTTACTTCAACATCATTGAAAGATACTCTATTAATCTCACTGACCTCTAAAAATATTTTTTTGACGTAAATATAGGTCATTTAGGCATGTTTTAAATTTCCACCCTAGTATTAGTTGTTTCTTATCCCCATAGTGTTTATTTCTGAGTTTCAAGGAAAACGTGTACAAAATTCGGTTGAAATGGCTCCTCGTGCATAAAATTGTATGGGGAACTTTACTTAATCACTTTCCATCCCTCTTAGGTCCTGAACTGAAACTTAAACGGTACGTTAAATGTCAGAATTATTATCAGCAACACAGCTCCGATCCGTCACCAATATCTGGCGTTTTTGCGTTAATTGTTCATAAAGCCCCTCACCACTACTATGCCGAATGGCATATACAAAAATAATATGGGGAAGGACACTACGGATTGATCCAAAAACGTACTTATTCGATTAAATATCGTGACGTAAATGAATATATTAAATTTCTCACCCTCGTTCACCCTCCCCCCCATCTCTCCACCTCGGAGTGCTTACAACGGACAAATAAAATAGATAAATTAATTTTAAAGATATTTTTATTTTAATTTTTTCCCACTAGTGTGTTGCAACAGAGAGTATCTTGCTACTAAATACATTAAGACTGAAGAAATGCTTGCTAATCAAGAAATAGGCTCTGAGAAATGAGCACCAAATAAAGCCAAACTTCCCTCCTTATTACCGGTGTACGCCTCTAAAAGTATACGGAGACGTGCCAAAGTTTATTATATCAGTGTAGCCTTCACGGATAGAGGACATTTTCATTATTAATGTAGGCACTGAGGTGTGTTGACAATACTAATTACTCGTTTAGATGAAGTTCTAGTGATAAGGACTAAACCTTTGTCAAGGACCAAATGTCCGCCATGCGGTTAGATGAACAGATAACCAAGTCCTTTTCTGAATTAGGACCCCATACATGCCAGTTTTTTTTTGGCAAACAAAAAGAAAATCGTCACGATGGCAGTAATTATAAAAAATTGTTTTTGCAAAAATATGCTTTACAGAGTAAATTTGATGTAACGATGATTAATTCAGACGCAAATAACATAATTGGTCTAAAACAATGTCAGATTTGCGATCTGTTTACCTGCGATTGTTTTCACTCATTTCGACACCGGACGTTGCAGGAGCAACATGAAAATTAATTTATTTAGCTATTTATTTATATTCAACTATATATATTAAATTATATGAACTGAAGAGGTCCCAAAAGTTTGGGGACGAAACGTTTTCAAATAAAATTATTTCTTTTGTGACTTGTAGACATTTTTGTGTTTTATTTATAATTTGGACTACGTATAGATAGAAAATAATATTTTTCTGAAGGAAAAATTATGCATTAATGAGATTAAAATTTTTTTAAAAAGACGGAACCATTTAATAGATTGTATAATTTATGCAATATAAACCCTACGCTATACCCATAATATTGTAGTACTTCGGGAGTCAGAATAATAAATGACATGAACGGGGACCTGGTGAAAGACTTCAATATGAGGATTAGTAGAGGGAAAACCAAGGTAATGGAATGTAGTATGGGAAACAGTGGAATAACAAAGACTGTTAGTTCGGGAAGGGATATTATGACGGAATTTATGGAATTTTGCTACTTGGGAAGCGCAATAACTAGGGATTGTAGAAGTCCACACATAAAGAGTAGGATAGCAAAGGCAAGGAAAGCTTTCGCGAAAAAGAGGATTTTATTTACGGTTAATATAAGTGTGAATATTACGAAAAATATGCTAAAAATGATCTTATGGAATGTGGCGTTATATGCATGCGAAATGTGGACGATAGGAGTTTAAGAAAGGAAAAGAATAGAAGCCTTTGAAATGTGGTGCTATAGGCGAATGCTGAAAATCAGATGGGTGGATAGAATTACTAACGGGGAAGTTATTAACAGAATAGTGGAAGAGCGAACAATATGGAGGACGTTGTCCAAGAGAAGTGATAGATTAATAGGCCATGTTTTAAGACATGAGGGTCTTGTAAAATTAGCATTAGAGGGAAGTGTGTGGGGTAAAATCAGAAGAGGGAAGCCAAGGATGAAACAGGCTTAGCAGATTAGGGAGAATGTGGGGTGTGGTAGCTCTGTGGAAATGAAAAGGCTTGCGCAAGTTAGGTTAGCATGGAGGGTTGCATCAAACCAGTCTTAGGACTGAATACCACAACAAGTATATGTATAATAATGCTATTTGAGAACTTAGAGACACTTCAATTAGGAAAACACTGTTAAAAAAGGTTTTTCCGATAGATGTAATTAAGAAGAGGTATCATCAGAATCCTCTGTGTATGTTCAATAATAAATGGCGAAGAAAGAAGTGATTGTAAAACACAAAGTGTTTTATTGCAAGATTTTTTTTATTCATACGTTTATTGTCCCAGTAACAAGTCATTCGCTATCCAAACAGACTAATTAAACATTATCAGTGATTAAATAAGATCTCAGAGATTAGGTTGCTCATTGATGGCGCTTTTGATGAAGCTGGATCGCTCGTCCTTAGGTTCCTGTTATATTGGGCTCGTTCTCTTGATTATCGCTTGCAGCTCAGCAGGATATGTGTTATGCATAATTTCTCGTTGCATTGCGTGCATTTTGAGGGGCAGATCTAGAAAAAGAAAGTTATGTGTTATTCTAATGTTTCCTACACGGATCCTAGAACGAACGAGCTGACTTCTTCTGCCCACTGCAGAATTGTGAGATATTGTTTGTTCAATATTAATATATCCAGTCGGTGTTGATCTTCTTGTGACGGTCTTGTAATATAGTTCTTTCGTGGTGCATATGTTGTCCGAGGTGGTTCTTTGGTTTGCATGTGTTGGTATCGACTCTTTCGTTGCCTTCAATTCCATGAGATTACTATAATTTTTCCGCTTTCGTTGGCGTAGAATAGACTGTCTCTTATGGTGTTGATTGTCGTATTGTTTAAGTTGGTATTTGTAATGTGATGTGCGTGAGTGATTGGAGTGCATCACTCAGTATCGTGAAGTTTAAGTCCTGACTCGACAGTGCTTCAATTGTTGTCTCCTGAATCGTGTTTGTGTGTGCGTGTGCATGAGAAATATCATGTAAATTAATTTTAAGATTTACAATTCAATAAGTCACTTCAATTTAGAAATTCAGGGATAGTTTCTTTAGTGTCAACTCTGGCAATTACTTGAATCTGTGCTTTCCGTCACTTCCTCTTCTCTTTCAGCAACAGAATATTTCTTCGGAATGGAAACAGTACATAGTAGTGTTAGCCAGCACGAGTTAAAATAGTGAGAACTCGTATTTCCATGTAAGTACTTCAACCTGTGACTTTTTAATTACAGGGTCTAGTAACCTAATTATTTGAGAGTTAATTAGTTATTTCGTCTGTAACGTTAAGGCGTAGGGGCATGTAACAATTTGTTAGAACATAGTCTGACAAACTTAACTTCAAACATAACACATTGAGAAATATTTATGTAAACTAAACCAATTCATAATTCTCAGTAAATTGAATTTACTTCTTATTTAATCATAATGAAATTATACATTCATTTTAAGTTTTATTTGAGTATTACAAAAATAAATTATGGTTTATTTGAAATAAGTAGTATAGCTGCTTGCCTGCCTAACGTAAGCAAAGCAAACTGCTGGTTTGTGAGAAGCCCACTTTAGTCCAGTGGCCGTGGGTCAATGGTCAAGGCTTACGACTTTTTGATTCCAATGCAAATGTTTTTACCGTATCCGTCGAAACTACGAGAGTAATTACGGTTGTTTAAGATTGTTGACGTTTTTTCATTTAGATGACCTAGTAGCCTGATTCATTGAATATAAATTGTGAAGGAGGAGGTGGACCAGTTATTTTGTTTCTGCCGTTACAGAATAAGTGTATATTTGACATTTAATAGCTTGAAACATAACACTTAAAGAAATATTTTATATAAACTAAACAAATTCATAGTTAATTTCGTAAAGGAATATAGCCGAAGTGTTGTTATGCATTTGTGTCTTAGAAGACCGGTCAAAGGTCACAGTGCAAGACGACTGCACAAGTCCTAAGTATTAATAATATTTACGGAGCCAATAATTGTTAATTTATAGATACATTATTTGTCGTTGTTGTGGTATTCAGCCATAAGACTTGCGAAAGAATTTCACACATAACTAGCACATCCCACATCCTCCATAATCTGATTATCAAATTCCATCCTTGTACTCCCTCTTCTGTTCTTACCCCACATGTTTCCCTCTAATGCTAATTTTACACGCCCCTCGTGTCTTAAAACGTGGTCTATTAATATATCCCTTCTCTTAGTCAACGTCCCCCATATTGCTCGTTTTTCCCCTATTCTGTTTATAACTTCCTTGTTAGTGATTATATTCACCCATCTGATTTTCAGAATTCTCATTTAGCACCACATATCAAAGGCTTCTATTCTTTTCCTTTCCCCAACTCCTATCGTCCACATTTCGCACCCATATAACGCCGCGCTCCATACGAACACTTTTAGTGACGATTTCCAATATTCACACTTACATTACCCGTAAGTAAATTACTCTTCTTCGCGAAAGCCTTCCTTGCTGTGCTATCTTACTCTTTATGTCTACTATACTTCTACCATTCTAGTTATTATGCTTCCCAAGTAGCAGAATTCCTTAACTTCCGTCAAAATATCCATTCCCAACAGAACACGCATTGTTATTCCACTGTTTCCCATACTACACTCCCTTACTTTGTTTTCCCCTCTATTAATTCTCATATTGAATCCTTTCTCCAGAGTTCATGCTATTTATTATGGTTTCAAAGCCTTCTTCTCACGCCTCTAATACTACAAAATCATCGGAAAAGCGTAGGGTTTTTATTTCTACTCCTTTCAGTATGATTCCTTTTCTATTTTCCGTTTTAACTTTCTTTATAGTTTGTTCTATATATAAGTTAAACAGTATGGGTGATAGACTGCATCCTTGTCGTACTCCTTTCTTGATAACGACTTTCTTTTCTTGATATTCTATTCTAATTACTGCTGCTTGTTTTTTGTTGGGGTTATATATAAGCCTCCATATTTTATTCCAGTGCCCTTAAAAATCCTTAATAATGTGTTCCAGTTCACACTGTCAAATGTAATTACTAAATTTACAAATGCTATGAACGTAAGCCGATTTTTTTCTTATCCTGTCTTTTAAATTTAGTCAAAAAATCAATATTGCTTCTCTTGTCACTACATTCTTTCTAAAACCAAATTGATCTACTAACATGCATTCTACTTGACGTTCCATTCTTTTATATACTATTTTCGTTAATATTTTGCAGGCATTGGATACTAAATTAATTGTACTGTGCTGTTGGCGTCTATCAGCCCCAGTCTTCTACGGTATGGGTATAATGATGTTTTTACTAAAATATGGTATTCTTCCTATTTCGTGGATTTCGCAAACTATCCTGAACAGCCATGATAAAGACATTTATTTGTATGAACTTAATTGTTTAGTTAAAGTCTTTTACTCTGCCTACATATAACAAGAAACTACAAGTTAACGTATAATAGGAATTAATATTACTTGAAAAATCATTAATTATTCAGATCCTTACAAATATACTTTTCTCCTGTTAATTATTTTATAATAAATTCATTCACCTTAAGTCACAAAAATTCAGTATAAAAATATAATTACACAACCTTGATTTAGATCTTAATTAGGTGTGCATTGTAGTTGTACTGCTATAAATAATTTTTATATTGATCTTCTGGTATATAAGAGTAGAGGGATCTCGCATAGGGTGCTGGCGTCTACTCAGACGAGTTCGATGGTAATAGCAAACACTCGGTAAGCGGGATGTTTTGAGTTCTATTCCCGGGCCTGCTCGAGACTTTTCCATTATGATCTAAATTTAGTTTCATGGCTCAGTTTTGGTTAGACGCAATTCTTCTCTTGTGTTATGAAAAATATAATTTAATAAAAATATATAATTGCAGGACTTTTTGTCCAAGGAAGTAGAAATGCTTCAATTGAAGTTCAAGTAAGAGTCCTTAATGAGATGTACATTGGAGTTGATAATTTTTATGTATAACCCAGTTATTAATTTGACATTTCCAAAAATTAGTACCAAATAAATCATTTAGTGCAAAATTTGAAAGGCATTCTCTGGCTGTAGAGGCCTGTTGTAAACAATATTTTTTTAAAAAGTCAGATAATTATCATTTCATAATTGCTTGATAATGATCCTTTGTACTTGATGGAATTCAGCGGAAGTTCTTTGATAAATACTTGCTTCTTCCAGCTTAAGCAGTTTAATTTGATTTTCTCTCTTACAACTTTTGTTATCCAGAGCTTCGTTTCGAGAAATGTGGCATTCCTAAAGCCGCGTTTACACTGGAGTTGACAAGCTTTAAGAAAATTCTGGAGAACTTGTAGAAAATACTTTTGTTTTGTACTTTGCATATCATCTAACAGCGACAATGAGAGAGGTAAACGTGTCAATCGATGATGAATGACATTTAGCTCTTTTAAGGACGTTCAAGTGAACTACATACTAATTAATGCATATATCATTTCATTGTTCTTAACTAAAGTGTGTTTACTGTATTTAATTTAAATATTTCTTGCATGTGCCGTAATCCATTTTTACGTTCATAGATTTAGTACACAGAAATCAGACTGTGCACGACTAACTATGCTATTATAAAATTAAGTGAGATGATCAACTGGGTTGAGCCTGTTTAATACTGCTGTGGCCTGACACCTTCTTTCCAGATCGTTGAATGACCTTCTTTTCTGGCCAGCCATGAAATATTTTTCAAATGGAGCCACTAGAAGATTGCTCGCAGCACATATTAACGTGTCGAGCGATGTTTATCAAATTTTCCTTGTTAAGTGGATAACCAACTATTACTTATTTTGAGTAGAGATTAATTTATTACATACTTTTCTTTTGAAAAAAATTGTGTGTGGGTTTTCATACCTGTGACTGGGTATCAGCACTCATTTTGGTTTTTCACTAGGTTATCTAAATCAGAAGAAGTTTGGTCGTAGAATCTCCTGCCACAAGGATATTCATTTTGTTCGTATTGTGCGGCAGCATGTTTATTGACTGCCAATAATTGTTAAATGAGCAGTGATGCGATAAAGTTGGATGGTCGAGAAACTGAATCAATTGGAGAAGCTTCATTCACTGCTGGCAGAATTGCTTTAGTTTAGGGTTGACCAACCCTTTTCTTTGGAACCGGCCAACTACAAATAAAAAAATGTTACGTTGGCCTGATATAAGTAACATATTAAAACAATAATGTCCATAATTCTCTCATTATTAACATAACGAAACAAACGACAATTCTATTTAGCAAAAGACAATTTTATTGGGAAACTAATCTTAATGAGAACATTGAAATTGCTACTTTGCCACCAATTGGTCTATAATTGGAGATATACACGACATAGTAACTCGCCTCGATTAACTGTAGCTTTTAATTATTTTCATTTCAGAAAGTATAGGCTCAAAAACATAAGTACTCCCAAAACGTGTCGTAATTTGCGTTGCACGCGTGACTAATTTATTAACAACGATGTATTATTTATTATAATTTTTTTCTCAAATCAGTGTAAATATATAAATTCCATTTGCAACTCGTCAGGAACATTTTCCATTTGTGTATGTTTATGGTGACGAAACCAATATAAAATTAAGAATTTTGTTTGCCGATATAAATATTTAAAATCGCGGTTTAAATTAGCTTATTAAATAATTACATTTTCTGTGCATAATTTACTGTTATTGAAGGAATTTATTTGCTCAAGTATGTAAAAATGTGACATTGTTTGACAACAGATGTAAGTTATCTGTTAACTGTATTTTTCATTGAAGTTGCTTATGTAAATCGTTCAAATGGTTATTCGACAAGAAATGCAAAATCACATATCCATTCTTTATTGTTGTTTATCCTATAGCGAGTCACTCTCCCTCATAAAAATTCATGCTGATATTGTTTGTACTAATATTTTCCAATGGAATTCGTTATCTGTCTCCCTACGATATTAGTGTGTCATACTGGTCATTGATATTAATGAACGCAGTTCTTCACTTGTATGAAAAGCAGAATAGGTTCGTACTACAAATGTTTAAAGTTATTATGTATCACTAATGTCCCAACTCCCATTAAAAATGCCAATGAACTCCATATATAAGAATTTTCCTTTTTTTCAATATCTGCTTATTAATAGATTTGCCTGGTAACTAAGCACAGAGATCAGCTGTTTGACATGAGGCATAAGAAGTCAGCGAGAGGGATTGAAGTACTTTGGTGTAGTTTTGAATCTTTTCTGTTTGGCTTGCGGGGACAACAAAATTGCTAACTAATATGATTGTTAAAAATGTTGATTCTGGATTAATAAATGCGTTGTGCGATATCAACCACTACGTTTATAATTGAAGGATGTAGTAAATTAAGGACGGAAGAGCCAATATGTTTAATTAAAGTTGCGAGAGGTCTACAGCAATTCAATTTTCGGAAAGAAATTTCCACGTTAGATAAAAAAATAAGTAAAATGTATTTAAAAAGAAGGCGTGAAAAATAGGAATGACTTGGTCGATCCCTCCTACGCGTGACCACCCATCCGGGGATCAATAGTCATCCCTGAACGCGATCTCATGCTATAGACGTAATCATTGTGGCTGATCGGTGTTTTCAGTCACTGAAGCCCGACAAAATTGAAGGTTATATATACGTTATATAAAGTACAAGCGTGGGGACGACATATAAGAGATTCATCAGATTTATTTTTAAAATTTTTGAGGTTTCGATTTAAGAAACCCAGTGCTCACTCACTATACCCAACAACACTTAGTATTTTGTGAACAGTTACTTAAATGTTTTATGATAATCAATTTACAATGTACAAACTTTTAATTTTATTATTATTTCTTTTTTAATTAAATTTAATAAGTGTTTGGAATATTATGATTGGCAATTTATTCTAAGTATTTAAAGAACTCTGTGGACTATGGAGGAAAATAACATAAAAAGATGTTTCCCGACTAGCTATTTTATAAGTAAGAATTTAATGCTATCAAATTTATATCCGTAATCTAATTGAAAAAAATTATCACTGTACTATTCATCTATTAAAACTACAGAATACATAAAATATCTTTTAATTGAGTATGTTTTACTTTCAGGATTCAATATCAGACAGTAAGTCAAAACTTGATTGGATATGAATTCAGATTTTTTTACTACAAACCTTAGAACAGGGTTCACCAAACTTGACATCCTTCGGAGCCACTCTCGCACTTAAGAAATGTTTCGAGAGCTATTCAACCATCCTCCTGCCCCCGCCCCCGCATTCACAAACTTTAAGTTGAGAATGCTGAAAATCAGGTAGTTGGATAGAGTAACTAACGGGGAAGTTCCAGGCAGAATACAAGAGGACAGAACAATATGGAGGACTTTGACCAAGAGAAGGGATTGATTAATAGGCCACGTTTTGAGACATAAGGGTCTTGTAATATTAGCATTAGAGGGAAGTGTGTGGGGTAAGAACAGAAGAGGGAAACCAAAGATGGAATACGGTAAGGAAGTGGAATGTAGTAGTTACGTAGAAATAAAAAGGTTTGCACAGAATAGGTTAGCATGGACGTTGCTTCAAAGCACAGGAAAGTAAAACAAAAAGTTGAAACAAGATTATTTTTAAAAAAATTATTTTATTTTATAATATATATTAGAAAATGTCTTTAAGTAAATTTATTTTTAAATATCTCATAAGCTTTCGGCTTTTGCACACTACTTAATACTTTAAATTCTATAAATTCCAAAATTAAATTCACTAAACAATTAGACATAAATAAATAAACTTCAACTGAGAATTAAACTTCATTTTTTTTGGTGAGTATTCTGATGCAACTGACAATCCTTCTGCTTTTTTATTTGATTCTAAGATTTTTATTGTAGTTCTGAGAGTGGAGATGAACCTTTATTATATCGCATACAGCTTGTGTCACCTTTTTGGTCAAAAAGGTTGTGAACAGGTGTTTAAAACTAAAATGTTTGATAGTTCATGAAAACATTTTAAAATTCTCCCGCTGCTGATCCATCTCACTTCACTTTCCCCGTTCTGACAATTTTGAACCATCGCCACACTTTCAAAGAAATTTTCATGACGTCATTCATTTTCAAAATATTCCCACATAGGACTTGTTGTTGAATGACATAGTGATAATGTAATAGTTTTCTTGTACAGTGTTCATTTTTAGCCGGAGATCCGAAGGTAAACAAACTTTCTTCAAAGGGATTCCATCCGATGTTATGATATAATTAAACGCAAAGAAAGGAATTTTCCTGCGCGATTTGAACCAAAATATATTAACAGATGAGTGCTGCCGGCAAGTGTTATAAGAAAAACCTTGGTATAGACGTAGAACAAAATTAATAAATATGGATAGTGAACTGAAGGGGGTTTTCTTATTCTCTTTTTTGTCTAATAACATTTCAGTAGCATCTGGTGGCTCGTAAGGTATCGCTTGGCAAGGCCTGTCTTAGAACAATTTATATAATAAAAGAATTAAGTGACGTAATAAACCATTTTAATGAATTGCTCATAAAATAATTTTTCATGTTTTTTTGGACATGCAACATTTTGACTTGATATTTAATTAATCACAACTGATGCTTTAGTTATTTTATATAAAAATAACACTAATTTAACAGACATGTTTATAAAAGTTTAAATATTGTGTTATTATTAGGATAAAATGTTATTATTCATTAACAATCCCTGTATGTAGTTTGTTTTGATTTAAAACTTAAAGAGTAGTTGACTATCAAAATGAGCTGTTGAATTAAGTCTCTCTTATTGTAGACGGGGATTCATATATGTGGTAAGTAGGTATGAATTTTAATGAAGAAACTAAACAATAGATTACTTAACAAATGTCCATAATAAATATTTGCGAGTTAATCTATATTGAGTTTCGTAAATGTACCATCTAAACCATGAAGATCCCCCAGAGGAAACTTTCCAAGTCTTTTACTTTCGTCTGACACATAGTTGTCTTGTTCAAGAAACCAATCCCTATGCTGAACCATGACCTCCTTCCACGATTCTGGAAATAAAAATATAAATACATTTATAATTATAAAGAATTAAATTTTGGAATAACAATTATATGAGCTATGAATAAACTAAATTAAATATAAGAAAGAAGAGTTATCCATAACCTCTACATATTTCAAAAGCAGTAATTAGAATTAAAGGCCAAGAAAAGAAAGCAGAAATCAATAAAGGATAATGACAAGGATGCAGTCTGCCATGCTCTTTAACTTATATATAGAACTGGCCATGAATATGGAAAGGAAATCAAAATGCAAGGAGAAGAAACAAAATCCCTAGGATTATCTGATGATATTGTAGTAGAGGGGAGTCAAAATAATATTTGGAAACAATAATTGGACAAATGGACAATAAATGGAATTAACGGGATCCTGGAGGAAGAGTACATGAGGATTCATTGAGGGAAACCAAGGTGATGGTGTGTAGTATGGGAAACAGTGGAACAAGAAAAGGTGTTAGGTTGGGTAGGGGTATTTTGAAGGAAGTTAAGGAACTATGCTTCTTGCACAGCATAATAACTAGGGATTGTAGAAGTATAGCAAATAATGAGTAGGTTAGTACAGGCAAGAAAAGCTTTCGCAAGAAAGAGTAATTTACTTATAAGTATGAAAGTAAGAAATAATTACTAAAAAATGTTCGTACGATGTGTGGCGTTAAATGGGTGTGAAACGTAGACGATAAGGGTTCCAGAGATGTGATGCTATAGAAGAATGCTGAAAATGAGATGAGTGGATAGAGTTAGTACCTAGAAAGTTCTAAGCAGCATAGTGGAAGAGAAAAAAAAACAATTTGCAGGACTTTGGCAAAGAGAATGATTAATAGGCCACGTTTGAGACGAGGGTTTTCTAAAATTAGCATTAGCGGGAAGTGTGTGAGGTAAGAACAAAAGAGGGAGGCCAAGAATGGATTATGCTAATCAAATTAGAAAGAATGTGGGATGTGGTAGCTATGTAGAACTTCACGATAGTTACTCTATCCACCCATCTGATTTTCAGCATTATTCTATAGAACAACATTTCAAAAGATTCTATTTTTTTTCTGTCTGCAACTCCTATCGTCCACGTTTCGCACCCATACAACGCCACACTCTATAAGAACATTTTTAGTAATGATTTAATAATTTTCATACTTATATTAGCCGTAAGTAAATTCGTCTTTTTCGCAAAGCCTTCCTTTCCTGTGCTATCCTACTCGTTATGTCTACTATACCTCTACCATCCCAAGTTGTTATGCTACCCAAGTAGTAAAATTCCTTAACTTTCGTCAAACTATCCCTTCCAAATAGAACACCCTTCGTTATTCCACTGTTACCCATACTACTTTGGTTTTCCCTCTATAAATTTTAAAATTAACCTAACGTGAGAATAAAACCAATTTATGTATACATCGTATCGACGATCCAAAGTTCATTTTTTCTCATTTGTTAAAACAATGGATATTAAGTGGGATGAATGATATAGGAACATGTAATAGGATTTATAACTCGCAGTCGGTTTACACGAAGCGCTAATTCCAAGAAATATTCCCGTAGAATTATTACTTTTTTTTTGGTTAACAGGCTACATGAGGGTGATCCTGAAACAGGCAACTCCCCATTAATAGCATATGAAGAAAATTTAATTGAAAAGGGGGGTGCGGAAGGTAGAGCAAGGTAGCCAAGGGTTAACTAGGGCCCCCGGGCTATGGTTTAAGTATCCTACCAGGTGTTTCACCTAAAGAGATGCAGGGAAAACCCTAGAAAACCTGCATCAGGTAGGCCGGGCATTGGGTACTATTCTCACGCCCTTCCGAATGACGGGAGACGAGTCTGCTGTGGGGACGCAGCATTCCTTTCTCCGTGTCTCCACCAGTTTCAGGAGGCAGTTGACCGACTGATCCAATGGGATCAGCGGACAACTCTTGCCATATGCCCAGGGTCTTTGACCCCGGTACATATACCTCCTAAAATAGGTGAAGGTGTCTCGGCATATGAGAACTTTGATAAAAAGTTCCCAGAGAGAGTGCGAAGCATTCCCGACATGATCATGTGAGCCCCGCAGTCACTCTGGGCTGAAGCGCCTGCGAGAAAACTCCCGCAGCGCCCATCTGCTTCAATTATTACTTTTATTTATATTCATATTATATTAATATATTCTGCAATATACATGCACGAATATTTGAATTAAATCTCCTTTTCTTAAACCCTCAAGTGTTCATTGAAATCCGTAGAGCCGTTTCGGAGCATACTCGAGACAAACACACGGAGAATCAGACAGATAGACAGACACTTTTTATTTTATTTGTTGGTATAGATTTGATTATGTTTTGTTGGGATTTGATGGATAATGTACTCTGGTTGTCTGCTTCCTTTTAAAAAAAAATTTATTTATAGTGACATGAAATGCAAGAACATTAGCGACTGTGCACGATTAGGGGAACTTATATACATTTAGGGTTCTCAAAGTATGGTTGGTAAATTAATTATTTTAATATTGTATGTAATAGAACAATTATTGTGCTAACTGAAAATCGTAAAGATAAAAGTTTTCTATATGAGTAATAATAAAAGTGTGGTTTCTCAAACAACACACACATTCAAGCGCATGCCAGGATTCGTCTGTTTCCTCGCTCGATCAAATTTGTGTGGAGGTGTTTTGTTTTAATTGGGTTATGGTAACATATCGAAAGAGTGGTTTTTTATTAGGCGTTAGATGGGTCATCTTTGTGTGTCCTAGCTTTATCGCATTGAATATTTTGGTTACATGACAGATCATGACGGATATGACTCCCACTTTTTGTGAGAGCGTTGCGTGGGAGTGTTTGCAAAGGTCTTTGAAGATAATTGGCGGTCTATGGAGGTTTCTGTAGTGGATGAAGTCGGTTTAGGTTGCCGTGGATGTCACAACGACCTGGAATTCATGCAACAACAATCGTTTTCCCTTGTTTTTATAAAAAAAAATTCTAGTGAGTTCTATAATATTAATTGTCCGTTATGATACTGATGTTTATTCAGATGGTCGTAATGACGGTGAGTGCGTCAGAGTAGGTCTTAACTTGTTTTTGATAAGATTATATCATTTTGTATGTTGAAACTAAATTTTAAACCAAAAATATAAAACGTCAGAGAAACCTAGAACTAACATTTTTAGATTATCATTCTTGAGCACGAATATAAAATTATTTAAATTGCGTGTGTAACCTTAAAAAAGTGAAGTAAACACATATTAATTGTTTATAATAAAATATGCAGTAAATTTACCAAAAATCTCATCCACTGTTCCACCAGTCCCGCCCATTTCAATGGGAAGACAGTTCTTTGGTACATAATCCCCCAACGTCGTCGAGTTCTTTACATGAACGTGAATCTAAAACAATTACAGACATTTTTAAGTAGTATTTCAAATTTTTGATTTACAAAAAGTGTGGCAAAATCATTCTAAAAACGTTTAGTATAATGATGTTCACGCATTTAAGTTTGCAATGTAGGTTTATTCATAAAAATGATGTAGAACATTAAAGTTAAATTACAAAAGAAATTATCATTTTTCATCGGTTAGTTTCTAACACAGCAAAATTTTAAGTTATAAGCATACAATTTCAAATTACTATTATTTTAAATAAATTAGGTACTGATCCATAACAATTTGAAGTGGTGTTAAGGAGTTATTTTGAAATGAATAAAATTTTTTTAATATTAATTTTAAAAAAGTAATTGTCAACTTACTCGTTCGTAAAGTTTAGGTGAAAGAACAGGCTTAATAAAATTTAAGAAGGTTTCCATGACCGAACTGGCGTTTATAAAATGAATAGCCTTAATTCTGTTCGAATAGGCAGTCTGAAAAATATAACGTTTTACATATAAATTAATTTTTATTAAGTAAATAAATAAGTCAATTAGCCGATTCAAAATATTTTTCAAATCAAAAATAATACTGTAAATATAATAAAAACCGAGCTATTGACTGCAACTGTCATTTCTTTGCTAGTGCGATGAGCATATATAAATTTTCATTTTCTTTAATCTCTTGGCTTCATAAATAAGGTTTAGTTATATTTACATATTTTATAATTGCATTATATGTATCATATTGTAAAGTCTAGATTTATAATGAAATATAAATCTGATGAGGTTCCAAAGTGAAGTATTGGATCGTAGTGTAACTTGTTTGTATTAAATTTATTATTATTATTTTTCAGGTTCATTAACTTATTTCATAATTTTCAAATCCATAAGACATTGCAACACTTAAATAAATTAGAATTACTTTCAAGTTTAATATTTAGATGTATGTATAGATTCTATTAGTTATTTTCTGAGAAAATAGTACATGGTAACGAATTATTACATACATAGATAACAAATACAACAATTAAATATATAACGAGAAAATAGATGAGTGAGGAACAAAGATTCCAAACACACCAAAATAAGAAAAACATATTTAAACGTATAACAAGTAAATACAAAAAACATACCAAATAAATAATATACCCAAATAAAATAGACAATTTTCAAAGAAGAAGAAATTAAAATCTATGAACATATAAGTAAAAAGGATTTATATATAAAGAAGACTGGAAAACTAGTTACATAAATAATAAGAATGTTAAAGATTTTAGGATTGATTTTCAATTTAGCATTTTACTATTGTATTTATTATTATTAGTTATCCTTTTAATTTAGCATTTTACTATTGTCATCATTATTATATATTTTTTACGGAAGAATAATCACAAATTTACTGTTTCCAATCATTTCACTACTGTACCTTTTGGAAGAAAGAAACGTTCCTCTATCCAATATAGTGATGCTTCCTCGTCTGGTGATATATAAAACGTGTGTATGTGTGCGTGTGTGAGGGATATATATATGAATATATATATGAACACACACATATATATATATAGAGAGAGAGAGAGGGGGGGAGAGAGAGATGGAAGGGGAAAATTATTAATAAAGAATAATTAATTCGTATTGTCGATCACTTATATCTTGAAGGACCGGTAATCAGACCACGTTTACAGACTGAATTAAAAAATCACTAACTGAGCTGTACGCTCTGGATAGTAGCATAATTTTACATTTATCAATAAATATCATAAGTTTGTTATAATCGTATACCAGTCGCTAATCTGTTGAACAGTTTTAACCGTATATACACAGAAGCATAAATTTTATAGCTTCACTTTCAGTTTGTAGCCATCATTATTTCATGTCAGAGAAAACTGTGCACATCCTATTGATTTGTAATGGGAAGACAGTTGGTCCTTATTTTCTAGTTTCTTTTGGATTATGGAAAAAAATATAAAAGCCTAAAGAGGTACAATAGAAAAACGAAAAGTAAATTTTTGTAATTTTTAATATTTGTTTTAATTTTAATTTGTGAAACGTCTTTTGCAAGCTAAATGTTGAAGTGATTCTATGTTATATAAATAGTTCCGTTATTCGATAGCATAATTTAAGAATATATATATATATATATATATATATATAATCTCATATTTAATAAAGTTGTTACTCCTCGATTTGGTAAGGAATTTATTAATCGAACTAGTAAGAAAGCACGTTTCCGTCATATATTTGGAGAAGAAAATTTCATATTCAGAATCATTGAGCACTGCTTCTGGAATTGAATGGTTTATTTGTCTATGATTTACCATGAAAGGTGTCTATCGTGTGTTACATTTTCTGAATTTTAATGATCACTTCGCTGCTTGTTTATATTTCAAAGTTATACTTCACAATTACAGATAGAAATATAAAATTAACTCCCAAAATAGAGTAGTCAATAAAAGGGAACAACATTTATGCGTATTCAGCCGGACATTTTATGAACTGGTAATAATTTACCTATCAACCAACAGAATTTTCCCGTATTTGTATGGTTTAAAACATTTATTCGAAAGTAAATATTATATTGTGAACAATTTTTTCAAAAACAAGTTATTGCTTTAAGAGGAAAAGGTACCTTAAATGGAACAAAATGCATATATTGTAGCGGAATGGATGAAAGATTTTTCATGAAGCATCTAATGAAAATATTGAAAATTTCGTCAAACACAGATTTATGTTAATACGCAGATATCTTATTATTTAAATTGAGGGAATTAAATAATAATGTTTCTGAAGGTGTGCTATAGTTACAATGTAGCCTGTTTCCACCCTCCTCGGGTCATTTAGAAATGCTGACCATAACTTGTCTTTCGTGCTAATTCCTCGTTGTGTGTAGACAGAAGTTGATTACGATCTGACATTTGGGACGTAAAGACTTATTTATGTTCGAACTACGCTCGCGTAAATTAGCTAATGAAATAGGCAGAGATATTATTGGAATTGTCATTTATTTTTTTACATTGGTATTATTGTACAAATAATGTAAAGGAGAAAAGATTATAAATTATTTCTTACTTAAAACAATTTGAAAAACTTGGATTGGCTCAAAAAATTTTCATGACTACTTTTGATCAACCAAAGAAATACATTTACTAAGGATAGGGTAATTACACGCTCACAGGTGACTCAGGTCGTGAATTTTGTTTTAAATAAAGTATTAAAGATCATGGTTACGTGTTTAGATGTGGAATTTTGTAGCTCACCAAGGCGAGTGACATTTTTGATGCATTGTCTGTTCATTTTTATCGTAACAATCTGTAAATATTTCTAGAATGTTAGGTGTTATTGATACAACTATATTAATACAAGAGGGATAGTGTGGAACAATTGCTACACCACGGATACTATTCGCGAGGGTGGACGTCCATTTTATTTTCAACACATTGAAATTACATTGAGACTTAAGAAATCGATCTCCATTAATAAGTAAGCCTGAAATACTCATTTACATAGTTTAAATAATTTTTTTATTTACGAAATTTATGTGGTTGTTTTCTCAATTTCCTCCAATTACCAAGTTTATGACTGTGTATTCCTAAGGTTAAGTTCACCTAACAATATTTTGTTGAAAATAAAAAATTTATTAGACACAATAAATATTACAGAGAGAATGCAAGACTTTTTTAGTAGATTGTGTTTTGTGTACATTGTAATGGTCACTTGCCCGAAACGGTTGAGTATGTAATAGTACCAGGTGTCAATTTTGTTCCTATTTTATTTTAATGTTAATGTGATAAAATGTAAAAGAACGATAAGAATAGAAAAATGTCGACCGGATAAGGAACTCGAACCTTAGACCTCTCGTTTTCCGGGCGGGCGCCCTACCACTGAACAAATACGAGTCGACGGCCAAGGACCGATTCAACATCTCTCCATTCCTGTAAACCTAAGCCAGGCTCACCTACAATTCACTAATCACAATCTTCACACCCTAGTTCTAGGATATCCGTGAAGAATGGACACTGCGTAAATTGATAAAAGGTGCATGGAATTCCTTGGACGTCGACTCCGATTAGCTCAGTGGTAGGAAACCGCCCGGAATACGGGTGGTCCGGGATCGAGTTCCAGGTCCGGTCGACATTTTTTCCATTCTTGTCTTTCTTCTCAATTAGCTATACGCTTCTGCTTGAGCTTCGGTTGAAACATTTCTACATCCACTGACTTGAATCTGAGAGAACATTTGAAAGAGAAGGAAAATTTATTAAAAGTTTGTGAATTTGGTAAAAGTGCCCTGACAAAGAACAAAATACAATTGCGTCTGCAGTTTTGTTGAGTCGTCTCCCTTAGATAACGCATGATATGTATGCGTGCAGGTAACACGTGTCTCAGAACATTCAAGAAGTGTGTAATTAGGAGCAGTGATCGTCAGATTTCACTGCCGATATTGTATTCTGATCGGTTGATGTTTACAGGAATTGGAGAATCGCGGTGATGAGATGAGAGTGATGCAAGACGTGGACTAGGAAAAGTGGAAAAGTCAGCCAGGGGCACATTGACCAGAGTAAACTGGGGGTATTGAGACTCGATCAAGGGCAAAGTTGGTGCATTTTCCAATTTTATCTGGTGGCTGGAGTCTGAGATAAAGGATCATAAGTCTGCATAGTCTTGACTTAGTTGAATCTGTGATCTATAATCTGAATATATTATTCGATGTTTAAGAAAATGATAGTAAGTATTTTATAAACTTTATAATCTGTGCAGAAATTATATAGGTAGTGGCTGGTAGCGGAAAGGAGACAAGTTCAACGAAATTTCGGTTTGAGAAAGACTAAAAAACTGTTGTTTTGGTTTTAAATATCTATGTTAAAGAAATCTATGTTCAAGTATATGATGTGTATTGTGTAAACTAATGTATAATCCTTGCCATACAATTTTTTAGCTGTATAAAATTATGTTGAGACTATATAACCATTGAATCATGAGAGGTTAACAGGTGGTAGCGGAAAGACTAGTTCAATGAAATTTGGGTTTCATTATAAAAATTGAAGTGATTCTAAAAGTTTACCATAGTGAATTATTTTATTTGGAGAAATTTACAAACTTCTAAATGCGGTGATCGGTTACAAAGACACGCGGTTCTTTCCGCAGGAATGAATTAAATAAATTAAATCACGTAAAGTAAAACGTGGGTTTATAATATATATATATATATATATATATATAACAAAAATAAATTACACATTAAATTTCTATTATTCTGATCTACCCAAATTTACCAATTCCGAAGGGTTAAACAAATGGAATCTGTTTCTCAGGATAAACCGTGGTGGCTTGGGTTACAAACACGCGCACGCGATGATACAAAGCCAACACTCACCAAAAGCCGGAACAATCAGGAACTCTGGGACGCTGGCTTGTTCTGGGGCGATGATAGAATCACATCACTCGCCGTCTTTTCCAGCAGTGTCTGTCCCAAAAAAACTCTGAGGCGACGGTATTTTGTCATCCCTTCATGACTAAGTTTTAAAAACCTTTCATTGGTCAGCCTATGGCTGGACCCATCATCCCCTCCTTATCCCGATCTGAGCCGGGGCCGAAAATAGATGTGTTTGTACCCTTTCGGAACCTTCTACCTTAATCCTTTGTCCCAAAGGCTCCAATCTTGGCTTTGTGTTGGCAAAATAATTATTATAAAATAAAATATAATGCACCATAATATGTAATATAAACATTTTCGATACCCCTTAATTTTATTTAAGTAGATGACCTGCAACAGAAGTGTGTGTTAATGTGATTAGCTGCATAAGAATATGTGAGAAAATCGATTTTATTAACTTTCGGTGAATTTTTGTGAAAAGTTCAGACAGACTCGTGTTCAGGGCGGAACATTAGGCACGACAAAGGGCAAAATCGACTTTGTGTCTGGAGCATTGTCGGCCTTAGTGTTAACGCGAGGTCTCACTGAAATCAAGTGAACATGTAATGAACATGTTTCTATAATCTTCCATAACTCGGGTAATTAGGGGCAATATCGGTAGATGTCACTGTGGTTGCTATGCCCTGATAGATGAAATTTTAGTGGATGGTAATAGAGATATCTGCGAGACGCGTACAGAGGCGGTCGTCAAATATCATTTTATGAGAGTCCTTAGTACGTGGGCCGGTTTGGTCGACGTATTGAGCTAAGGGGAGCGCCGATTAATGCAGAAAGTTGATGACGACTTTTTGTCACCTGTTTCAGACTGCTCGTGAGCACCGTCTAGACAGACAACACTTTGGTCGCACGCTGGAATATGTATGTGCCGAATGTGACGAGGAATGGACTGTGTTTTTGGGAGACTAGAACCCGAAACGCTATGCACAAGTCGGTATAATCTGACCTTAATTATATTTGCAATTTTGAATCCCTCTCAGGTTCACCTTCAAAGATTACTCATATTGACATATTTGTGATTTTGGAAAAAGTTACAGAAGTAAGATATATCCATGTACCAATCTATGCTATTAATTTTATAGCTATCTTTTGTCATATTGTGCCTTTGAATTGTGAAAGAACCGGTTGGAGAATGAGGCAGATTCTTAAATGATTGGGTTATCGTTACAAATCTGATGCATTTGTGTAACTTTTGCTTGTAAATTGGTGGTTGCGTTATATATGCAAATTTTGAACATCTCATAAAATAGTTTTCTATCTACTTAACATATTTTAGAATCTTACCACAATCATGTCCATAACTTAAGATATTTTAGAATCCGGGAAAAGTTTTGTAACAGCGGTAAGTTTTCTTTAAACTGAAGCGGAAAAAAAATGAAACGTGACAAATAATGGCAGGATCCGTACGTGACCGTAACGACGGGTTCTGTACGTGACCACTTACTAGGATTAAAACTATGAGGTCCATGACGTTATCCGTAGGAGAAAGAGACACTATATGCATAAAGAACTTCCAGCGAGGGGAAATTAATTGTTCCTAAAATGAACCTACTATTCATACATACATAAAAGTGATGCTACTTAAAATCCGATTAAGTGTGCATAGGTTTCTAGGGAGGTACATTGCACCATATCTCAGGCGCCATGGGGTGTCTGTCGGGTACTGGAATGTGTTGGCGCAAACAGTGTTTGACTGCATGATTTAACCTATACAGAGCTTTGTACATTCTGAATAACCACGCGAGGTCGTCGCAGCCCGTATTGACGTTCCTACGCTACCAGTGCGGTGGAGAGACACAACTCACAGCAAGGGCTTCCAGCACACATTCTGTTACAACTACGGTGTCACAGTCTACATTGTAGTGGCGACTCATTTGCAGTACACGCATATCGACATTTCACATTGTTTTCCCGTAAATATCGAAGATGACTAGAGGCATTAGGATGCCAGCGTCAATGACAGTGCATACAAGGTACCAAGTTTCAGAGTTCTAACAACAAATAAAATTGAATTTCAGTAAATCTTACAGATGATGTTACTGAGATTTAATTGCTCGAAGGAAATAACGAAATTATTACTATTACGGCTACTTCATGAGTCATATTAATTGTTACATCACATCTTACATTGAACGGTCTTACAAATTTGATGCAAAGATAGTCAGTACCAAAGTAGAGTTTATTGTAACTCACCTTCAAAAATAATTCTAGCTTTATTATCTGGTTTGGTGGATATATAGCCAAATGAGACATATTAATGCATTTCATATCTATAATGACGATAACACCGTTTCTATAATCTTGAAGCAAACCCAATTCGGCGGTCATTATTATCACTTTAGTGTCAGCCACTATGTTGAAAAGTGCTGCATCCCCAACATCGCACATAATTAAAATGCGGTCGCCTTTCTCTGTCGTTTGTGGCATGGGAAATAGTTTCCTGGAAAAAGTAAAATAGTACAAATAAATTGATGGAACTTTTTATTAACCAAACTCGTATTTTTCTAGAAAATAGGAATATTCCACGATTTTTTTTCCTAAAAATCCATTTTCGGGGTGAAGTAATTTATGCAGGAACACGATCAGGCAGGTCACCGAAACGTTACGCACGTCTCTGTAATTAAAGATTTCGTGCTCATAGTACGTAAAGCATGCTTACTCAAAACATTAAGCTGCGTACTTGATTCTACTGAATATTGAAACATATAGTAAAAATGGTTTATTACAAATAGAAAGCATACCAAAAGAAAAAAAATAAATATTAAACAAAAAATTAATGACACGCCAACTGCCTCCTAAAACTGGTGCGGAAGGGAATGCTGCTACCTCACAACAAACTCGTCTCCCGTCATTTGGAAGGGCGTGAGAACAGTACTCAATGCCCGACCTATCTTATGCAGGTTTTTTTAGTTTTCCCTGCATCTCTTTAGGTGAAACACCGGGTAGGATCCTTACACTATAGCCTGGAGGCCCTAGTCAACCCTTGGCTACCTTGCTCTACCTTCCACATCCCCCCTTTTCAATTCCCTTCTTATGCTATTAAAGGGGAGTTGCCTGTTTCAGGATCAGCCTCGTGTAGCCAGTAACTGCCTTCCATAAAAATGATATCATAGATTAATAAATGAAATTATGCCCAATTATACATCTACAAATAATAAAGTAATATGATTGCATTGGCCATGAAGAATTATTTTAAAGTCTGAGATTATGATGTTATGAAACGTAGAAAAACGCGCTTCCGCCAGCAGTTATAACCTTTGTCGGTTGCAACATAAAGACAAATTCAATGATAAGTTTTGTTGGCTATTCGGAAGTTTTATATAACTACGACGTTTCGTTCTCAAATTTGAGCTTTGTCAGGTACAATGTCTTCAGTTCTTTAACTATAAAAAAATGATTTGAAATTTAGAGTGGCACCTGTTAATTTTATGTAAAAAATTTTACGCGGTATAAACCTGATAAAATTTGTTTATGTTTCCTTCCTACCTGACAATGTCCCAAATTTGAGGACGAAAATTAAAATATTAGTTAATGTAAATATACAATATTCAATTTTAATTATCACTGAAAAATAACTTTTCATTCATATTACTCATCAAAAGCTTAAATTTAAATGAATTCACATAATATTTGAATATTTTTCTACGTCCTGGCAAATGATGTGATGAATGCCTTGAGCTCAGATTTTCCTTTATGACGGCAGGAAATAAATGTTTGTTTTATTAAATTACTAATATCTAACAAATGAACAATAATCGAGTAATATTCAGATGAAAAAATCAATGGGAATAAATTACCCTAAGGCATCAATATTTTCAAGAAATTTGAAACAATAAATATTTACCACTTAAACAATTGTTCGTCCAAGGTACTACCATAAATATCTAAATATAAAAATAAATATTGAAATGTTTTGTAAATTCATGTATATTTGCTATACAGTTACATTATTATACTAAAGAGATAAGTAAAGATCAGGGATATTACCTGTACTTTAAGTTTCCCTGTATGTCCTTATCCAGAGGGTCTCGATTCATAAAATATTCCGGAAACTTATTCTTTAGTGAGAAATACGCGTCGATGGATTGCTTAGATCTTTCAATACTGCACTTGTTGTTAATATATGTATTTTCTATACGCCTTTTATCTAAAAAAAATATGACAAATTATGTTAATTACACACAAATTTTACTTCTGTCCTTTTCATGTTAATATTTGCGTGGTATTTAATATAAATTTGTAAAGTATATTATACTAAAAAATGGTGTTGAAAGTCGTAGGTAGAAGAAGAAAAGCTACTGATAATCTAATCTGCAGAGTTCACAGAGCACGTTTTTCTTACTACGTCCGGTCTAAAATTATAATTTCACACGTATTTACAAAGACTAGGGCTTCAATACAACTACTTTTCGAACGCAGAAATATGCAAAACTTAATCCATAAAAATAATACCCCCTACTACGAAGTGTAGTGTATCCAATGAGGTGTGTTCTGTTTTGAATCTTTAACTTGTATATAAAGGCGTGTCTTCATAGGGAGCGTATCTAATATGCGGCGTGAACTGAATGGGAAATTAACGTTAGCAAGAGCGCATTAGGGATCGTATTATTTTTAGAATATTTTTAAATTTAGTGAACATGAGCGGTTTGGGGAAAAATAAAATAAAAATATTAGCTTTTTTTTATTAAAGAAATATTTGTTGGATGAGGATGAAGAAGAAAGATATGGCAAGTTACTTTTTAATTCGTGGATTTTATCTTGTATTTTTGTTATAACACGAGCTAGGATTAAGCTGAGAGATAGAATGATTTGGAAAACCCAAGCGGTTATAAACCTATTTTTAGGCCACGTCTTGAACCAGGATGAAACCCAGGTTGCCATATTCGCAGACGTTAAGAGTTGTCTGCTGATACTATTGGATCGGCCAGCCAGCTGCCTCCAAAGCTTGTCAAGGCACTGAGAAGGAAATGCTGCGACCCCACAGTAAACTCATCTCCCGTCATTTGTAAGGGTGTGAGAATAGTACCCAATAGACCGACAGGTTTTCTAGTTTTTTCACTGCATCTCATTTTGGTAAATCACCAGGTACTTAGCGGTGTGTAGTTCTTACAGGGCATACGATCCTGAATCACTTGAATACCTTTCCCCAAACACCGCTGTAGGAGAGAAGGAAGAGAATATTTGTCTCTGGCCCAGGTGGTCTTTGGAAGAGAGAGCATCTTTGGAAAGGGGGGATCTTTGATGGATGAGGCTTTGGGAAGCAGTTTGGTCGTTTGAAGGAATTTACCAATTGTACTAGATCTGGAATTACGTTGCATAATAATTAATAAATAGTACCTATTGATTTAACCATTGTACATCCTTTAGAACGGAGAACGGCCGATGGACGTATACGGAGTGTAACGGAGAGAGCTATCCATTACACGTTTTCATTTACAAATATTTTGATACAGTAAGGCTGTGACACTTGGTTTATCCATGATAATATTAATTTTCCACACCTGAGTTTAAAGTATTTTGAGACATTTCTGGGACAAAGAGTCTTGATTTTCTCGCGAGGAGTTAGTTATATTTTACTGGTATATGTGAAGCAGGTTTTGCATGTTTTCCCTGCATCTCATTTAGGTGAATCACCAGGCACGATCCATAAACTATAGCCCGGGAGCACTGTGCAACTCTTGGCTGCCTTTCCCTACCTTCTAAATTCTAATAAAGGGGAGTTGCCTGTTTCAGGATGCGACATTCCCTCTCTGGTTTTACAAGGTTCTCAAATGCCGTGGCGTTATCTAGGGTTTTCTCTGCATCTATTCAGGTGAATATCGGATAGAATCATTAAACTTAGCCCCGGGAAGCCTAGTTAACCCTTAGCTGCCTTCCTCTTCCCTTCCTCCGCATCCCTTTCGAATTCCCTTCCCATCGTATTAGAGGAGAATTACCGTTTATTGGATCAATACCACGTAGACTGACATCCTAAAAAAGCAAAAATGAAGATACGCTGCATACACGCAACAGACTTTTGTAATAAATGCAATTGGCCTTATCGCACCTGACGTGGTGGGGAGCTTTATTGTCTGTTTAAAAGTAAAAGTAAATGTTCTGTTGCGGTAAAATTTACAATTTGACCCGCACGGTGATTGTCAGAATTCAACTCAGCCATCTTAAAATATGTATTTCACATACATCTCGAAGTTTTCTCATTACTTTTGTCCTCTAACCACCAAATTTCTAGAGGTAACTACATAAACGGCTTTACCGAACAATTTATTATACAGTAAAATATTTTCTGCTTTATTTACAAATTTTCCGCCTCACCAGTCGGAGACATATTCCTAAATTATGAGTCATATGTGTACCAAATTTGATTGAAATTTTTTCATTACCGGTAAAACTAACAAATACAAACGTTGGGCATAAAAATGTATTAGAATATTATATCTTAAAAGGCGAAAACGAAAGGCAGCGTTCAAAATTAAAGATGGTCATATTCATATATCAGAATGGAAATTAATTACTTGCAGTGATCCTCAAAGGCTTGAATTTTTATTCTTTATATCAATTTCTTACATGCTTTAAAATATATTTTATATTATATTAATATATATATATATATGAATTTAAAATATATTATTTACGTGATGACCAAATTGTTCCAGAGTCAGAGAAAGATATTAGAGTCTTTATTTAAAGATTGATGCACCATAGGATGTCCGTAGCACAGAAGATTATTAAAAAAATAATGAAATAGAATAATGTTGGGAGTTAAATTAACAAAATCCTAAACAATGCTATAGCTGTAAGAAATCTATGAGGCTATGTGAAATGATTATAATAAAAAGTAGTAAAACGCCAAGGGTCCAATTCAGATGCATTTTTACAAATTTATTTTAAAGCACTGTTATAAACGGGATAATTTTTAATGTTCCTAATCCTAACAATATAGGGATGAAAGAGAACTTGGCAAGCGTAGTATAATTGAAATGTATATAGTAAATTTGTTTCTTTAAAAGAACACAATATTATAATTTAAAAATGTGCAAAGGAATATATATACATATATATATATATACAAAATAATTATTCTTTAACGATTAAAGAGAGAAATATGGATTTGCGCAGTGTGAAATGTACATATTCATAGAAATAATTTATAATAAATAATATTAATTTTATCACTGTTCCAAAAAGATTATAAAGAATTATTTCATACCAAAAACTTCGGGTAAATGTGGTTGTTGAGAAATCCATTCTAAAATCTTTTCTACTGCTTCATTTATCTTTTCCTCAGAAGTTCCAACATTTTTTCGCACTAGTTGGATTTGTTCTTCGGTGGGGTAGTCGTGTAGTAACTGTGACATCTGTAATTATAATTATATGTTTGGTTATATGTATAAGTAATATGTGAAAATTTATTTATATTATTAAAATTAAGAATAGATTACAATATAATATTTCAATTAATGATTACGTATAATATATCCACTTTGTCTTTTCTACATAATTCGCGATGTAAAATTTTAATTTATTTTATTTCAAGATTTCAATACAGCTTTATTCTATATTTTATTTACTAAATTCAGGACAATTTAATCTATAATCATCTCGTGATAGTTTCTGCAAACGCGTATTAAACTAATTAACCATTAATATTGGTTAAAGAAGTTGCTCGCCCAAGAAAGTTTAGGAGAAAAATTCTGAGAAAGAATTGTACTTATATTTGTATATACCGCCTCATTACACTAATGATCTGCCAATTATACTGGCAACCACTAATCCCCTCACACACTTCCCCTTCCCCTCATATACGTTATGGAAACATTTGTAAATTAAAATATAACTGAATATTTTTAATTAGAGCAAGTTAATTTTCCTATGAATTTTGCACATGAACTATGTTTTATAGTTTCAAGTATTATAACTTCAAAAATTGTGACGTACTTGTTCCATGAACATTATGAGCCTTCGGCAGTTATTGCATAAAACTGATACCCTCTGGAGGAAGCTTTTGTTCTCAATTTATTATCTAACGTTCAATGAACTCCATTAGTGTCTTTAAATATCCAAAGCGCTGTGAATTTCTAACAATAATTGGTTATTATTACAACGTTAATACAGACTCTAGTAATCGTAGGAGTGATAAAGCGATGATATGCTAATAACAACACTGTAAATATAAATGAATGCCCCCAACTTGTGTTAAGATCAGGATTAAATTTGAAAATTTAAGCAAAATACTCTGACAAATTGTTAAATTAAGGAACTTAACATAAGAATATAGTTAAAATAAACGAGAAAGGAACCTAATGCCATAACAACAAACATAAGCACCAATCCATAGGAAATAAATTCTCTAATGACTAGTGGTAGAAGGAAGGAAGTATGGAATTGAGATAAATATAGGAAAGTTAAAAGTGATAGTAGACAAATTTAACCAGATTTCATTTTATCCCATCCATTTACATGGAAAAAATATCAGCCAAAGAAACAATTACAAAGGCCCATCAATTCAAGAATCTTGAAAGTCTTTTGACGTATAATAGTTACAGCTGGAAGGAAATGAAGACTCGTATCGCAAGGGTTAAGGTAGCAGTCATCAAAGTGCGCTACTGACAATAAAGTCGAATATAGAATAACTAAAAACCCTGACAAAGTGTCACATCGTAAAACGGATCAAAAATATGGATATTAAGATAGAGGAAGAAGAAATGCGTCGGAAGTTTGGAAATATGGTTTTGAAAAAATCGCACAAAATAAAGAAGAAAAATATTGCAAAAATGAGGAGGTTCTAACAAGAGTAAATCAGAAGAGATACACTTTGGCTGCAACTTTTAAGAGGCAGGAAAACTAGATCGGACACATACTAAGGAGAAATTGCTTACTGCTCAACGTCATTGAAAGACGCACGAATGGATTTCCTGGTCGTGGGAAAAAGAAGGGTGCAGCTGTTAGACAAATTGAAGTGACAAAACAGATGTTGAGTGATGAAGGAAGAAACGAAGACCAGCCCAAGGTGTAGAAGGAAATTTACAAACCGAGTACAAGGATCTGCTAGTAGGCAACACTTGTCCAATATAGACAAATGGACGAGAGACATAATATTCCAATACTACCTTCAAAATAAATTGAGAAACTGCAGATAGTTATATAAATCAACCAACAACTATAAATACGACAGTAGTATTCCTCTACACGTATAAATTAAAAGCTGAACGATTACATTGATTGAATTGAAATCACGAATAAAAAATATATATTACTCATTTAATACCAAATAATAAGACATAATAAAACCATAACACATACAAAGATCCCTGAAACATATACAAACATGAACCCAAGAAATAACAATAAAGACGGTAAAACGTTATTTTAACAAATGGTATTTTAGAAAAAAGTTAGCCATTTAATTGAATCAGTATTAGGACTGTTCCTTATATGCAGAAATGATATTCCAAAAACTGTATTTTTGTTTTCAAAAACTATTCACTTTGCAGATGGCACTAATATATCAGTTAGAAGAATCAACTAACTGTAATTTACCTAATCTACTACAATGGTTTACTGTGAATGGATTAACAACTAACTGGAACAAAATATATTTTATGAAATTCACACACACAAAACAACTTTATAACCGTTGATTGTAAGAGATAATGACAATTTAAATAAAAGTCAATCTATTAAATTTCTATATTTCATAATAAATAATAATAAATTTGGCTGATTGTATTAACCATTAATTTAAGAAACTCAGATCAATCAAATATGTAGTAAGAATTATGTCCTCTTTAAATTATTTAAAAACAAGATAGCTACTCTACTTTGTTTATCCTGATTCTGCTTTGTCATACGTAACTATATTCTGGGGTAACTCAACAGGCAAAACAAGATCTTTAGAGCTCAAAAACGTTACCCGTCAGGTCACTTGCAGAAAGACTTAAAAAAATGTATGAACTGGAACACACTATTAAGGATTTTTAAGAACACAGGAATTAAATATCGAAAAAGAAGGTTTATTTTTAACCTCTACAGAAGGCAATCAGAAGTAATTAAAATTGAAGATCAAGAAAAGAAAGCAGAAATCAAATAAGAAGTAAGACAAGGATGCAGTCTGTTTAACTTATATATAGAACAGGCGATGATGAAAGTTAAAACGGAATATAGAAAAGGAATCATACTGCATGGAAAATAAATAAATCCCCTACGTTTTGCCGATGATATTGCAGTTTTAGGGGAGTCAGAACAAGACTTGGAAACCATAATAAATTGCATGAAGTGGTCCTGGAGATAGATTTCAATATGAGGATTTATAGGGGGAAAACCAAGGTATGAAACAGTGGAAAAACGAAGGGTGTCAGTTGTGAAGGGATATTTTGAAGAATGTTAAGGAATTTTGCTACTTGGGCAGCATAACTTAGGGCGGCAGAAGTTTAGTAGACCTAAAGAGTAGGATAGCACAGAAAAGGTAAGCTTTAGCGAAAAAGAGGAATTTACTTACGGATTATATAAGTGCGAATATTAGGAAATCATTCCTAAAAATGTTCGTATGGAATGTGGCCTTATATGTGTAAAAACGTGGACAATACGAGTTGCAGAAAGGAAAATAATAGAAGCCTTTGAAATTTGGTGCTATAAGAGAATGCTGAAATTCAGATGGGTGGATAGAGTAACTAACAGGAAGTTCTAAGCAGTATAGGGAAAGAGCGTACAATTTTCGAGGACATTGACAAAGAGAAGGGATAGATTAATAGGCCACGTTTTGAGACACGAGGATGGTATACTCTAACATATTATGGAGTATGTGGAACGTGGCAGAATGCAGAAATAAAAGGGCTTACGAAGAGTAGGTTATCGTGGACAGTTTCATCAGACCAGTCTAAGGACTGAGTGAGTATTACAACAATAACGAGGGCATTTCTAACATCGTCAAGGATAAACGTTACGAAAACATTCAAACTGTTATTTACAGAAACTTGGTGATTGTATAGATAAATAATGCCATGAAGAAGTATCTCTGTCACTTTATACTCGTAGTGTAGTGCAGCATTCAATAAAAATAATGTGTAACCTAACTGTTGTGCTTCCTCAGTCCAATGCGAGTTTGATCTGCTCACTTCTTCACTTTCTATGTTTATTCGCCTGAATGCTGCGACAACGGCTGTTACGCCTGTTGTAAAATTTAAAGCTCACTTTTTAATCACCCTCATATATACAAAAAATTTCTACAAATATGGAGGACGTTGACCAAGAGAAGGGATAGATTAATAGGCCACGTTTTAAGACATGAGGGTCTTGTAAAGTTAGCATTAGAGGAAAGTGTGTGGGGTAATAACAGAAGAGGGAGGCAAAGGATTGAACAGGCTAAGCAGATTAGGGACGATGTGGGACATGGCAGTTATGCGGAAATGAAAAACTTGCGCACGATAGGTTAGCATGGAGGGTTGCATCAGACCAGTCTTAGGACTAAATACCCCAACAACCAACATATTATTATTAACACTGTTTAAATTCAGTTCTTTGACATACGTTATTTTTGGGAATAATCGGTAAGTGGACTAATAATTGTTCTCATTGTTTGTTGTTTAATATATGTGTAACGATAACAGTGAACCGTATTCTGATCCATGAGCAGAGTGTGTGACGTCATCCAGGTCTTATCCACTTTCTGGCTCACCTAGTTGTTCCTGCACTACATTAACCAGGCAATCATGTTCCATTATTGCGAATGTGCTTCCTCGACAAAAACGTTCTCGTGCAGTAATTAGCCCCCCCTAGCTCTGTCGCTGGAACATTAGGTCCCGAGTCGACAGCCCGCATAACTCAACTTGCGAAGTCAGAACACGTGAAACTCGCAGAGACTTTGGGAACATGCGGTGTGTTAAATGATTATATCAACAGTGAGATTCTTAATTTGTAAAAATGATGATTTGTAGCGGTGTACTTGCATAAACTGACTGTTAGAGCGGAGATTTGTCAGATCTGAATTTTCGCTGTAGAGGTGATTGTTTACACGATAAGAAAAAACAGGGGAGTTAAAAGACGAGTATATAAATGGTAATTATATAAACAAATAACTTACGTATAAAACTTAAATAACAATAATTTATATTTTGTTTGTTATATGGATCGCTGATACTTGTTCTTCAAAATTGTAAAAAGCACAAATATAAGTTAATTTACTTGTCTTTAAGAGCAGAATGACATAGTACTATAAATTCGGTCTTAATAAAACGGTCATTGTTGATACTTTATAATTAATTCATAATAATTCAAATGTTTTAAAAGTGGCATGCAGATGATTCAGAATGGCGACTCAGGCGCCCGAGAACAACTTGTCTGTAACTAAAATTAGAATCTCAAAAAGCAATTAAAAGTATTGTTACTTACATAAAATGTTGTTTTACGCTATAGAATCATAAATAATGAAGCTTGGCGAGCCACGTCTTGGTAAACACATTATATCAAGCTAATCAGACCGAAGAGATGGTTCAGGTATGTGCTCCTTATAAACATAATTGGCTGTTTCTGTGTATTTTTTTGTACGTATATTATTATTGAAGGCATCAGTAGATTTACTGATTAAGGTACTGAGACATAACGGTGGTTATAAGGTAGGGGGAGTGAAAAGGTAAATTTTCAAAAATCTGACGTTCCGCTGATGATTTAATCGCTTTAAATACTGTAGTACGTATAAGGCTTGGAGAAAAGTTTTACATACTAAGATTACAATTCGTAACATAATTACCGATATACATCAGAAATAACGACAAACATTAGGAATAAAATATGAAGACAAGGTTTCAAGAAATAAGAAACGTTCAATTTTCAGAATGCCTTTTAAACTAAAGAAAATCCAACAAGTGGGAATCTACTGAAAATTTAAAAAGTCTAAGATATATGAGTCATATTTAATAAAAGCCTCTAAAAGCAATAGGTCAAATGTTAAAAATAAATTACATTTATTTGCAGATCATCACGGCATTATTTTTCAACAAATACAGCATGAATTTGTGGTAGACTTATGGCCTTTTGGTTTCTCAATTATTTATTAGATTAGATGCGCACACAAATTGTGCATAGGTTACTTAGATTTAGTGAATCCTCGCCATTATTTTCCTTAGCGGAGAGAAATAATTTATGCGGGTGCACGTCCTTCCAGGTTTACGAAATATTTCGCACCTTTTTGCTATTACAGATTTTGCACTAATAGTGCTAAAGGCCCAACTCATCCTAAGGTCAACGTTCCCACGTTTTCGTGCCCATCCCCGCGTAAAATAGAACAAAAGACGTATCCTGCCATGCAACCAGACGGATACTGAAATGAATATATCTATCTACATTAATATCTACGTAATATCTAATGTCTACTACATGCGGTTTACTACAAATTAAAACTAGAACAAAAATTATCTCTTCCTCTAAGAATAATACGACATAAAACATAAACGGAAATGATTTATGAAAAATACTTAACAAGCATTAAACACCTAGCATCAAGCTCATTACATACACAATGATAATGGAATTGCCAAAGCAAGAGATAGTAATATATTTATAACACAATTACAGAAAATTCGGATTTGCATAAATCATAAGGATAAACAGACCCCGAATATATCATATAACAGATAATTAACTGTACATCTGTTAAGTTCTTAATTAACCGGTTTGTTTTAAAGAAATTTCAAAATCAGATTAATATCTCATATTCAGGTGACATAAGTTTCGCAACACTTGATGCATGAACCGTAAAGAACAAAATCTCTGTGTACACATAAATGTAATGTTGTATTTATATAGATATGCTTTTATTAAGAGTTTTTCATGTTATTTTTTCTTATGGTTGGAAATATTATGAAGAGTAACAGTGATGTCCAAAATAATCTAAAAGCGGTTAACTTAAAGTACGTGATTGAATTAGAATAAAAATTACAAAATGTATGAGTGTGTGGTTAATTTGAGAAACTGTACAGTGGCCAAATGCCATCTTTACACAATATTAAATCAGTTGTAGTTTACGTAAAGAGACTTACATTTTGATAACTGTGATTGCAAATAAAATAAGCGGAGTTTCGGGTATACTTGAAATTAATACAATTTCTGTCTAAAAGATTTATTTTTAATTGCTATTAATTAGTAAGAGATTTGGGATGGAAGCATTTAAAGAAACATCATCCAGTGGTCATGGTTAAAGGTATAGATTTTCTAAACCTCATTAGATAAAATAGAACTTCCATATTTTCTTGTTATGGTCTGCCAAAAAACAAATCTATGGTTATATGTGGAGTTTTCAGGAAGATAAATGAGAAAAATGGCTTGGTGTAGGAAAGAACTTGTTTCTTGGAGAGATTCAATCACAAAATCCTGGACGTATATTTATTGTGTTATTAAAGTCAATATAGATGTAAAAATAAATGTGTTGCAGGAAAGAATAGTGGTAGATAATTATAAGAATACAGAATTTCAGTGGGAGTTGGTTAGAATGGAGAAAGAGCCTGGACGTTATATAATTTTTAATTGAATAATGAAGCATGGAGAGCAGACGGGAAAATATGTTAATGAAAAACTAGCTAAATTAAAAGAGGAAGGAGTTTAGGAAAGAAAAATTATACGTTGAAGACATCAGCAACGACAAATGAAACACTAGTCAAATTTTTGTACAAAAACAGAAGTGTTCAGGGACTAAGGTGGAACACTAAAAAGTCATAAGCACTACATAGCCACTATGCGGCATGTTTCATACAGAAGGATGTTTCCCAATTTGGGTCCCACGCCCCAAATGGCGACAATGTGATTGTTCAGACGGGAAATTCGAAAGTGTCTGGAATATAAATACTAACTGCTGCTTTGATTATATTTGTTAAAAAGAAAAACTTCTTACTATATTTCTGAATTATTAAATCAAATAATATTTACTATACTGCAGAAAAATCTTTCATATATACTTTACCTTTGAATTTCAGTTCTCTCTTCATTATAATATTTTAATTATTATTTAATTGTATTTACTTAGAGAATTTTATTAATTATGTCTTAGTAATTACTTCCTAAAATCAAGTTTTTATTTTAAGAAAGATTTATTTAGTTTTAATTTAGGGAATAATTCAATTTTTGAATATAAAGAATGTATATGGAAAACTTTTTTTAGCTTATTGTACGCCACGTGCGTTGCGGGACAAGGTTAGGGAGCCCCTTAATTAAGAGTTATATAATGATAGTATTTTTTTGGTTAAGAAGAAAGATAGTGACTCTAGAGGCGTTTATCGCACCATAATTTACGTAGGAGAGCAAGCTAATTTAATAGACCTTGAGACAGGAATTTAGCAAAAGGGTTAACCAAATCCAATAATTTAAAAAACCTCTGAAGTTGACAGCTACTCTTGTCGACAATTCTCAATATTGTTTCAAAAAGTATTCTTTCAGCTTTCAAATTTTTGTGTTACAGTTAGGCTTAGCTTCGGTGAAGAATTTTGTGACCATATATGTCTATGACGATTTAAACAATATTTGTATAGAAAGGAGCATAGTGTATTAGAGACAGTTGCCAAAAAGGCTTCAGTTATACAAAATGTATGCCAGATCTGTGAAGAAACAATCCCATAGTGCTTTTTTTAAACATTTAACTCAATTACGTTTTATAATATCCGAATTTGTTCATGCCTCAGAACAAATAATTAAAGATAGGTTTATATTTCATGAAACCTTCCAAAAATTGTCATTTGATGCTTAAACATCCTCATTTAACTAAAAAGACAATCAAAAACTAAAAGATTTCGTGATAATTTAGGAAAACAAATAAATTATTTCAGAAACATACATTTCGAGTTTAGTCTGTATTTTAGGCCTCTTATTTCATCTCACTTCAAATTAGAAAGAATAACACCTTTTACAATTGGAGAGGAACTAATTAAATCTTACTTGTAAGGAGGTATTGGATAATCCAGATGCCGAAAAGACGAAGGTAATTTTTGGTCTGTAAAACAAAGATTAGAAGAACTGATCAAAGACTATCAAGTGGAATTAATGGTCAAAATGCAATATTTATGCAATTCATCTTCATGAAAAGGCGGGCAACAATCAAGGATAATCGTCAATGCTTTGTAAGATTTAATAGTAAATAACAAATTTTTTGTGTTCACTCGACTTTCAGGGCTATGTTCTGAAACATAAAATTGATTGGGTAAAATATGTACCGTCGATGCTGCAAGTATAACTAAGGATTTATCGGGAGTAGTTAAATAGATAAAAGAAGTTGGACTATGTTAAAATTTTTATTCTTGCTTTTATACTGTGTACAACTTTCCGTAAATATGTATTAACACGAGTATTACATGAAGTACTGTATGATGTTATTAAAATTATGAACTAAATTCTGCATAAAGCTCTTAAATGTCAATTATTTGAATTACATTTTGATGGAATGGACTCACAACTTTGCTAAGATGCATTTGCTATCAAGGCGCCAAGATTTAATAAGACAATAATTAAAAATTAAATAAAATAATAGAAACGGCCAAAAAAGTCAGCATTAAATATATAACTATTTATTAACAAAAGCGACGTTTCATCTCAATTTTGAGACTTCTTCAGGCTTACTACAAAACATAATATTACAACAAATTAATTCTGTGTTCTATGTTACAATTTTGAATTTATATATAAAAAATGGTTACAAACTTACAAATTTAGCAATACATCCTATTTACTCCGTGACTCCCTCTGTCGAAAAGATTCTTGAATTTACATGTGAGGAATTTGGTGGCGCGCTGGACCTTCTTCAGCGACGGTTACGGCCGAAATAATTGGTAACAATGAGTACTTTCGGCAGTTAAATTTTAACAATGGAGAAGAATATTAAAGCGTTAAACTACTACAACAAAATATTATCGTAAAATTTGTTCAAATTATTCGTGTCAGTTTTAACCTTGATTGCATGAGGGTTACGCTTGATATACAACATTTCACTCATAATTATCGAGAAAAAATTACTTTCTTCGTTTAAAATTTCCACATTTTGCCAATCGAAATTGTGATTATTAACATGTGTTTTTTGACACAACTGTGTACTTTTAATTTTTTATTTTGATGTTATTTTTATGTTCCTAATGCGAGTTTTTAAAGCTCTTTTAGTTTATCCGATATACAATGCGTTACAATCTAAGCAATTAATTTTGTAGATAACATTGTCTTTCCGGAAAGTTAATTTTATCTTTAATATTTTGAACTGAATTTAAATTATTTATTTATTTGAAAACAACATATATACGGTAATTATGAAACAAGTCAATTAGTTTATATTGTAAAGTAAAATGATGTGCATTTTTCTGTCAATCTTTTTAACAAATAAATTATAGTCGGAATACCTGATTTTATTCAATCTAATTTTGACATGTTTGTTACGTTTTTATTTATTGTAAATATTTAAGTCAGAAAACTATGATGTAATAATTAAAATTAATTTTTCAACAACAAAATAATTATAAGTTACAAAATGTCATGTGCTGTATGATAGTGGCTAGATAGTTATGCCTGCTTATTTAGCAGTTACAAAAGTTAAACTTTTCAGACGTTCTTTACTTTACGATGTAAAATGGACGCAATTCAAAAGAAGATTACATTAAATAAAAATACGTCAACCGACAAATAATACGACGGTTTTGTTCAGCAGAATTTTCAGTCGCTCAACGAGTCCTATGAACATTATGAACTATAAGAAGTGTACCACAGAAATGGAAATAGGTCTATGCGAAATGTAAATACATATCCTTCAAATTTGGAAAAAAGCAAGTACAAATTGAAAGAAACATCAAGTTTAATCGAATTATCAACGTACGAAAGTCTCAACACAGTTCAGTTAACCTACAAAAAGTCAGTTTAGCTTTTCTAAGAAGGAAATATCCATTATTGAGTGAGAAAGCTCTGTATTTTTCACTCCTAATCAAGACGCCCAACTTGTGTGTAGAAATGATCACAAATCTATTATAAACAAGTTTCGGTTTGAAGTAAGTGTTGCTGTGACTTCAATGGAACTTATGTTTGGTACACTAATTTTAAACCAAAAACGGTAAATGTGTTACAGGTTATTGGCGAGTCTGTCTCAAAGTTTGTCGTAACTCGAGTCGTGAAAGGTTATAGATTCCGTAAAATGTCAGTAAATCGAGAGACGCCAAAAACTTACTACACGACGTGTGACTATCCTCAACGCGCTTGTGCAACTCGTCCTATTAAATATAGAGTTTTTAGATTTGTACGAGGAAGAATATAATGTATGGAATTCGAAACATCCGAACCATAAAGATAGAAACCAAGTTTATGATGGTTGAAAGCGAATTGAGACTAAAATAATAGGTGAGTTTTATTTTCAAGAACTAAAGATGAAAAAAAAGAAAATTTAATGGTTATTTGAAGGACAGCATCCACTAGAAGGCATTTAGCCATTTTCTTCTTTATGACATATTCCCCACGGAACAATATACTAGTCATTGCAGCACACGCTACTTCTTTTTCCTCATCCTTCTCTTAATGACAGTAGAAAGACAGTATAGAGGTCCACAAGCCAGGGTGAGATGACTCGAGATTCGGATCATGAGCAATGTGTGGCTCGGGATTCAATAGAGCTCCAGAAAGACAGAACTTTGCAAGAGTCATCCACAAGGAAGCACATCTGCACAGACTCTAGCAATGCGATCAATCTATTAAAGAACAAGGACTCACGTTAATGCTTACGAACAGCATTAGAGACACTATCCTCTTCTGCAAGGAAAACGGAGGTACCATAACAATCGCGTAGATCCAAACGCATGTAGGGTAATAACAAAGCGGACTACCTGGCGAAGTCCAAAGCTTGTATCGCAGTAGGACACTTCCCAAATTTAATTTTAATTTATGGAATTTTGAATAGTATTATATTTCGGCAAGAACGGGCTAACTGGGGGAAGCCAGGTAAGAAGGGTTTTCTCCGGCGGCTGGGAGATATAAATATCTGAATGTTTATAACGCTAAGCTTGTTTTTGGCAGGAAGAGCATTCACCTTCAAAATTCCTTAAGGACACCGTTCCCTGTGTCATGGAAAATTTCCCGCGCCGGACTGAGGACCCTTGAGGATTGGCAGAAAAACGTCACGTAGGACAGGGTTTCTCGTTGGAGAAGTGATATACAGAGTTTTTCTGGGAGGGGAGAAGCCGAAAAATTTTCATAATGGGGAAAGACGTTGAGAAAGTGAGTAAGCAGAGCAAGTGTGGCGCACGACGGTGAGAAGTCAAGGAGGAAGAGTAGCAGTATGGTGTTAGACGTTGAGAAGGCGAGGAGGCATATGAGAAGGCTTTAATTAACAACAAGGAGGAATAACTGATTATCAACCCAAGGAAGAAGGAAGTTCCGGTCGCCTAGTAACCTGCATCAGATCGAGAATGAAAACAACAGGTTTGTCAAGTGAAAGAAATTTCTGCTGTACGTGGCCCCCCAATGAATAACTAACCCTGAGATTTAAAAATCGCCCCGTTAATTTCATTTATTTATTTGTAATAGTGCGCAGGACCCCTTTTTAAAATGATTGTTTTTTATGTATATAAAATTATATATACCATATCCTTAAAGTGATTTAATTAAATAATAATTACTACTGAATAAAGTTTAATATGTATATCATGTTCCGTTAACAATTATGTATTGATAGTCACCCATAACCCCAAAATTGACGTAAATAAAAAAGTATTTCTCTTCTACATCAATTAGTCTCTAATTATTGAATATCCCTGGTAAAAAAAATTGAATTAAGAATTTCTGTTTTATTGTCTTTCATTTTATTTAATGTTATAACATATTGTCCGGTTAGCATAATATCAAAGTTACCAAATTATTAGATAAAGTGATAATGATAATAATGCGTATATAGGTAAATTTCAGATAATCACTTTGTAATTCGTAACACAAATGAAGAGAATTCTTATTATTATCAAACAGCTACGGAAGGCTAATAGTCCGGTGGTAGTCACTTACAATTAACATCGAACAAGAAAAACAAAATAAACGAAAGTACATTAATCACCCTTTAATATTATTATATGATATTCCACCCAGTCTTTTATTAAACATTTTAACGTTCTGGGGAAAAGCCTCCAGCAACCCTGCAGGTAAACTATTCCTGTCCCTGATGGTCCTGTTTACGTACGTATTTTCGTACAAATTACTATGAACTATTGAAACCCTATCTAACAAATAGTGTTCCAAACAAAAGTGAAACAGGAAGAGTCTGAGGATTTTCGAGTCACATCAGTAGTTCTGCAACCTTAGTTCTGATCTGTATGTATTGTACGCTGCTGATATATGGTACCATTGTCGCAATTCTCAATAAAAGCAAACCATGCCGATAATCGTCAAAACACAAAATTAACATTAATGAACCAACAGGATCATGTGAATGAACTAATACAATAACTGTAAAACTGTTACAATGTTAACTAAATTGGATAACTCATTAAACATACATTATGAGGCTATAAAACTCACAACGCTATGTTTATGCCAACATTTATGCCTTTCATCAGCTGTAACATCAGATATAATTTAAAATAATAATTGAGGTCATCAACAAAATAAATATTTTTGTAAATAGAAAGAGGTGTATATGAAATTTAAGTAACAAAAATTGGCTGAATTAAGTGATAATATGTGGTATTTACTTTATGGTTTAAAGTTGTATGTCTATTGTATACTTCATTATCTATTTAGTTAATTTTCAACTAATAAAGGTGTTTTCCTATTTTAAATACAACAGTTACCACAATGCCGAGGTTTTACCATTATGGATTGTAATTTTCAATTTGAATATTCTTCATCTATTGAGAGGCTCAGTCACTGGTATAAACGTGTGCTTTATAAGTTCATATTTTGTTATTAATTTTGACATTTTCATTAGCTACCACTTAATTCAATTGTCCCTAAGTATTTTTAGAAACTGAGGGTCTTGTTGTGAAATTGAATGGCCTATAAGAACAACAAACAGGTAATTACACGGGACTTCATTAGATAAAAAAGTGAACTTGAAATAGATTACCACAAAAAAGAATAAACCACTTGGATATACAAGAAAAGGAACTATATTGGCCAATAGGAAGTAAACGAAAGTTCATTAAACTTATACAGAAGTATGGTGCCTCAAAATTAAATACCTCAAATGTCTGTTCGCCTATGTGGGACAAACTCAAAGAAAGGAGGACCCTACCATAAAAGAACGAACATAATGTAAGATGAACGTGAGACAAACTTTCGATCGTATCACAACTCATATTAGACAATAATCACCGTATTAATTTAGACAATTTTCGTATTTTAGTTGTAGAAAATAATTGTGAATGCAGACTTATTTCTGAAATGGTACATATTAAATGGGCTCCTAACACTATTAATGTAAAAGCAGGTACAGATACATTAAGTATTAATTGAATCCCACATTTAACAAGTCTTAAGTTTTGTATTGCATTGTATTGTATATATTATTACAACAGTTGCGTTCTTATCCGATGGCATTTTGGAGATAAAATAAAAATATGAAGGAAAAATTACAGATAAAGTTGAAAACCCAATTTAAAAATATTAAAAAAAACTTGTACAGGTTTCAGTGTTTCTAACATGTTTTTAATACCTTTGTATTCCTAGGGAAAGGCTAGAGCAGGCAAAGCATTCTAGACCATCATTGCCCGGTTTACGAAGGAATATTTATCCACAACCGTTCTTTGGTCCATTTCCTTTATTTTATAATTATGATCGTTTTCAGAGAAAAATGTGGGTGTACTTAGATGCTCCTTTATTGCTCTCCAGACAGGTTAGTCCGTGTAAGCGTTATAGAGTACACCAAATATAGCCTTTTTCCTCCTTTCATCCAGTTTTTCCATTCAGTTGCGAGCCCAAACAAAACCCCTGCCGTTTCTGAAATTTATCTAGCGCATGATATGCTCCGTTCTGTATAAGGATTGCTGCCCCATATCATATCATAGGTTTATCTAGAAAAGTGTAAGCGGCTGCCTTCCACTTTTCATCAATATTCTGTTCTTTGTTTTAGCAAGAATCACTACGTAAGTCTACATTACAAGTACTTTGTATCCATTAATTACAATTCTAAATTAATTGTCCTACAATAATATATTGATGTACATATTTTTGCAATTGTTTCACAATGTTATCTCTTCCTGAAAAGGGTCCACATGAGGGTATAAAAATGTTGCTTTTCAATAATTAATTAGTATTATAACATTTTCAGTTATCTGTTGTTATGTGTTTTATTATTAAACTACATAGCTCATTATATCAAGACTTTCAATGGTCCAATAATTCAAATAAACCAAAACAAGTCCACAAACATGACTCCTTTTATTAATTAAAGACAGCGTTCTAAACACTAGCATTCTGAAAAACACTGCCATCCTCATCTCCAATAAGAAATTGAAAACAATTAAATACACGTGTATCATACCATAATAGCGTATGCAACTTATTTTCTGTGAGTAGGGGTACATTATAAAAAAAATTATTAAAATATTTTTATTGTAACTTAGCGTGTTGTGGTTTATTTGAATTATTAAATACTACAATTTCTCTAAGTTCCCACTAAAAAATTCAGTGAGAAATGCAGATGACCCAGTTCTCCATCTGTGCAGACCAGGGACTCCCATAGTCCATAAACTATCGCTGGATGTAAAGCTTTATAACGGATGTATACCTCGTATTGTGAAGCAATTAATTGAACAATATATTAATTAGGATAATTGCTAGTTGCGCCGATACAATAATAGTTGCTTTCTGATTATTTATATGTATCAACAGGGTTAGAGGGGATTGGTTTTACTCGAGAACTAATAATATTTCAACACAAATTTTTCTTCAGAATATCTAATAGTAACAATAAAGCAACAGACCAAATAATTTTAGGCTGTTGACAATTTTGGATATTTCAATGCAACTGAAGTCGTAGAAATGTGCTTTGGTCCGTGTGCCTGACGTTTAACATTGAGTGAAAATCAACATTTAAGATTAGCAAGGAAGTGAGAGCTAAGCACGTGCCTTGGCGTGAAGGCGGTAGTTCAGCACGAGCCAGTAACTTTAACATTCTTAAAAGAAAACCCCGTATACATATTTTATTTTCCTTGTTATAATTAAGCATTTGTAATTTAAATTTGTGTCTCATAAAAATTCTGTAAAAAAATATTAAATTGTGATTTCTGACTGGACCTCCTCCTACGGCCGTAACCGTCGCTGGAGAAGGTCCAGCGTGGCACCAAATTCTTCACATCTAAATTCAATAATCTTTTCGACCGAGGGAGTCAAGGAGTAAGCAGGATGTTTTACTAAATTTTAAGCCTGAAGATGTCTCAAAATGGAGATGAAACGTCGCTTTTGTTAATAAATAGTATATATTTAAAGCTGACTTTTTTGACCGGTTTTATGTATTATTAAATTGTAATATTCACCAGTGCGTATAAACGTATAATCAGTTTACAAGTTTGAAAATCAGGAATACGCACAAATTGAAACTTAGTCAATAAATCGAAGCGACAATTCAGTCTTCCCGGACATTGAGTGGCTGCGATAATTTGGAAATACTTCTGATTGGATCACGTGACGTGGTAATTTGGAAACCTGAGTCCCTGTTCATAAGTTTCTTATGACTCAATTTCAAAGACTTCAGTCTGATTAAAACCGGCAAAACATACGCTATTTACTAAGGTAAATGTTTCTGCTCAAATTTCATACACATCTACTTCGCCTGACATTTCACTAAAACACATTATAATAAGATGTCATATGTTGATGTTTTAAAGAAAATGTGGTCGAGAATTTTTTTAGAGAAACTCCAGAATGATTTTATCCTCTCCTAAATTCAGTAAGATTTGTTCCGTAAAAAGGAATTTCCAAACGCTGATCGTTCTCACAAAACAATATTTGACGACTGCATTTTGATATTAAAGTGGAAAATATTTCCTGTACGAAAAGTTTTATAGTTACTTCTTATAAACTCATCTTATTTCGGTGCTTTAAAAATTCACCAAATTCGTAATTTTTGCTTCCGTCTTGCTATTACTGTTTAATGTGAAGGATTTGTGGCTTTGTGTCAAGTAGAATAGTTCGTGTGAAAGATTATTCCTTTTTCAGTCTATATTTGCGTCTAATACAATATTATAAGAAGCAGAGAGTTTGCTCCGTTTACTATTTCATAAAAAGATACTAAAATTACATTGTAAATCAGCAAGTTACTAAATTTGGACATTTAATTACAATTAAGGTTTGAACTATTATGAAATATTTACACTTTAAAATAACGGCTTTTGTTTCAAGTAATTTGATGAATATCTACCTTTTAGATGAGAAGCTGGATTAGGCTGAGGCAGAGCGTGTGTTCTGATGAGAATCCAGCAAAACACTGGCAGTACAAACAACTGCGTTTTCGTAACCTTGGCAAAACTCTCGTTACGACATAAGAACTGCGTGTTTTCCTGTCATATAATTGGGTTTACAAATCTTGCTTAAAAGGCCAACGTTTATTATTTTTCTTCGAGCGCCTACCGGAAATAATTAAATCAAATAAAATATGTCGAAAATTTTATGAAAATAAACTATTTTGGAAAAAAATATTTATCGTTTTACTTCATTTTAGCCAAACCAAGGTCAGTCGGTTTGCAATTTACTTCTCTGACCTGGCAATTCATATGTGAATACCAAATAGCCTACGCACTGCCATTACAAGACTGCAATGACACAGTGGAAAATTCGCCCCAAAAACCAGTCCACTCCGATCACAAATGAATTATGGATAGTAACATACAAAAAGCTAAACCAGTCATGGAATACAAAAAGGAAGTGATGTAACGCATTAAAACACAACGCCAATGTCAAGAGAAGACACCGAATAAACAAATATATTGTGATTATAGTCCAGTAAAATTATAATATTTACACATATAGAAAATCGGCCACATTTTACAAAACACGATATTATGGCATCAAAGTATTCTGTATTCCTACTTTCGTCTACTATTAATAATTTTTCAAAACGCGTTTTGCACAAAGTGTTAATGGTAGTGCAGAACATACCCGAACGATTATCATACTTGGTTTACTCTTCAATCCTCAAAACTACAGAGAAATCGTTTAACCATTCCATTGTTTAAAGAAATTAGAGTCTGGTCAACACGTTAAGCAGATTATTTCATTTCAAAATTATTCACGTAACTATGTCAATAATCAATTTTTCACGAAATTGAATGGCTACTTATTTTTTGTATTAAATATTCTTTAAGGTTGACAGTAAAGTTTCGTAACTATAAAAATTAGTGGTGGTTGTATTGAAGAAATTAATGTTTTCTGTTGTACATCAAAATGTTAAATTTAAAGCAATTACCTGAGGATGTCTAAAATATGGCAAATAAATGTCGGTTTAGTTAAATAAAAACTAAGTCTGTAATTGGCCATAAATTTATTTTATTTGAAACAAATAAAGAATGTAGAAAATGAAATCATGTTCAGATAAAATCTTCACGGTTAACCAACCGGGTTAAGCTTATAAATACAATCAACATTTCTCGGGACATTCACTGCCACCGTGAAGATTTTATCCAAATTATACCCCAGGAAAGTCTACGTTCAAATCATGTTAATAGAAATTTCGACTGAAGCTGCCTTTGTTGTCAGTTATGTTTAGATGTATACATTTCGTTTTCTTGTGTCATCAAAATTTCAAAATTTTACATTTACTCGTGGAGTTCCCAAAATATGCTGCCGAAATGTCGTATAGTGATAGAACACAACGAAATATGAAATTTGGCGGTACGAAAAGTTTAGGAAGGCTATAGACCGGGTAATAAAACAGACAATTTGGCGGTGGTCTGAGTGTTCTAAAGTGATTGAGACTCGCGACATTTGGCTGTGACGAGACATGGTGTATTTTCAAAAAATGGGTGGAGTGGGGTGAATGGCTACTCGCAAAGGCTAATACTTTTGATTCGAGATGACTCGGTTCCCGCCAGCGAAGGAAATAAAATGACGGTGTTGAGATAAGTTACGAAAATGGGACGCAAATGGATTTCAATGCATCCTGCATTAAAAATTTGACAATTAAGAGATTGGAAATTGGCAATAAGCGGCGATTATGGCCGAAAAACAGAAATAATCCCCAAAAATATCTAAAAAATTATGTATTTAAAAATTTACCTGAAAAAGTCCACAGAGAAGGATGAAAAGTTGTATTTATATTAAATAAATGCTAATTAAATTTGTTTGCTGACATATTTGGCCGTATTTTTATTCATTTATTTTACTTAATGCCAAAAAATTGACTTTTAAAAACTTAATAATTGGTATTATATTTATTTAATTTAAATTAATGATTACCTCCTGATTTTTAGGTAGTTTTTGTTTATTTCGTTTGTGGAAGATACTATTATTTAATATTACCATTATGGTGTTGGGTCGTTAATGATAAAAACAGTAGAACGACGGCTATCCAAACTAATTGAGACCTCAGATATTCGATTGTTAGTATATACGAATCTATAAAATTGAAAAGTACCTATAAGGTAATATTATGCAAAAATGCGTTGAATTACAGTTAACTACTAAATTGAATTTTCACTGAACATTATTTCGAGAAGTACTCGCTGATTGTAACACGGTCTTTGAGTTTTACAAACAATAAACTTCCCGAGAAAGAGTCGTAAAATTTATTTCCTAATGAATGACCTTGAATGCAAAGGTTAGGTAACAAGGAGCATCCCATAGTTAGTATTTAGGAAAAACCGCTTCCTTTGAATGGAATATTGCACTTAGTGTATTTATACGTTGGAATTTAAGATAGTTTTAGATTAAAAAATTAAGTTTGTGCAGAACAGTGCATGCCCAAATCTATGCCCAAAAAATCAAAGTAGAAAAAATGTGAATTTGACGTTTCGGGTAAATATCATCCACCTGACCTTTACATGCTACCATCAGCTGACTCTGAATTTCTTGAATGGAGTAAGGTGCTATCTTAAATGTTTTTGAACGCCGATTTTTGTCAGATTTTGTGAGGGAGACCGGATGAATATCATTCTCGGGATGTAAGAGTTCAAGGCATGTTAAACGCACCAACCTTAAACGTTCCGTGGATAACTTTCAACTGCTCCCAAGTGAAGGTTTACTTATGCAGACGGGGAAACGCAGAGAACCATTCGGGAGTCATGACATACTTTTATAATTTAAAACAGATTTTAAGTGCATTATAAATTTTTAACTAAAACTAATTATATGCTTGGTTGTCACGAGGAATGAATAATCTTTGACTCATTACTCTTTTACACATATACAAGTTGTTTGACAATTTTTCTACTTTTATAGATTAATTCTGTTCATAAGGAAGTTAGCACACGATGTAGCGTAGAATGTTCAGTAGTCGCTGTTCAAGTACTTATCATTAGTTTTTATCGTTTTCACTGTCAGGATTTATATTAACCGTGTTTAATTGACTTAATATACAATAATTCCAACATTATTATTTTACAATCAGGTCCCATGTCTAAATGAGTAGCGTTGTCAAAGACTTTGTTGAAGAATGAAACATTATAATATTTATCTAAGATAATTTGGGTTTCTGTACAGTTACTATCGACGAGTTGCGATTGTGAGCATACACTATCACGTTCTCCATTCATTTGCAGGGCAGACGCAGCTGTGAAGCATAAACCCTTTCTATTTTCGTCTTCTTACAGCGCTTCGAAATGTTCCATATAATTGAGCGACCCACCGACTGTGAAGTCAGAACAGTAATTCGTTTCTTGAATACAAAGAATGTTACGCCATCAAACATTCATCGGAAACTGTGTGAGATCGGCCATACACCATCAAACTCAAGATATGATCGCATCATTTGGTTGTGAACAATTCGACCATCCTCCCTACAGTCAGGATTTGGCGTCAAACGATCTTCATTTGTTCTTCATCAGCAGAAATTTCTTAGCGGAAAACAGTTCAACGACGATGACGGCATGAAACAGGAAATCTGTCTTCATTACAGGCGGCACTTTTTTTGACGAAGGTGTACAAAAACTGGTTTCTTGTTACGGCTAGTATCTGGGACTAATTGGTGAAGTAGTGTGAGGTGTTAGGTAATGATTAATAATGAATTATCTGGAAATAATGTTCTGTTATTTTTTTAATGAATATCGTACTTACTTTAAAAACAGCCGTTGCATGTTTTTTGACAAATCTCAGAGGCAGATGGAAAAATTTCTTTAATATTTTTGGAGCCTCAACTAACCGTAGTATATAAAAGAATATTCAATTATAAGGATGCAGACTAGACATTTATCAGAGGTAACTTAGACACTACGCCGTTGAGTAGTGTCATTTTTAATACCTTAGCTGATTTAAATAACGGAAAAAGCGCTGAGAGTTCTTTATGCAAATGAAATACGATCCTTTGAGAAGTTAATGGTTGCCAATTATTATTGAATATGGAAGAACATAACATTATAGACGTTATGTAAACGCCAAGGCCATGAAACGAATGAGACCGAAGTACTATTGGAACGTCTCTACAGAAACGGGGTATAAGTACTTACGTTAGCAACTTTGTAATGCCGGGGATATGCAGTCGGTTCTTTGGAACCTTGATTATTGTGCATTCCACCAAATCGTTCCATTTCAAATAATTTGGATTGATCTCGGACACCTGTGAATAATTGGAGCATTCACTGATCGAGTACCTAATTCTTCGCAACGGCTCTACCATCTGCCGAAGCCTGACGCATAGATTTGATCTCTTAAGGCGACGTATGCAAGTACTAAACACAACAAGAAATATATGGAATCGAGGGGAAATTTACACTACATGTTTGAATCAGAAATAATTATCTATGTAGCTTCATACATGTGTTTACAACAAATTACCACCACATCAGATGGATGGATTGTGTAACTAATCAGGAAGTTTTAAGCAGAATAAGAGAAGAGAGAACAATATGGAGGAAGGGATAGATTAATAGGTCACGTTTTGAGACATGAGGATCTTGTAAAATTAGCATTACAGAAAAGTGTTACGTAATCAGTTTTTGTGGTCTAGACCAGTGATGGGCAAACTACGGTCCGCGGGCAAAATGCGGCCCTCTGAAATGTATCAGGCCCGCATAGTATTTTTGTGAAAGGCAATAGTTTTCAGCAAGCAGCTATCTACACATGCAAGTTATGTATGTTGTAGCATACAATATTGCCAAAAGTAACAAAGCTCTGTCTGATGAAGAGTTTGTTAAACAGTGCATGTCCAAAGTTTGCGATATTTTATATCATGACAAAATTAAAGATTTGAAACAATAAGCTTATCTCGGAAAACAACAATAGATAAAAAAATATTAGCACAGTAGAAATCAAAGACTGACCAATTTGAATTCTGCTCAATTACTATGGATGAAAGCTGTGATATAACTGATACTACACAGTTGCTATTATTTGTAAGAGGTTTTAATGAAAAATTCTCTATTACAGAGGAACTAGCATGCACGAGGCCGTTGAAGCAACCTAGAACAGGTCAGATTTTTTTAATGAAGTTATGAAAGGAATTTCAACTTCGAAAATACGTATAACTTGCATATGCAATATAACAACATATAGAGCGAGAAATATCACGGGAAAAAACCTTGACTTGTTGTAATCTTTAATGAAAAATATCGAGGTAAAAATGTTATATTTCTACATTGCTCCATCCATCAATACGGCTTGTTTGGTTATCCCGGCTTTGGATATGAAACATGTTTTTGATGTTATTGTGAAACTGATTAATAATATTCTGTCTCGAGGACGTGCTCACAGACAATTTCGGGAGTTTCTAGAATCCTTGCAGTCTGAATACTCTGCAATATTGTACTACTCGAAAGTAAGGTGGCTTAGTGTCTTCAAACGAGTTTGGCAGCTGAAGGACGAAATAGTGACATTCTTCCTTGAGAAACAGCCCTGGGTCTCTAGAGTATAAAATCCTGGAAGATACTGCATGGCATTCGGACACTACAGTTTTTACGGATCTTTTCTTCCATAAAAACAGGTTGAATGTCAAGATGCAAGGCAAAGATTAATTTATCTATTATAGGTGGGGCCATCTCAAAGAATTTAAACTACAACTTGTTCTATTCGCGAATTAGCTTGCTAAGAATGCCTTGTATCACTTCTCGAGGTTGAGTTCAATAGCCCCGGCGATGAAGGAAAAGCTTAGAGTTACGAAGACTCCATGGTGAATTTCAACGACGATTCGAAGACTTCACTGGCATTGAAAAAGAATGAAATTTTCAGTATGGATTTTAATGTGAACTGTGAAACCTGTATTGCAACTTGAAATGATTGAATTACAATGTAACACTCAACTCAAACAGCTGTTTCTTAATGTTTCAAAATTAGAGTTCCACAAGTCTTTATCAAAGTCCACTTTCCAAAATCTTATATCTCATGTTCAGAAAGTTCCTGCTAGGTTTGCCTCATCATGTATATGAGAACAGGTGTTTTCTACAATGAAACTTTGATAGAGTTGCCTTAGAGACACTGACAGATGAGAATTTAACTTCTCTTCTAAGAATAAGTGCATCCCAGTTCGAACCAAATTATGAAAAACTTTTAGAAATGCAGTCACAGTTTATTCATAACATTCTCCTTCATAATCTTTCAGTCATTAATAGGGTTTAGTATAAAAAAATACAAGTACTTTGTAAAATGTATCATTGTTATTTAAAAAAAATTATGTTGGCCCGCCTAAAGTTTTTTTTCCTTTCCTTTGGCCCCCTCTTTAAAAAATTTGCCCATCAATGGTCTAGACTATTATCAGGAGGTTAAATCCATATATAAACTTCAGTACAATAGATAGAAAAATTATTATAGTGGAAAATGTGTTTATTTGTGAATGAAAACATTCAAAACAGTCGAGAAAGCACGCAGAGCGAGAATGTTCATGACTGAGCTCGTCATCTGTAACTTACGGAGTGTCGTCATGATTTTTCATCTCCTGACAAATGCAGCAAGGTTTAATAAATAGTTGAGTAGTATTTAATTTATTAACTTAGATTTTTCTGTTTATTGGCTATCATTATCGGTTTGTTAATTTTCATGTATTACACACTTTTTATATTTTCAAATATTCTGTTCAGTGTAATATAATCCTTTTTTTGATAATACCGCGAATATAATTTCAGAAATAACATAAAAACCAAATATTGTCTAAAGATCTCACTCCGGAACGAAACAATTTCACAGCCTACTATTTAATATGAACTCCAAAAATAATATTAGCTTTATTAATAATAATATGAAGTAGGACCTTATATGCAGACAAAATTTAGAACGAGAAACAATTATCAAGAAAATTTGAAAATGTCGGATTAGCGTGTTTACCTAATGAGGAATATACATGAACTGGAAATTGTAAATCAGGTTCCTAGTCTACAGTAGCTATGCCAAAATAAAGACAATGATTAAATTAAAATAATGCTTAATGGTATGTTTACAGGATGGCAGCTTAAAATTTGATTTATGTTCTTTAATTCCTGTATTCAAAGTTTATTCTTGATTTAGTTAACTTATGGAAAAATATAGCTGAGAAAGTTTTTACCCGTAGAAGTCCCGAAATTCAGGACGAAACGTCGTGTAGATATGAAGAAAATAAAAACTTTGGTTGGTCTGTGAATTGGTTTTTAATTTGATTCCATTGAATGCTTGTTATTGAATGGCGTTAAGTGATATTTTATTTAACTCCATCGGTTTTCATTATTTTTGGGAATTATTTATAAGAATACATTAGAAAGGAATATGAGGGCCAGAAGCGTCTTTGGTAGCCCACGCGTGCTCAGGGATAAAGTAAAGATTTTACTAGATGGGAACTATCGATAATATTTGGTGATGCAACGTGATTTGTAAAACAATAAGTGGAGAATGCGGAGTTAAGTTGGAGATGGGTCTGGAACAGAACAGTCAGATCTACAAGAAACTGTCACCCTAATCCTGGTTTTCTGTCAGCTGATGTGTCAACGTGTCATTGGTGCTTTATATACACAAAGCCTTCCTGAAAGAATAGATTAACTTAAATGTTAAACCTAAATGGAAATATTACGATTGAAATTTAAAAAAATGACTTTCAATAAGAGCTTTTCATTCAAATATAAGTTTATTTTGTACTTTAATTAGTCACATTCTGTTTCATGCGTGGTATCATATTGAAAAATCCCGTAAGTAATGGAATAAAATATGAAGTAGAAAAACCATCTATTAAATCTAAAAAATCAAAAATCCTCTGTAACGTTTATATTTTTATTAGATTAAATTATTTTATGCATGCTCCGAGAGTTAGAAGCTAATTAAAATATTTAACAGTTTATAATATTTATAATAGCACATCGATTGGAAGATATTCGTAGTATTTATTTTGATTTTACTTTACTTAAGTTTCAGTAGATAAATGGATATTATAATTTATGTGGTTTCATTTTTTATTAATGTCTATATATTTAATTGCAAAATATAATTTAATAAGCACACCTCTGAGTAAAATTAAAGAAATTAGAACACTTAAAATTAATTTAATTCACTCTTATAATGCGGATGTAGAATGAACCATATAGAAATTAAGTTTTGGCAATTATGACACTGACAATGTGATACTCATTGATATTTGATTTTTCGTATACACCGAGAAGGCTGCTGCTGCTTCCGTAGGTGCTGGTTGTGGCGGTGCCTATTGGCGTCTTCTGGTGAAGTTCATGAGGGTGACGCCAGGTTGTGATGCTGCTCGTTGAAATGGCGCCGGGACGGAATGGCGTCGACGTCTTGCCGGTTGTATCTCACGGCTTTTACCGAAATCTTCGAGACATCCATACAATTTTCAACGTCTCCTCTCTGTCACTACTTTAACCTTACTCGGACTTCAATATCTGGATTTCTGTTCCCGCTCGTGGCTCGCAATTGTAATGAATGTCTTCCACCTTATCTTTCATTGCTCTTTTCTCACAGACATTTGGCACATATTTTCAATAATTCCCATTGGTTAGTCAATTGTAAATTACAGCGACAGGTGTCACTGATTGGTTCGTACATGTTTTAAATTGGTCACACGGCAGCTGATTTATATTCGTTATTCGAAGTTTCAAACTGGGATAAATCTGTCGTGCATATGCATGTAATGTCTTCAGCGTTGTGCATGCATTGTTCGTGAAAATGGAGCCATCACTTTTTTCCTGATAAAAAAAACATCCGCCCAGAAAGGAAAACTTTAAATTTAACTTTAGTTCATTACATCTCGGTAAATTGAGACAACATAAATGTATTATTTTCCAAAAATTAAGTCATTTTTATATTGTTAAAACTTAAATTAAGGTTTGCGTTTCAAGTGTAAACATACTAAATACGAGAATAATAAAATTTAAGATCGTACACGATAATTTTTTCTTCTATGTTAAATTTTCTTGTACCATATAGGTGTAACATTTCTTACCCTTGAAATTTTAATGAATTTGGATTCGAGCCCAGTAATTATTTCTTTGAACTCATTTTATACATTTTATATAGGTAATTTGGAAAGGTTTCGTACGCAAAGCCTTGACTATTCCATGATTATCAACCGTTTCTGAATCCCGGAATAATTTACGAAGGTTGGCACGCACAACTTCATTGCGTCAACGATGTTAAAAATTTCCCTTTCTAAATTCCTGCTTGGGAAGAACCATTTTTCCTTGCATGGGGAATAATTTGACAAGACAATCGAGCTATCATTAAGAGCACGCAACGACATTTCCCTTTCTTCCAATTTACTCCGTTTGCGTTCGTTGCCTGCGCTTTCAGGCACGCAATATCCACCGTATGTGACAATATAACTAACGTCCGCTAAACTTTCACAAAGTTATCAATAAAATTACGCAAACTACGGTTTAGCAATATATGTTTCGAAATTATCGTGAAGAGACAAAAATTTTTAGTTTGTCAATACATCGAATAGAACAGCTTTTTAAATACTTACCCAGGCTCTGTTTATTTAATTTAGCCACTCCGCAGTAGTAAATTATGTTAATTGCACCGTACTATTACAGACAAAAACTAATGATATTTTTTAGAAAAATACCAAAAACAATTCGTCTTGATATATGGTGTTCATGCGAAAGCTGAATGACTTCTGTTCCTCATATATGACGTTATTAATAATAAATGATATTTCTGTTTAAAACTTTAATTTCACTACAGAAAATATTTTAACTTTTAACCTTGTTTAAATTTGAATACAGCTTAACAAAGTACCGTCCCAGTCTAGTATTGAAAATCAAAATTGTCATAAAATTTGTAGTAGTTTTTAGTTGGCGTTATATTGCTGGTTATAAGTTTGAAATTAAAATTGTTCTTTTCTCATCGTAATTAATCCCCTTTTGTTTAACTGATGTGAAAAACTAGACATTGAACTACCAATGTTATAAACAACATTAGTTGTTAAAATATTGTTAGAATCCTTGTGTACTTTAATAAAACTAGGTAATGAAGGATTATACGTATTAGTAATAAAAATGTGGATCCTATTTATTATAAGCAGCGCAATGTGCTAAAACAATGAAATTGTTAACCTTATTAGTTTGGTGAATACAGAACTGTTAGATAATTAGATATAACAAGTTACATTGCAGTAAGATAATAATTTTGGAAATATTATTTAATAAAAATATTTTATTGTCAATGTTAAAATTGACACCGCAAATCAATACATAATATATCATCTTATTTAAAGTTCTGTAATTAACCTTGTTAATTGACCTTACTTCAATTCTGAAATTCTATTAAAGAGGAGACGCGAAGTAGCGTCAGAATGTCCATCTATATAAAAATGTTTTTTTTTCTATGAGATTGTTTCTAATATTAAAAGTCTCAAAACTAAGATCGTATAACTAATTATGAACTGAAATATGTGTGTATAACCTCATGAAAATTTGCATCAATTATACTTTTATCAATTAAAATATCGTTAAATTTCAAGAAGAGTGCGTCTAAATAAAAATTTGAGACTGTATTAATAGTGCTTTACCTCTAGTTAGCCATCACACTTCAGTATGTAATAAAAGTGTTTTGAGTTCACTAGCTTTGTTACCGAAAAATAATTTAAGAAATCTGGATTGAAGTGGCCACTCAAATTTTCCTACTGACCTCCGGTTGAGAACTGGGGCACTGAATGGTCTTGACAGACTGCAATTATGCGCTGTTGAATTAAATTCCACAAACGAAGGTGTGGTTTATTTTTTTGGCCATAACTGCTCATTTCCAACTTAAATAAAATATTAATTTATAATTTTGGGCTATGGCATTCTCTATTTCAGTAGTATAGGATTCTGGCTGACTGAACACGTCCACTCTTGTTCGTTGTTATTCATGTTCCTATTTTACAAGGAATAGGGTTTCTTTATTTCGCAACGTTGTGATTCGATTTTCTCCCGTTCGATGGAAACGGAGTTCTTGTCTTACGAAACGATTAAGTGGTATTATAAAATGATATTATATTCCATAATATAGATAGAATAACTCCAAATTTTTGCGGAACACAGTTTGGGAAACCCGGTCCTAGAGGGACACTTGTACGTCTTTAAAGCGTTTAAACTACTCAAACACTTTGTACGCGTTATCAATTTTTATGCACTCCTATGTATCTGTAGCAATTTTACCGAATAAAACGTGAAATCTAATTACTGTTCGTTTCTCCGTTGCGATTTAGTGACACAACAACGTGGACAAAGTCCGGTCACACTTAGCACTGCCTACTCACAAATGACATGCTCATATATTGTTTAAAGTTGTTAGTTCAAGCTTGCACGGCTGCTCTGCGCTGACGTAGGTGATACATCAAGAAAAACTTCAGTCTCAAAACATTTTAGACTCACAGTGTAGAACAGCCCAAAGTTAGCTAATATTTTCTAGAACGTGGATTCAATTACATTACTGTCCGTTATTTAAGCAGCAGGAAATAGAAGCATTTTAATAGTTTCGTTATTTTTTCAGAGTAATTAGTCCACCCTGAAACAATGGTATACAATTTTTCAGTTATGTATATATCATGGAACTTACGTCAGTAATTAATATATATTTTTCAGTTATTTATAAATAAAATATCATTCCCTTATAAATATACTAAACATTCGGTCTGGATTATTTGCGGACAAAGATACCGAACTCTATCGGACCAGAGTATGTCTAATTGGTTTCCGTAATAATTACTCATAAGACAAGACTGTTCAGACGATCAAACTCAGATTTTGCTCTAGTTTATTTTTTTTGTAAGAATGACGTGTGGGTCTTCCTAATGCGTAGGAAAACACATCCGATTAAGTAAGTCACAAATCTTCAGGGGCCTGTTACCGTAAATATTCGGTTTCGGTATGTGACACATGAATAATTTCATTGCTTTAAATATTTTCTATTTTCCTTCTTTTAGGATGTGAAAGAGGTAACAGAAGTCTTTACCATATCATTTTTCACCAAATTATCTTGGATTGATTAAAACGGGATGCTTGATGATAGATACTTTTACTATTTATGAAATAACGTAACGCACATAAGCCATTTGACAACTGTTCGCGTAAAAGAGAAAAGACATCTACACCAAATAAAGAACTTCGCCACAAAAAATACCGTACACCTTTTTCTGTCAAGGTTAAAACACGTTGGAAAAGTAGCTCATGAGTTGAATTACTCTTTTTGCAGTGCTCCTTCCATCATGGTTTATTTATGGTTTGGCAATACCTTGTAAGCGCGGTTTGAGATGAAAGGACATTTCAGCACAGCCATTCAGTTAACTTATCTAGCTGAAACAATGTGGTTTCATGTTAACCATAATCTTAAATCAACTGCCATAGTGTCGCCTAACAGATTTCTTTATACGAAAACGTATATAATTAGGTATTCTAAAACTCAAATCGTAAACAAACCTAATTGAATGGGAAGAGAAAATGCAGGTAATATTTTATAGAGAACATCGTACACATATATTTAGCAATAAGTTGTCACTAACTCATGGGCGTAATTATGGATTTATAGATAATTTTCAGCAACAAATTAGTACCCGCTATTAATTTATTTAATAAACCATTACTGTCAATCATTACAATACAGGTGAAGTACTGTGTTAAGTTACAAGAAACTGTTTCTTAAAAATAAATGAAGTTGAGAGATAATTTTTTATTACAAAGTGATTAAATATTTGTAACTTTTTAACAATAATCGATAGCAAAAAATTTGCATTTTTTAAATATTTTTCTTCTTAACGTTGAAGACGTATATAAAAGAAAGAGGAAAAAGTAAAGGTCTTTTAGTAATAAATTTCTTGGCTTAAATTGGATTCAGTCTAAAAATTCACTTATAAAGGTTGTATGATTTCCATATATATATATTGATAATGGAAAAAAACATCTGAAAATAATCACAATAATATAAATAAGCAGTCTTGTGTCAGAAAACCATTTATTAAAAATAAATTACGAGTTTTGCCCCTCTGAATTTGGTATACAACCCTTAATGCAATCTTGTTATAGGTAATAATATAATTAAACAGACGGCCTTGTATCAGAAAATAATTTATTCAGTTTATTGTAAAAATATTTGTTTATAAATATATATACATACAAAAATTATTTTAGAATAGAGAAGAATTTGGAGGACTGTGACCAAGAGAAGGTATAGGTTAATAGGCCACGTTTTGAGACATGAGGATGTTGTAAAATTAGCACAAGAGGGAAGTGTGTGGGGTAAGAACAGTAGAGGGAGGAAAAAGGTGGAATACGCTAAGTATATTTGGGAGGATGTGAAATGTTGTAGCTATGTATAAATGAAAAGGCTTGCGTTGGATAGATTAACAGTCTTAGGACTGAGTACAACAACAAACAACAACATAAAAATTAGCAAATGCTTATACCAGAATACATTTTATTGATGTATTTATAAAGTAACAATTTTTTCTTAGAAATGGTGTATTTTTTATATATAGATATAATTTGGGCTGCTGAGTTTTTATTTTCACGTTTTCCATGACGAAGTTTATCTTGAAAATTAATTTTCTACAAACTCAGTTTTATTAAGATATGTATCGTAAACGTTTACTGTGTAAGTAATTGAAGAATGAAACATTTCCTACATATTATATCAGGGACGTTTTCTTGTCTGAGCAACGTTCCAGCTACATGAGCAGAGAAAAGTGACTTTTATAAACAAGCAAATTGCGTGGAATTTAATGTAAAATCGTCAAGACATACATATAACTACCGTTTTATAGCAACAAAACATCCTGATTTAATTCTATTGTTATCTATTACAGCAATGTCATAATTTATAAAACCAGAAGCTTTCGGCTATATTAGACGTAGTCATCTGAATAGGTATTAAGGAGACATACTTCAATTAACTGTGGGGACGGTATACGGAAATATTTAAAATAAAATTGTAAAATGTAAACATAGGAATATGATGTATTGTAATTAGTGTAAATGAAAATTAATTTATGTTTTTAAAAAAATTATGAATGTACGGCAATAATAATATAAAACAACTATCGATATAAAGGGGATATGGGAGTAAGATATGAAAGTAGCCGATCTAACGAAATACTCGTAAGTTACTTCTAAAAATGTAATCAAGTCCGGTCACGGGACGACAGTGTTGGCAGGTATGACTTGAAAACGAAAAGGTGTGTTGTATTAAGGATGTTAAAGTGTGTCTTCCTTAATACTTTTTCACTGTGGCTAATATAGCCAAAATCTTTTTTTTTAATAAATTATGACGTTACTGTCATAAAACTTTGTATAATTAACTGAAACGTTTTATTTCTAAAAGACTATAAATGTGTGGGACTTGATTTTAAAAAAAGAATGTGAATAGTTGATGAAGACATTTACCATCCACTATCAGTATTCTTAGTCACACAAACGTAATTGATATTCAGTGGGGTTGTCTTCATAGAAATACGTAGACTGCGGTGGCACACTTATATCAGCAAAGTGCAATAATTAAACCTATTATATGTTTAATTTTTTGAAAACATATCATTTTGGAAGCAGATTGACGAGTTCTGTGTTTTGTAATTGCGAATCCTTTTCCTTTGTTTTGTTTGAATTGTATTGGATATTACTGTGGTATTTTCAGTGTAAATGAAAATGAGAAAAAACTTATAAAGTGAAGGTGTCATGGGAAAGCTCTACTGGGTCAAGTGATTCAATTATTGGGAAATACCACTCGTTCTCCAGTTGGTTCTCTTTGACGACTGTCATGTTGACGCAACTAATTTTTAGTTGAAGCCTAAACTGATGCAGCCAAGGCTAGCCTTCTTGGAACCACTTTTGTGGCAGTTTTTTTAGCATTTTGCGGAAACTAGTATTATACAACTTGTGTCCATAAGTGGTAGAACCTAAACATCCTTCTCCTAAAGTCGTGGCTACCAGTCCTAACTATGAACAATTGTTTTATAAATTCGACACTCCACAGATTATCATTAATACAAAATTTACATCAAAGAAGAAAATTTATTCTTAAATTTATCCTGTATGACCTAGGAAGACTGAAAATAAGGAATGAAACATTCCGGGATGAAATTCAAACACGTAACTATTTTAACAAATTGTTTTTGGCTTACTGGTTTTTGCATTTATTTTGTACTGATTAAAAATCAGTTTAATATAATAATTGAATCTTAAAGATTGTAGGTGTGCTACTGCTGAAAATGTCGGTGGTGCAGCAATGGTTGCCGAGTTGTTAATGTAACAAGTACTTCCCACTGTAGATATTAGTGAGAGGAGAAGTATTGCAACATCATAATTATCCATCTGCTGAGTGGCGTTTTTGCATACGTTGATAGCTGGCAGCAAGACTAGGGTTCTTTGTAAGAGCCAGAAGAGACTTCGTTTTCCCATGTTTCAACAGTGTTAACGTAGTTTCGTATGCTAAAATAATTTTATCAGCAATGTTTTCACATTCAAGCATTTGTGGGAGTGAATGAAGAATTTCAACGCTCAGTACGCAGTATGATACTTATTTCTCGGAGAAATTTCAATCACAAAAGTAGCTAATACAGAAATAATCTCGCGATGTCGCAGTTTATCATAAATGAATATATTTCAAATTATGCAGAAAAAATTGGAAAAAAATGCTCTTCAACACTAACAGCAAAAAGCTAAGTTTCTCAGGCAATATTCGTGTTCAGCGACCCTAACAATATCTTACAATTAACATATAAACACCAACGATAAATTCACCTATTTGTTAGATATTATCGCGCCTGTTAAATTGATAAGCGAATTGTTTTCGTTTGACAGTTGCTGAAAAGTGGGGAGAAAACGAGCCGCCCTTTGGTGAACCTTGTATTTGGTGTTAATATTTTTGTGGAAAATTTAGTAGACACAATTGTTTTAATAATTAAATTTTATTTTCAATCTACTTCAACACTAAGCATTTTTGGGGTTCAAATAATGTTCACATAATGAGGGAATATTTATTGATGATCCCTTAAATATTTGTCTGTCTTCGGTATTGCATATATCACTGGGTTCGTTTTAGTCTTCGGGTAGTATGGATTTTTTTAATGTAGTTCTTCTATTAATTTATTTGGATGATCCCTTATTTGTCTCTTATAGTTGTTATATGTTCGGTGAATTTAGTCTTAAATAAAGCTGACCTTGAGGTCTGTGTGCAGAGTGTGACTGTTGACGTACCAAGTAGCATTCGTAATTATTATTAATAATTTTGATTGGAAACTCTGTTTAATGGATAAGGAGAGCAAGTTGTTTGAAGGTAAATGTCACTTGCAGTGATTCATCATGGTTTATTTTCATAGGCCACTAAGTCATTAAGTACGTCGAGGTGTTCTTATAGATGTGCAGAGGCTTTTTCAGGATCTTCGTCTGTCGCAAACACTACTAAGTCGACAGCGAATTAAGCGATTTTTAGGTTATTTGATTTCTTGTTGTTTGTTTCCTACAGCCATATTATATAAGGATCATACCAATCCAGAAAGAGTTCAATATGGGGATTAATAGAGGAAAAACCAAGGTAATGGAATTTATTATGGGAAACATTGGAATAATAAAAGGTGTTAGATTGGGAAGGGATATTTTGACGAAAGTTAACGAATTATGCTACTTGGGTAGCGTAATAACTAGGGATGGTAGAAGTATAGTAGACATAAAGAGTATGATAGCACAGGTAAGGAAGGGTTTCGCGAAAAATAGGAATTTACTTACGGGCAATCTAAGTCTGAATATTATGAAATCGTTGCTAAAATATTCGTATAGAGTGGTGTTATATGGGTACGAAATGTGGACTATTGGTGTTGCGAAAAAGAAAAGAATAGGAGTCTCTGCAAAGTAGAGCTTTAGGCGAATGCTGAAAATCAGATGGGTGGAACCACTAACGAGGAAGTTCTAAACAGAATAGGGGAAAAGCGAACAATATGGAGGATGTTGACCAAGTAAAGGGATTGATTAATAGGTCAAGTTTTGAGACATGAGGGTCTTGTAAAATTAGCATTACAGGAAAGTGTGTGGTGTAAGAACAGAAGAGGGAGGCCAAGAATGGAATCCGTTTTCGTGACATAGGTTAGCATGGAGGTTTGCATCAGACCCGTCGTAGGACTGAATACTACAACAACAACCATCCAAAATGTGTATCAAAATTCACTTCTCCCTGTCATACAAAAAGAGTTCCTTATCAGTATGCTCAGTTCCTTTATTAATATAGTATTTAGAAACACTTACTTATTAGATGCCAAGCTGCCTTAATACCGAGTTTCTCAGCTTCGTAATTTTGCCCTTGATGCCCTTCTTGTCCAAGGCTGAATATAACAAATCCAGGATGTTAATGAATCTAGGCAGATCCGGGAATGTTAACCTAAAAGCCAACTGGTCCTATGAAAAAAAAAAGGTTTTAGTATGTAATTTAACTATGTAATCGTAATTATAAACCCGGGAAGAGGCCAGGATCATCGAATATTGCTATGGATTTGCTCATTACAGTGCTAAGATCTGTCGGACTACGGCCTACTTTGTTATTTTCTTGCCACCTTTGTAGAAGGAGAAGTTGAAGGTGAAAATAATATTCCTCACCGGACAGCACCGGACTGTTATAGCATCGAAGAGGGGCACTTTTCAGCAGGATTAGGGTCCTGGTTAAAGCTAACTGATGTAGATAAATACAGATCCGCCAGGACCTCTTCACTGGGGATTGTCGCTCTGGGTCTGAAGCACAAGGTGCGGTGGACATCCGACCACCGTCCTGATCCTCAGTGAACATGGTTACCAGCACCGATGAGAGTATGGGTAGCTCATCCTTTCCTGTCTTTTAGTCATTAATTAAACTGTCCGTTTTAACCCATGTTGCGATTTTCGAGATCTACTTCAAGCTAACCTGGTTCACATGCTAAAGCAGTCGATGATAATGGATTAATGCTGTCAAGGACATTATCCCACGCCGTCACATTAGCATATGTCGTAATACTTGGCTTAGGTACTTTTAGACTAAATAATAGATTGTCAATTGGCCTCCTAGAGGGTCAATAACAATAAGTCCACAATTATTCAGCGAGAAACGTAGAAAAATTGCGATCCGCTGAAGCGCCTAGCATAAGCAGGTAGGCCTGTATTGGGCCTCAGGCGAACAATCTGACACACTGGCAGTAGATGAAATAAGCGGAAAGTTCGTCCACATACAAGTAGGCGGAACGAAGTGGAAGTTGGATTGTTCGTGTCTGTTTGATAGGTATGATTTAATTAGAAGAAGGTAGTTACTGGATAGGGTGTTTTTTAAGTTACAAGAATTCTTCAGTTCTAAGCTTTTAGATATTTCATTTGCTATCCTGTGAATTTATTGAGTTGTTGAATGGGTTTTCGTAAATACAAACTGATGATTGGGTAGTAGGTTCAAAAGTCCGTGGTCGGAATATATTCTTTTTAATGGAAGTCTTCCTAATATGTTGTTCATAATTGGAAGTAGACTGAAGGGTCGGTAGTATGTTATTTCATGCGGGAGTTCTCCGGGTTTGACTATCAGTTTGATTTCAGCATGTTTCCATATAATTGTAAAATATGTTAGGTATACTTAGTATTCGGTTAAATATGGTTGACAGGAGGACAACGGACTTTTGTGGAAGTTGTTTAATATTTTTTCAGAGTTAACGTCATACTCTGGTGCATTTGGTATGTTGATTTTGTTTATTTGCTCTTTAATTTCGGCTACCCAGAAAGCATTTATTGAAGGACTTATTCTTCTATACGTAGGTTAGCATCACCTGGCTTGGATTTAAAGACATTGGTGAGATGCTCAGCGAAGGTATCAGGATTTTCTTTGTCTATGCGAGCCCATACATTTTTTTCCTTATAGGAGAAATTGGTATTTGGGGTCTCTTCAGTCTCTCAGTCGCTTTCCACAAGGAGTTTGTAGAAAGATTAGGAATGCAGTATTTTCAAATGTTCGTTGGTTAAATCTCTTAGGGCTGCTGTTAATTATCTTCTTAATCTACTGCACATGTGTTGATCGTTTGTGTTTCTAGAATTTTGACAGATTATTCTGGTGCGACTTTTTTCGGTGTATGATTTGAAGTTGCACATAAGTAGTGATTTGTGGTTTCGAATTGTTTTCTGGAGAAGAATTTCAAGCCGCTCTTTAGAATGTTTTGGTAAAGTTGTGTGCTGCCGCATCTTTTGTGGTTTTTATTCGTAAGCTGAGAGTGATTACGTTTTAAACATAGAATATGAACACTTCCCAGTCGGTACTTATCGATGTTAATCTTAGTAGTGTTGGTTTGGTGGCCTTCACTGTGCGTTCACTTAAAATAACTGGGTTATGACCAGAAGAACGATCAAAATTGATTTCTTCTATTTCTTCTTAGTTATTCTGTTTCTTATAAAAAAGTTAAGGGGGTCTGGATGCTTTCATATGTCACTTTGCCAGTATGTCAGTGTTCCGTGGGATTCGAAGTTTTACAATTTAGAACAAGATTTATAGTCATACTTTATTCATCCAAAAAATGTTGGTTACCTACTGAAAAGTGTGTAATCTTGAGGCGCAACTAGCTTATCTCATCTGCTTAATAAATTGAACAACAGGTGTCAGTACTATAGTTCCTAGCATCGCCACCAGACGCAGACTGCTAGCTTGGATAGATTGAACTTCATTCGGTGGGGAGACATCGATAAAATAGTCAGATCTCACCTTTCTTCGCTTTGAACCTTTCGACCCCACGCCATTAATTTTTATTTTCTTCCTTTAATTTAATTAAAATTATTCACCATATCTCCTAGTCTTATCTTCTGAAGGGGTATTTATTTTGTAATGATTAATATAGACTTATTTATTATGTGGGAATATGTATTTGGTTTGTGTGGATGGAAATAATATTTTGTGATAAATCAATTCAGTTTTGTCAGCTCAAGATCTGATTTTTTCCACCATGTATAAATTTCTGCGGAATAGGGTTTGAGTCGTAGAGTATTTCCAGCTCGTTTTGTATTCCGAATAATATACGTAGTAAAGTACATAAAAACCCGAGTAATTGTATTTTAAAATTAGCAGTGCTGCTACGCGCACCACTCATAAACACTGCTTTAATATGATATAAAATTTTCTTCATTGCAGGTTCCTTTCAATTCAATAGGTGTTAATGAAAATAATAATCTGTCAATATATATCTGGTAAATACTTGTGCGACGTATGGTAAATGTAAAATATATTTTCGTTAGAGATAATGTGTTGTAATTTACTGAAGTCAAGAAATATTCCTGCTGCATCGGGTCGATATAAAATAAGCTTTCGCTTGTACCAATCTTAAGTTAAATTTTAAACAAGTCATTCGGAATTGAAGTGAATAAGGAAGACAATTTCATGGATCTTCTTGATGAAGGCGTTAGTAAATTTTAAATTGTTTATGAAGTTATTTGTAAACAGATACGTATAAACCATAATTATAACAACTATTCAAACATTTTAATTTAGGCGTTATTCATAAATTTTCTAATTTCCTATCTTGTTATATTAAACATTTTTGAGATCCTTTGTAATCAAGGGATACACATTTCATTGTATATAAAATTTCATATATGAACTGTGATGCTATTTACACAGGTAAAAAAACAGGTCTTAGTATCTTGACCAAAAAACATCGAGTTAATATCACACATTCTGAAGATATGCATTGAGTTACCAACAAACATTATCATTAATGATAACAGATTTAATTGGGACGGTACAAAAATTCTGGATATCGAAAACAAGTATCATTCAATTTCTGAAATGATACAGGTAAAATTATTAAATAATGTATTAATATTCAGAATTATAAAAATTCTTTGATTAATTTCTCTGATTGTATTGTGACTGTTATTTAGCTCTTATTCACCTGATGACATCTGCATTGCCAGACGTTGTGATTTTTAAATGTTTCTGTTCAATTCACAAGCTTTCAATTTTTGTTGTTGAATACCGAATGTCTGGACGCAAATATCTTGTTTTAACTCATATATATATAAATAAAGGTTTTTGTTAATTTCTCTAAATTATGCAACATAACATGAAAAGTATATTCATATATGAGTGAGATAAATCATGGACGTGAGAGTAGAACGTGGAATTATTCGGTGTGGATTGAGGAACGCTGGTACACTATCATCTCGTGAGATCGTATTGCTTTAAGGCTCTTTATGCTTTAATCACATATTTCAGTTAACTATTGTAAATACAAAGGAAATAATACGTGCAAAATCATAAGAAAAAACAGATTTTTACTCGATTGAATTTTATATTTTCATCAAAATTAAAATGTTACATGTTACAATTTGGCTTCCAAAAATTAATTTTACTATTAATCAAACAATATAAAAATTATTAATTTTATAAAATTTCCTTGGAATATTACCGCTTACTATTTTATTTAATAAATTTGTCTGTAATTAGCTATGTGTTGATTGTATAAAATATAATAAAATATTACAATATCAATTTATGGTGAATTTCATTCTCACCAATAAACACAAAATATATAGATAACTTTGATGCAAAGCAAAGGGTAAATTATATAAACCCTTGAAGCAAGATATTTCAAAATGTAGAACAGAAGTTCATGTTTTCATTATCTATATGGTTTTGTAAAATAAACGTTGTTAACACGTATTACCGACATTTTGAAACCTGGCGAGGACAGTAATTACGTTTAAGAAACCAATTGGGTTGCAAATAAAAGCCGTTTGCAAATCATTGATTCATATTACAGTGCTTGGACTATTTTATGTCAACAAACAAAACCGTTGATAATGCTTAAATAATATGGTACTGTTCCATATACAGTTTTATGAATCTTTAAAAGAGTCACTATGTACAAAATAAATAATAATTGTTAGCTTTTCTCCCTTTTGCAATATTTCATATCATATTGGCAATATATTGCCACTATGTGAATAACGAATAAGTAGCTCTTTCATATTACGACGTTACTAATTTCATAATAGGTCTTAGTTCTAAATTTTTTAATTAATTATGAGATATTTTTAGCAAAAAATTAAATTGGCAATAATATAATTTCTTACCTGTATTTTATAGCTAAGGGCATTATTCATCATCCTTCGACTCAAATCACTACTATTCAGATAGTAAACATCAACTATGGATAAGATAATTAATATGAATGATTAATTATTTAATTTCAAATAATAAATAAGTGAGGCACCATAGTATATTTTTGGAAAACATCTTTGTTCAACGTATTGAATTGGTCAGGTGAGAAGTCGCAGCTGTTAATGACCCCAAGCTTTCTATGAACTAATAGTTGTAACCTCGTTCAACTCACGTTACAAAATCCACTTTTTGACAATTTTTATATTTAGATTTGAACGTTAGGTAGCATTATACGTGCTTTCTTCACAGTAATACCGCATGATAATTCAGTCGATTGATAGTTTTTTGAATGAGCCGTCTACTCCGAATAAGTCATTGGCTGTGGTATCTGCTGGCCTTTTGGTTTCATCCGAATGAATATTCTCCTGTTGCAAGAACCAGTCGCGATAGTCGTAATTTTTCTGCCGCCAAGAACCTGAAAACATAGTTCGCATGTAAATAGTAGGCCTTCACGGTGTAGTTGATGAAGGAAGAGTTCATTGATTTCCCCACGGGTATAACAGCGAATAAACCGGATGAAGTAAATCACTCGTATACCCGTGTGGAAAAACCGAGAACACTTTTCTTCTTATACATTACTGTTTTTAGATATAGTAATGATTTCAGATACTGCAGCTAAATAATAATGTATATATATATGCATCTCAGAAAAGAAACTATATATATATATATAAAGAGAGAAAAAGAGGGAGGGGTGGAGGGGACCTGTGAGTATCATTTTTTGGTGTATGATTTCAGACCACGTTTTCTTGTAACTCTTCCATAATATGCATAAAAGGCAACTAAATTGCCATCAGAAAAAATTTATAACTCTCAAAAATATATTTAAAATTTCAAAACTTGGCAAATTAGAATATTTATGTCGTCTTATGGAACGTCATGTTTTCAAAGGACAGTTGAAGAGTTCTCTGTAGTCCTTTTCAGATGGGAGCCATTCTGGGGTTCAGTGAATGAGAGCAGAAAAATAGACAAACGTTACTATATTGTCTCATAGTCTCTTCAACAAATCCTTAATTCAGCTGCGTGGACAATTTCATGTGACAGTGCAGCAAGATTTTGGATGGTGCAAGGAAATGCTTGAAAGTCAAATCGACTACCATTTGTAAAGGGCTATAGCAGGAAACGAATACCATTTTTGTGTGTGTTTGTGGGTGGAAGATTTGGAGTTAGTCACTGCGAAGTGCTCACCCAGAAAAATCTAAAATTAAACTTGAATATGTAGACAAGTCTGAACGGATAATGATTTTTGCGAGGCTTTATAAAACGTTCTGGACACTTTTGATGGAAAAAAAGTATTTTAGTTTATTTTACATATTCAATGACCAAGAAAATTATATTTAAAATTGAAATTCCATCAATATTTGGTAACCGACGTATGGCACAATTGATCGAATAAAATGGTTACATTATTGATATGATTCTTGATACAAAATATTCGTCAGAAAATATTGTTCTATTTATTTTTGGTTTGAGTATAACTAATTACATAAGCCTATATATTTTACCTTTATTTTGAGTCTTAACCATTATTACGTACCAATTAACTCTTTGACTGTTGCACCTGTGCCTCCAAGATCACTGGGAAAATACTCGCGTGGAATATGCTCAAAAATTTTCTCTGAACCCTTTGGAAATGCGTGAATCTTGTGGGAAAAACAGAAATCGATTAATATATAAATCATAACAAATATTATTAAATAAATAAGAATTGAATGATATCACTGGATTTTTATGATTCCCTTTATCTATCTCCAAAACCAAAGGAATTAGTATGTTTTACTCATTTTATTTTAATACATTTTAAATACCAATCTGTAAATCGGGAAAATAACTTCTTATACCTAAAAATAATCAAATTGGAAGTAACATTTACTTTAACCTATTTTAACAATAATAATTTGTTGAACTTTTTGTTTATGTTTACGAAATACATATCAAATAATTTAATGACAATTTAATATCTATCTGAAATAAATGAAATGGAACTTTGGAAGATAACAAGTTCCACCAAAGATATGAATATGTGTAACTAAGTTTTCATAAATTCAAGCTGAGTAGTACTTAATAAATCAATGGGAAACTCGAAATGTCTATTTTCCTTGCAAAACGTTCATCATACAGTTTAATTACTTATAAAAATGAGAGACTTACTCTTGCTGCTATTTTTGGCGAAACAACAGGCAGCAAAACATTTAGAATTTTGTCGATTATTCCAGGTGCGTTGATGATGTAGACTGCTTTTATACGGCAACTATAAGCGGACTAAAATGAAAAAAACTTTATATAGTATAAATAAACATTATGAGTGTAAATACTGATGAATCACAATGAAATTTACCCTTGCTATAAGCTCCATGTACTTTACTGCTTGAAGCGGCATCGCAGCTAAGTGACCCCAAGTAAAGGTATTCCAGTTAAAAACATAGATTTGGCCAAGGGAATAGTCCTCGGAAAGTAGTATATCTGCTGTCATAAAAATTATCTTTTGATAAGAATCGAAGTTAAACGCCGACGCGTCACTACCCAGGTCAGTTGATATTAAAATCCGGTTGAAATCAGGGGTGAGTTCAGGCATTGGAAAATAGTTACTGAAACATTATGAAGAATCTTATGAAAAAACATTATACGTTATAAGAATTACTTACTTGTTAAAGATAATGCATTTTAATTGAAGAACAAAAGCAATACTTTCAAACGAAGCTCATAATAAATTAAAACTACATTAGAATTAAATATGGAAGGTGAATATCGATAAAGAATATATGTGGAACGTTTTATGTCTTTATTTAAAAAAAATAAAATACTTTATCAGCTTAAAAAGAATAATTGCAGATAGCATTAATTATATTGACTATTCTATGACGCTTAAAAATTCGATTTTAAACATCTGGGTCCTTCCATATCAAACAGTGCAGCAGAGATTTTTTTGACCATCTCAGAAAAGGAGCAATGTAATTTGTTGATATATTTTTATTTATCAAAAAATGGCGATAATGCGGAGTGCATGCTATATTTTGCGTTGTAGGCATGTGCGATTTTCTAATTACTCATACTGGATTGTTCAAGCACTACCAAATCAGTTATTTTTTCACACACGCTGGGTTTCGCAAAGTTATCGATTGAAAATGAAGGAAATTCAATTTTAGTATCCTACTATCCTATTAAGAGGATAAATTTTGTGACCCTCAACTTTTATTGTACTTTCACGAATGAAATTTTAGTTACATTTTATAAATTATTAAAGGTAACTAGTATACCCTTTAGAAGTTACGGTCATTTAAAATGGATTTTTGAATGTTTTTTAAGGCTTGAGTTACAATATCTCTGTTGGCGGACGAGATCAAAATATAATATATACTCTATTTCACATTTTTATACTAACTTAAGGCTAAATCTCAAACCTAAAATTTATTCTGGAGTATTTTTTACAATGGAAACCTTTCATGTGTGCAATTTGCAAACTTTTATCAGGTCTCTCAACAGCGATATTAGAATCAAACTTTGTAAAAATTTCAAACCATCAATTTCTAAGTATGTGTTATACAAAATTGGAGAAAAATATCAATACTTAAATTTGTACTGAACTTGAACAATGTAGAGAGCTTTCATGTGCGCACTTTTAAGAGCTTTATCTCGTCCCCGGATGGAGAAATTGGAACTCGATATTTAAAAAATGAAAAATATTCAATTTTAAAAAGATTGTAGCTTCTACCCTGGTTTATATGATGTGATTAAAATATTATGCGTAAAAGCAAAAAAAAGAGGTTAAGAAGCTGCTGCATCTTGGTGAAATTAGCACACTAAAAAGGAATTTTCTTCAGTTTTAAGTGAGAACATGCCCAAATAATATTACATAATTTAATAGAGTTTTTATTTGTTGTCAGAATGTACCGATGACAATGCTGTTTATTGGAAAAAAATATAAGACGATGCAGTAATGAGTATGTTAGAACATGAATGATACTATAAACGCAAAAATAAGCACGTTTGCTGAAACAAAAAGTGGCAGCTATTATTATGAAACATTTTAAAAATAGTTTTGAAATTACATTGCAGAAGGGAATGCACTAACAAAATATGAGATGGTCAAGCAACCAGTTCCTTTTTTCGTTACGACGTGGTATGGTCTTAAACGCATATATATTCCTTCCTTCCTCCTTGGCTCTACAGCCCATTGAGGGCCTGGGCCTACCGAGTCGACTGCGGACTGTCATCTTGCATGACACATTCCGAATTTGGAGTGACACGTTATATATATAGGTAAGCATGATCATAATAAATTTCAAAGTAGGTGTAATTAAAGGAAGACAAATAATCTGATCCAATCGGCTAAGAATTCAGACCCATATTTGGGATCAATAAATAATTTATTAATTCATTCCACAGGTATAAGTCGAAAAATTGTGTCTGGACAGTTTTTTTTGGCTCGCTTACGCTTTAATTTAGAAGCTGCAGTGGAAACTGTTTTCAAATTACTAACAAAAATTACTGGGTAACGAGACTGTGTACATTTTATTAAACGTGTCAACTAACAAAAGAACCAGTAGCTATTTGTCCTCAGATATTTGTCACGTTTCGGAACTTAATCCTTTCTCTTCCCTTCCCTCCCGTAAAAAACTTTATTTAAATAACAGACCGCTTCGATGCAATTTTCAGGAAGGTATGATACGTAATGTGGAAGAAAATCGGTAACGTAATTTTCAAGAAGGAATGATAGGTAATGTGGAAGAAAATCGGTAACGTACTGCACTCTCAGATTGAGATCGGAGAAATTGCTTGCGTGGTTATGTCCAATCTCAAATCGACGAAGAAGAAATTGCTTCACAAACTGCTGGGACAATCAACTGTAATCGATGCTTTGGAAGCAGAGACGGCAGAGAGAACCACCATGTAGTTTTCTATTAAATAGTCTCTCGTGAATGGAATAGTCGTTACAATTACCGAAATCCCCCTATATCTGTGCAAGTGCAACAGTAATTCGTATCACAAATAACTAAGAGATAATGGGAAAGCCGTTTTTATAATTGATTACAATATTATGAGCCTCTTTACAAATGTTTGCCATCCTCAGTATCCATACAATTGTGGATGTCGACAAATTGAGAAATTTATTACTACTATTCCTCGTTTCTTTCAGCTATGAGCTTCTTAATCGAGCAATATGACTTAAGAAATATGCTGTAAGTAATCAAAAAGTATTTTAAAACGTTTTAGTGGCAGCCATTAGTTCTTTGTAGAACATAGAGCGTGTGTCAATTTCTTCTCAGTATTGTTTAGTAGAATGAACACATTCTAATCGTACAGCGCTAATACTAATTGCCTTTATTTTAATTAAAAGAAAAGAGGAAATGAAATTGAATGTAAAGTTGGAAGCCTGCTCAAAAGTGCGAAAGCAAAAGTTACCTCCTTTGGGGCAAATAAGCCACCGAGAGGCTGAATCTCTATTACTGTTTGGAATGTAATTCACGAATTGGATTCCGGAATCCCTAGTGTGAGGCGGGCTTTACGGAGTTGGTGCTCAGGATTCTATTTTCAAAGAAGTCGGAGCAGGAGTCGTAAATACTGAACCCGTTTCACACGGTTCACACGACGAAATGAACGAGAATCATCATGACAGTCATGACGCCGCAACGGCAGTCTTGGGGACATTGGAACGAAAAACAGTCTAATAATCCCTTCCCTCCAGAAAAAATAGTAGACATTTACTTTATTCAGTTCACAATCAGTACATTCCTCTAAACAATAATTGTCATAAGACTCTTTATGAAACATTATAGCTTCATCAATGTTTTGATTCTCATTACAACGAGCTGAAAATTTTGAATTTGGGATAGGATTATTAGAACTTCCGTGGTCTTCACACATTTCTCTTGCCAATTGGGTTATATTTCATTGCTTGTTTGGGTTTAGGTTATGGCGGCGTGCGATGTAAATTTTCTCTCCGTTTCCTTTTAAGTTGTTTGGCTTTTTCTGTTATTGGTTACAACCCTAATTTGTCTCTCATGGTTTGGTTTCTGATTTCATCTTCTGTAGTGCTGTAATTAGTTTATGAAGTTTCTAGTTATTTGTATTGGTACTACCACGAATTTATCAAATTTCCTTGTTCTTTCTTCTATTTTATTGACTTTTTAGTTAGAGCCTACCTTCACTAAAAATGTATATTGCGGAAAATTAATTTCTGTCGTTCTTACTTATTCTACGTGAATTCATGACCATGAAATTCTGCAACGTCCCTATACATAATATACTTATATCTGCGCCACGATAACCCTTCCTACCTAGACGACTATCCTGCATCACATATACTTGCAGACTCAGAGTCGATCGATCGGAGTCTAACAATATTGAGGTTGATCTCCAGCAGTTCAAGTTTGAGCACCCCTGCTCTACATTATTCTTGTCCTTGTTTATCTTTGATTCAATAAATTGTTCCTGAGTGAGCCTGTATACAAGTTCGGAGAGATCAAGCAGGAGTCGGCTTGGATTATCTCAGAATGTAGAGCAAAAGTCCACAAAGGAGAGGTCCTGGGCTCGAGTCCCTGTCTTGCCTCGATTTTTTCATTGATTTTTAATTAAGTTACATTCCACTCGCCTAAGCTTTAATTCAAATAAAATTTTCTGTCTTTGAATAGTAATTTAATTAATTTGTTGTCAGTATTTTGATACACAAATGATACACAAAAATGGACGTCTGATTAAATCACTCTTAAATTTGTTAAAAGTAAGAGAATTCATAATTTCGTTTGCTAACTGGTTTAATTCTATTTAGTTAAATGCTTATTAAAATGTTATTGCATCATATTATGGATACATTTATACCCAAGAACTAGAGCATGAAACTTTACAAAATCCCGATGACAGCCAATTCATTTGAATAAACATTCTTGTTTCTCTTTTTTTATTATTACATAAAATACTTCAATAACAGAAGAAATGCGTTCAATCAAAGCTCAAGCAGTAAATGGTTTAGAATTAGGTCCAGTCTGGATTTTTTCTATAGTAACTCGTTAATAAAAAAAAATTTCTGCTTAGTCCTTCATACACTGGGAGCAATAATAACTAAAACTGTGGGAGAACTAAACAATTTAATGTAAAGATTTTTATTTATTATTGGACAGTTTTCCTACTCCACAAAAAAAATATCTTTCTACTTATGTTTGTACCTACTTAGCTTCTATGACAATCTATGTTCAAACATTGATCAGGAATAACTCCTAAATATTTGAAATAGGTAATTCTATGTATTATGTAACTGGTTCGTGACTGCCGCGTTATTCATCACATCTGGCCAGACTGTGGTTTTCCTCAGTTCTGATATCGTTCCTTCCATTATATGAAATAATATGAAGGTTATGATAAGGTGTAAAATAATTAACTAGTTCTGTGAATATTAATAAATAAGTATTAATACGAACGAAAACACTTTAAAATAACAATTATAGCAGTTACTTTTAATGTAATTGCTTCAAAGACGAGAAAATATTATTGAAATTAAATTCATGCAAGATTTTTCAGGATCAAAGGAATCAATTCAATTGCTTTCTGAAGCTAAGTGATCGAGCATATTGTTAGCAAAACGAGTTTCATGCTTTAATCCCAATACATTAAGGATAAACAATTTATCACGAGGAAATAGAAGTAATGTGAAGAAATCTGTTTGTATTCCCTGATCTGATATAAAGTCTGTATATATATATATATATATATATAAGATTATTTTTTACCAATAATCGAAAGCTTGCTGCACATCAGCGCCTTTAGGATCTCTGCCTCTCAGAACTTGCGGAATCTTCGTTCTCAGAGAGAAATACATATCTAGGGCCTTTTTTGTCTTTTCCATGCTACACTTGCAGTTTATGTAAAATCTTTCAAGGCGCTGCCGATCTAAAAATGTAAACATTAAATTATAAACACAATATATAATCTCAAAGAACGAAATAATTTTGTCATGACGAAAAAATTTGGTTTATTACTATAAAAATGAATGAAGCCAAAAATTATTTCAACGGAAGTAGTATATAAAAAACATATAGTTCCTCCGTACATGCACAAATTTTTTAATAAGGAAACTTAAAGTATATGCAACTACAATTTTAATTTACCGATGGAAGATGGTAGGTGCGGCTGTTTCTCCAACCAGTCTTGCAGAGCATTTAGTGAAATTCTAATGCTTTCGTCGTCCATATTAAACTCTTCTCTCATGAGCTGAATCTGGTCAGTTGACGGACGCACGAATGACTTAGCCATCTGTGAAACAAAAGGTAATGATTTAAAACATGAGAAGCACATTTTCACCTCAGATAATGTGTTACTGTTAAATCATAAACGTGAACAATCATTTATAATTTGTTAAAATGTCTGTTTTGCAAATTATGAGAAATTAGTGACAAATTTAAGGCGTGAATAAATGAGGTTAATTATGGTAGTTTCGTTTTCTTACATTATTATCGATAAATTTAAAAGTCCCCGCCACATACCTTTGTATTTAATTATTTTATATGTGAGCAATCTTCTATAATTTAATTAAAATATCTCATGAGAAATTCGTGGAAAATTTAAGGTGTAACATTATCATTAAAATTAAAATTCCATGCTACATATGTTTGTATTTTATTAAATTTAGCAATCTGTTAGTTTAAAATTTGTTGAAAGCAAGTAGAAGATAAAATGTTGGAGCAGAATATCCCAGGAATATGTCTTTGCTCAGGTCATTTCATGATGAGAAATATTTATCTTTAATATTGCAAATCACGAGGAAAACCCGAAAACAAAGAGAAAATTTTCAGGGGTAGGTTTATTATTAAATGCTTAAAGAAAATTAATAATGAAGCCAGACGGTAATGATATAAAGTGGCGCATATGAAGTTGGTCACATCGGAATACAAATGTACAGTTGTTTCCACGTTTATGAAGAGTAAACAGTTATTTGTTTTTGTGGTGAATAACTCGACAAACTATCATTTAGTTAAATATCAGTAAGGAAATCCATATTAAATACATGGTATACGTGACAGAATTGGAAGTTTCTGTAAAAACGTGATATTTTTGATTATATTCACTTAACTTGTTTTACTGTCTGGTTCAAATTTGATAATAAATTTAGAAAGATATTCCTTGAACCGATTTTCTTGTAAAGGAGCTCACTAATTTGCATCAAATAATGGGTTTTTTATAAAGTCGTTGAGAAAGTCTCTCGCCCGTGCGGGCCGCAAATCAGCTTGCAATGGGCCTCATGTCTCACATGACTAACACCATAAAGTCAAGTTTCTTCAATTTGAAATTGACTAACGATATTTATTAGTAGAAAATGAATCATTTTAGGATATAGAAATTTCCTTTATAAAATTAGGGTACAATATATTAGCAATTAACATTGTTTATCACCGAATATTGAAAATAGTGATTCTCTACGTGGATGACACAAATAGTTATTACAGATAAAAATTTCGATAATTTCGTCAGTAAAGTAGACAGCACTCTGGACGGTCTAAATGTCTGGATTAAGGTGAATAAATTATCCCTTAACCTAGATAAGAGTAACTCAGTTCAGTTTAGTGATGACGCTAGTAACAGACCCATAGACAAATTTTCAGCCAATGCGCCTTTCCTGGGTCTTCGGATTGATGATGAAATAACCATATAGATTTGCTGCTGGGAAACTAAGTTCAGCTTATTATTTTCTACAAATATTAACTCAACGCGTTGACAAAAATACGCAAAAATTGTGTACATCGCACATTTATATTCAGTTATGTGCTATGACATCTCTAATTGGGGAAACTGCTCCAGGATAAATGCAGTATTTATGAATTCTAGATCGAGTTGCAAATCGTTATTTAAAACTTTTCAAATACTTAAAGAGGAACATAAAATTGTTTCAAACGAATGGCGACTATAAATCGCTCATCTCTAAGGTCGAACAATCATCGCCTTGCTCTCCACCACAGAATTTGACAAGACCCTCGTGTCTTAAAACGTGGCCTATTAATTCTTCGTCAAAGTCCTCCATATTGTTCGCTTTTCCCCTATTCTGTTTAGAACTTCCTCGCTTGTGATTCTATCCACCCATCTGCTTTTCAGCATTCGCCTATAGCACCACATTTCAAAGTCTTCTATTATTTTCCTTTCCCCAACTCCTATCGTCTACGTTTCGCACCCATATAATACCACGCTCCATCCGAACATATTTAGCAACGATTTCCTAATATTCACACTTATTATTTCGCGAAAGCCTTCCTTGCCTGTTCTATCCTACTCATTATTTGCTATACTTCTATCATCCCTAGTTATTACGCTCCCCAAGTAGCAGAATTCCTTAACTTCCGTCAAAATATACCTTCCCAATCTTACACCGTTTGTTATTCCACTTTTTCCTAAACTACACTCCATTACTTTGGCTTTCACTCTATTAATCTTCATATTGAAGTCGTTTTCCAGGACTACGTTCATGCCATTTATTGTGGTTTCCAAGCTTTCTTTAGTCTCCCGTAACTACAAATAATCCTTAAATAAATAACTAAATTAAACAGTATATGGCATAAAATAATTAAAAACTCATTAGAAAGCACAAAAATACATCGAAAAGCACAAAAACCAGCATAAGCAGTGATAATTCACTTGAAGCCAGTTGTTAAGCAAAATTGCAATAAATTCGGATAGCATGGAGCTGGTAAAAATCATTTAATTGAGTGAAGTGGTGCATATGTCGTAATTGTTGATATAACTTTTCACTTACATGTAAGAGTTCACTCAAAATTTCTGAATGATTAATTAATTTTCACTTGTTATTACCCCTTCTACATTCATTGTAAGGCTAATTTTAAAAATTATTTTTATATAAGTCTCTGATGCTGTTGAAAAACGAGGTTCATAATAAGATGAATAAGTTAAAGATTAAATGAGAAACAAATTTTGTTATCTCTAAGAAACTTTATTTGAAGACGAACTGCAGATGTTAAGAGATAGATTAAAAGTTGCTTATATTTCTTTGAATAACCTCATTTAAGTTCATAATTTTGGTACTTTATGGGTTGTTTTCCAAATTTTCTGCTCATCAATTGGTTATGTTTTGTGATAAAAAAACGATAAATTAAGCAAAATGTAGTACTTACAGAAGAAGTTAAACCTCCTTCATATAATTAGGCAAGGTATTATGGAAGGAAAATCGATTAAATGACTCGTAATTAAACTTCCTGTACGAAAGAAAGTGTACATTAGAGGTAGAAGCTACGAGAACATTCCAGATATCTGTGGTGTAATTATATTTTCCCCCTTACTTTAGTGACAAGGTATTTTATAATAGAAAAAAACGTTCTAATTTAATAATTTTGAAAATCAATGCATACACATAGTTTTAAAATGAAGGAGTAATAACTCTGTACATAAATGTAGGAAACGTTGAAAATTACATATCCATCTGATGAGATAGATTACAAATTCCTTGAAATGCATGCTATATATATATATATATATATATATATATGAAATAAATGAAGTGTAACATATATCCATGATGGGGAAGCGAGAACTTGTGTAGGATCTGGAAAATAAGTACATAATCCTGAAGAGAAAGGATAACTACAATGGAGGAAAATTCGTACTATCGAAATGGACTGAAGAAGAATTGAAAAAAATTAAAGATATTCAATTCTGGACGACAAGAAAATATTCTCGTAAATTACCAAACTAACAAGCAGGCTTTAGAAATGTTAACGGTACACTTAATCAGATTCTTATAGGAATGGTAGTTCTAAATAGAAGAATATTAGTAGTAGTACAATCATATGAACATAAAAGAATCATAAGTAGAAAGTCTAAGATTCATATATAATGATGTGAAAAGTGTTGATTCGTAGAGGAGCAATATTAAGTGAAAATTCCCTGAATAAAAAATGGGGAATATAACAATATGGAGCAAATATGGATAACGTATATACCAGTAAAATATATGCAATTCGTTTTTTTCTCATTTCTAAACGTGAAAAGTAATACTTTACTTGAAAACTATCAATAGTTGACGAGTTATGTAGAAAAAACAATTGGAATAACATTGGGAAAGTAAGAATAGTGTGTGAATATAGGATATTTGGAAATAATCCAGTGATATTTGATTATACAAGTAATTGAACTCAAGAGAGAGATAATTTAATTCTGCTTACTTACAAATGCCGACAGACGGAAATAGAAAGAAAAGGTGGCTTTGTCCTGCAAAATGTCGTTTGTGAAACAGTCACGTATAGAAAGTCTAAGACATTTAGTGAAAATAGTTAGTGAGAAATATCACTATTTTTTCTACTCGTAGCATACGAATATAGTTGGTTTCTGCTGATTGTTAGAACAATAGATGGCCTTCTTGAAACCTATAGCCTAGTCCCTTTTTTATACAATCCGTGAAACAATAACGGCTACCGTCACGAGTGACCAACGCATCATGTTTGTTTCATATTCGGATGGGCAAATGGCCAATGTGCTGATTGAGTGTCAACCTCGAAGTTCCATGGTCATTATTAGGAAATTAGGTCGAAGAGAACGTAGCCTTGTATTGTCTTCATCATAGAATTGGCGCTCTATGGAAAATACAAATAACATAATAGAAATTAGAATCCCGTTCCTATCTAATGGATAGGGCTGGGAGTCTTGCGGCCAATTACGTTAGTAACACTACTGCATCTATTAAAACATCCCTTAGAAATACTGTTTATTATTTTTCAATAACACCATCGGCAATTATTTATGCTACACATTAATGTTTCTAAACCAAACTCATAACACGCCCCACTAAAATACCTAATTTTCCATCGCTTCAACAATGGTTGGATTATATTATGAAATAAAATAAATATATTCAATGATATACTAAATACATTCATTTTATTTATAGAAATCACAAATAATAGAAAAGAGATAACTTATTAATTGTGCATATAATAGAAACAATATTTGCATAATGAATAGAAAGGCCTATGAAGATAATGAAAAAGGAATCCTACTGCAGGGAGAAAAAATAAAACCCCAAAGATTTTCCGATCATATTGTAAGAATAATATTTGGAAACCATGATAAAAGTTATGGTCGTGGGCCTGGAGGAAGAGTACAAGGTGATGGAGTCTAGTATATGAAAGAGTTGAATAACAAAGGGTGTTAGATTGGGAAGTTAAGGAATTCTGATACTTGGGCAGCATAATAATTAGGTATGGTAGAAGAACAGTAGACATGAAGAGGCGACTATTAATGATAAGAAAGCCTTTCGCAAAAATGAGGAATTTACTTACAGATAATATAAGTAATAATATTAGGAAATCACTAGTAAAAATGTTCGTATGGAGTATGGCGTTATGGGTACGAAACGTGGACGGTATGAGTTGTAGGTACGGCAAAATAGAAGCTTTTGAGATATGGTGCTGTAGAAGAATGCTGAAAATCCGATGGGCAGATAGAGTAACTACCTAGGAAGTTCTAAGCAGACTAAGAGAAGAGATAGCTATATGGAGGGCTTTGAAACAAAGACTCTAGGGTCTTGTAAAATTTGCATTACAGAGAAGTCTGTTGGGTTAAGAACAGAAGAGGGAGGCCATGGATGCAATAAGAAAAACAAATTAGGGAGGATGTGGGATGTGGTAGTTATGTAGAAATGAAAAGGTTTTCACAGAATAGGTTATCATCGAAGGTTTGCATCAGACTAGTCTAAGGACTGAGTTCTACAGCAAAAAGAATAGTAATTTTAATAAACTTGCACAAAAAAATTGATAATTTATTACATTTCTAGAAATTACAATAGATAAATACAACAATAGCCAAAGTTGATATTGCGATGTGTCGTCTGAATCTTTGGTTGACTACAAACAAATTTTCTCTTAATCTAGAGAAAACCAATATCGTTAACTTCACAGCACACACAAACAATTTATCTCCTAATTTGGAAACCATTTAAGAGCATGTGTCTTTTCTTGGTCAGCTGATTGACAATAATTTGAAATGGAATCACTACATTAATAAACTGTCTTGACAACTCGGCATAATTTGCTTTAAATTACGATTGTTAGTTTGGGAAACCGACTCAGCTACATCAAGAATGACGTGCCAGGCGTATTTTCATTCCGTCATAGCAAACCGGGGTCATTCGCATCACACGCTTTAAGTCTTTAAACTACAAAAGCGAGCCATACGAATAGTACCAGTTGCAAGTCTATGTTTCGTAAACCTTGCCTTGTATGTATATTCTAGAAATTTTAAAATTTGTAGAGGGCAGCATCAATCTACATACTCTAAACGTTTCAAGTCATTTATACAACACAAGAATTCTCTCGCCAACTCAGTGTTGAGAAACATCGTCAAAGTGTTTTTGGTATGAATCTATGCAATACTCTTCTGGAGGAAATAAAAACTTTAAAGCTTCAAAATTTATTCATAAAGAGTTGTAAATCGCTGTTAGTGAATGGAGTGTATTATTCAGTGAAAGAGTTCGTATATAGGAAGGACTAAAACAGTTTTCTGCTGTCCTATCAAATTCACCTATTATTTTACAACTATACTTTACTAGAATTTAACTGGCCACTTATTTCCTTTTTCATGTTCGACGGGTATCTACGCAAGATTTCTTGCTGCCCCCTCCGTCGAGTGATTAATATTGTTATCTTTTCTCTTTTTGTTCTTAAACTCTTAATAGTATAATTTTGTTTATTTCTTGTAATATATTATTTGATGTAACCTTTTTCATGGATCTAGGACTAATGGATTGAATAATAAATACAAATCTACATTTTTTGAATACTACAAGCACATAAGCGATACTGTTGTACTTTGTTACAGAGAATTATTTTCCTACCTCTTATATAAAAATGGTTAACTAAATGCTGATGTGTGGTATTTGTTTTAATCCGTATTTTAATCATGATCGACTGTTCTCATCAACGTTTTAAAGTCTCAATATAAGTAAGACCCTCCAAAGATGAAATATTGGGGAAGTCTAATTTCAACATACTTCTAATTTTCCATATTTTTTTCTTAATAAGAGAAGAAAAGCTTCAGAAATGATTGCTGTTGACATAAAGAGTCTGCTTATAATATAAGTACCAGTGATACTAAGGCTTACCTTAACTCAGCAGGCGAGCGACGGTGGCACAGGAGCGACTAGGCTTTAAGGTTGGAAGAAAGACTGAGCTCCAGAGCCAGGCCAAGGACAACTGGTTATCCGATGCAGCATCGTCCTCTACTTATTTACCCCTTAAATAATTAACGAGTCGCAGACGTCAGAGGAAGATTCATATCTCACAGGATGAAGATAATTATGAGAATAAAATTAAAAAAATTATTACTAAGAAGAAATTAAGAAAACTTCCTTGAATTTAGTAAATATTTTTATCTGTCATGTTGAATAATAACAGTTAAATAAATCTAAGACAAATAAAAAGGACTTTCAATGTTGCACCAAAGAGTAATGAAAGTATATATATATATATTTATATTTGCACACAAAAACACATTCATGTGTATTGCAAAGACAAGGGAACCTGTTGTTGTAGTTATAATCAGTCCTTACACTGGACTGATGCAACCCTCCACGCTAACCTGTTATGTGCAAGTCCTTTCACTTCTACATAAGTAGCACACCTCACATCCTCCCTAATCTGCTTACCGTATTCTATCCTTTGCCTCCCTCTCCTGTTTTTACCAAACACACTTCCAAAAAGTGGCCAATTAATCTATTTTGTAATAAATTGTTTGATAGATTGATGAATAGTTTCAATGAAACAATTTGTATTTATTAAGGAGTTAAAATTTAGATACAGGTTTATTCTACTATTTGCTATACCCACGGCATTTATCGCGCGTAAATAGCTCTTTTCACTTGCCCTAAAAACGAAAGTACGGTATCATTTATTTATGATCGTTTCACGGAAATCTCTATAGCTCGCAATTGATTTTGAACAGGTTCCGCATTCACACGTTTGCAACAATAGATGGAGTGAGAACGCTGCTCCCCCCTCTCATTCTGCCAAAATTACGCTTATAATAACACAGTAAGTGGGATGAATGGTATACGAACGCCTAATAGGACTCGCAACTCCCAGTGGATTGTACGCCGCCTTTCTTGTGACAATTCAATGGTTTTATAAACATTTACATTAACAGTTGCTGAACTCTGCAAGATATCGGAATGAAACATACATGAAAATTTAAGTTAAAATTCGTGTTTTTAAATCCTCAAATTTTGACAAATCCGGTGAGCCGAGACAAAAATACTGACAGACAGTCAGACAGACACTTCAATTTGATTTATTGATATGCATAACATAGCTATAACCACTTTACCCCTATAAAAATTAAGCATCATAAAGTTAATAACAAATTTAATGTTTATTGTGAGTAAATTACTTGGAAGTGTAGTATTATTTAAAGATTAATATTGTCTGTCAAGTGATAATTTTTAAGAGATTGGAGAAGAAGTGAACAATCTCTAAAAATGATTGAATAGATGAACTATTTCTACTGCTGAATCGAATAGACCCACACTCGTATAAATGAATTTACTCTTTTCTGCTGCCCTGAATCCTTCATGAAGCATGTATTTAGACTTATACTTTTCTTCCTTCCCTTATAACTATTATTCTCAGCCGCCTAATTTACTTACTTTTATTACCAAAGTTTAACTAACTGAAATGTCTGAAGAAGTAGACTTTTCTTTTCTATTTTTACTATTTTATTATTTATTAACTATTTTATTAACTTTTTTCTATCGAAACAAATGCCCCTACTTACTATATCGTCCAATGAACAACAGAAAGCACATTGAAGTTTCTAATTAAAACACAATTTAAGTTATTCGATTATTTTCTGTGTATTACAGAAGTACCATAACCCAATTAGTATAATAGAATAACATGGTTTTTGTACAAGTCCTTTACAATCGCAAACACAGTGTTTTAAATGTTTAGGAATCTTTTTAATCATTTTGGTATGTTATTTTGAGTCTAAATAATTACTGGTTAAATATTCTGGTGCTGTTACATTTAATTATGTTAGCATGGAGGGTTGCATCAGACCAGTCTTAGGACTGAATACCACAACAACAACATTATTATTATTGCGTAGTATTATTTAAACCCCGTACAACATATTCGATAATATTTAATAAAAATCTCAATAACTTTTGGAAAAACAAATTATGGCTGCATAACGGGTTAAAAATAAAAGCCATTTTAAAATGGTACTAAGCCACGAATTTGAGTTCTTTTTCCATGAGAACAGACCATGTTAGAACCCTCCCATTTCACTTTCTGACCCGCATAAGCTGTGCATGCAGTCTTCAATGCTATGAAAAGATAAGTTCGGAAAAGTTCTTACTATTCGTACTCACATAATACGCAAGTAAGTATACTGAGGAGGCCGCAATCCTGTTGAGTAGTGAGAATGATTAGTCTTTGTACCTTTTTCGTAGGCTCATCCTGAAAATTTCCGGTTCTGTACAAGGCTTGGCTCAGCTTAAACGACGAACTAGTGATACACTCATTTCAACATTTAATCAGGATATATGTGATAGAAGCAGTTGTTAAAACGTTAAAACGAAACAAGGTGAAACTGAAGTGCTTTCTTTTTTGACATAAAGGAAATTAAACCCTTTTCGTAACGAATTTGGAACTTGAAGATATCTAGACATGGACATAGTGTTGATAGACCACCATGTTTGATGCCATTCAGAAAACCTTTTTTTAAATGAGAAATGATTGATTTTATAAGTTAAGATTAAAATTTAACGTGGATGTTTATGCGATCTTCTCAATTTTTAATCTTTATATATTAATGTGAAGATAGCATAAATATCCAAGTAATTTTTAACCATAATTTACATAAATTACGTTTATATTCAGTATTGAAAGGATAGTAATTCTTATTCTCGTTTATTGGAGTGATTTAAAAAGATATAAATCCACCCCTCAGCAGTCGGTCAAGACTCGAGCCTACTTTTGTTTACTACGTTTAATCGTAATACGGCGAAGAAAAGTCACCCTGTCTAATTTCATTACTTTTAAAAACTACCTGATTCCATGGTTGTATAAAATAGAGCGACTTCTTAAAAATGATCAATTTACTTTGGCAATATGAGAAAGAAAGATGTTGTTCATATTTGAACGAAGAGAAAAGTATTGCGCGTGTCTAAATGGACATATGGCGGTAGGTCTGAGGAATTTCTCAATAATAAGTGGAAAAATGTCCCACGTGATCCTGGCAGACTGATGCCGATATATATGGTAATCGTCGTTTGAGTTATGTGGAAACGGGAGGCAAACAAAATAATTTATAAATACGAAAGAATAAAATGCACAAGTAGTATAATTTTTTACACGTCAGTCGTGTGCAGTTGTTGGGACAGCCACAAAACATCGGATCTCCTACTTTAACCATAGAAAATAGATACCCGGCTACCCAATCAGTCGACTCGAGAACCGAGGGAAATTTTCCTTCGTTTAAATATTCGATAAACCTTCTCATCTCACCTACCGCAGTCAGATGGTTCAGGTTAGCACAACCAGCTCTGCTACCGTATGACTTATCCGAACGAAGAGTTCCCTAGTACTTTGATAGGTCTCTTCTATCCAACATCGACTTTCCAGGTCATCAAGATTATATTTACCGTAATAAATCTGAGACGTGAAGTGCTTTGTCATTATAATAAATTTTGTAATTTTGAGTCCTCATTATACCCATTCACAAAATGACCCAATTTGTCAATTGACGCAAGGTTTTCTCCTTGTGAGCTTTCAAAAATTGAGAAAGCGACTTGAATAATGCAGGTACGCCAATAGCACGCCGAAAAGTCAGGCAAAAAAATTAAATAATAGGTGTCTTCTGAGGCGAATGCATGAAAAATGTATGAGGTCTATTAAAAATGTGACTGAACCATTTGTTTCTAAATATTACAAACAAGTCCTTTCATAATAATTATAATTGATTTTTAGTAAATTCAGTCTAGGCAAAATAAATGTAACGTTTTCATTTTTAATATTAATATTTCTATAATAACCTTCTTTGTGAATATAATATAATAACTAATTTTGCTATTATAATTTTTATTTGTAATTTTTATGTGTAATTACGTTATATATAATATTGATTTTGTTGAAGTGGTCAGTCCTTAGACTGGTCTGGTGGAACTTTTCATTCGATCCTATTTTGTGCAAGTCTTTTCATTTCTGCATTACTACTAAACCCACATCCTCCCGAATCTGCTTAGCGTATTTCAACCAGTTCTCCCTTTTCTGTTATTACACCGCATGATATAGTCTTTAAATAAGACATAAATACACTAATCGGGTGGTTAATAGTTTATTAAAATTAATATTTAGAAGCCAATTAGAACACAGGTATCTCTTGACTGTATATCCATTATGTTAACATTTGTTAAATTGAATGAAAGGATTACTTACTAGAAATAAGTTTTTCCAGTTACGCGATTTACTTTAATAAATGCTAAAATTTACTTTCAATGACTTGTATGTCAATTACGATAGATTTATGCTGAATTTGTCCATGAAAATATATTAATAATTAAAATTATGTCTAACTTATAGACTAGAGTAAACAAATTCAGATCACATTAACTTGAACCTTAAGAGCAGAACATACTGCCATTAATTTTAAAAATAAAATCACTATTAGTTATACCAAAATATTAAAGATACTTTACCTACCTTTAAAGCCTAAACAGCATTGTCAGAATTGAAGAAAGGGCAAATGTATCTCTTTTTGTGAACGGGCTATTGGAAGTTTCCTCGACCTTCCAGGTGAGAGGTCATGGAATTAGAACAGTGTCCATCCGGCCTTCGGAGGCGGTCCTTGGCCAGAATTCGAATCTCCAATGTCAGATGACCGTTAAATTTCAACTATGTTAATTTAGGCTACAAATCAATGAATTGATGCCGGTCTATAAAGCAAATGAATCACTTGGGCATATGTTGAAATCATTACCCCGCTTCCTTCTTGTTCATTTCTTACACATTTATTAGTAATGGAGGTTAATTTTCTTCAATCACGACTGTTTGTGGCGGAATTTATGTTAAAACCCTCTTCAAACGTTTGTTTTTTGGTAACTTCTCCGTTTAGTTCTCATGGTGTCAGACATAATTCCTATAACCGCAGATTTCCCTAGACGCCATCTCGTCTGACTTTTACGATTCAATTCCATCACCCCTTTCTTTATCCCTTTGGGATTTTCCATACCAAGTCGAAGTGCCGTCTGCCGTCTAAAATAACATCTGCTATGAACCTTTAAATTACATCATTTTTATCATGTTGGTCTTATATTTTATGCTAAAAATCTAAATCATTACACAAGGACAAGAATTTATCCAACACGATTTAAGACCGAAGGAAAACATAGACGGGAAATTATGAACATTGCGGGACGATGACAGGGTCGTTAATGAGAAAGCAAACAAGTTAAATCTGACCCTCACTCATAAAACTCTGAGACTGGAATAGTGAAGGTCTGTTTATTTCTTCAGTGCCACGAGAAGCTGAGGTAATGCATACAGTGATGAAACGTTACCTAAAAAATATTTTTAATGTATGTACCAAAGTCTGTCGTTGTAAAGTAGTGACTTGCAGGGATTTAAATGTAGAAATGTAAGTATTATAAGCTGGATTCCTGGCGTAGACCGCAAACAAAGGAAATTAAAATGAGTTGAATCAGCAAATAAAATCTAAAAGAGCATATTTCAGCTGGATGGAGGAAAGAACCAGGTGGCTCACACCTTAAAATATATGTATTCTGAGGCTATTGTGAGGATACCGGTTTCCCGCGATTAATTTGCTTGACTGACAGCCAATATGCCTTTAGAAAGAGTTTTACCGACTGAATTTTGTTCTAAAGCAGAATTTGCTTGATTTTATTTCTTGGAGACACATTAGATAAAATTTATTCTAGTATACTATGATGAAATTTGCGTAAATAATGAAAATAGTGTAAATATAACTTTTCGTTCAAAATAACTTTGTAGGAAAGTTATTTCTTATTTTACTTTATTAGCAATGAAAAATAATAACTACGATTCAGACATACCAACCAAACGTTTAGTAGGATAAATTTATAGTTGTGAGACCCAAATGCACATTGGAAAAACCAATCATAATATTAGCACATTTCACATAGGCCAACGTAATTCAATAACGTTTTCTGCAAGCTGAGAGACATCGAACAGTTTGAGAGGTGTGTGTACGGGGGTCAAAGACCTTCGGCATATGACGAGAGTTGTTCTCTGATTCCATTGGACCAGTCGGCCAATTGCCCCTCAAGGCATGGATTCTGGTTTGTTGCGTCCCCATAACAATCCATTCTCCCGTCATCATAAGGAAGTAGAAGTAATTCCCAATAGCCCGTCTTACCTGATTCAGGTTTTCTAGGGTTTTACCTGCATCACCTTTAGATGAAACACCGGGTAGGATCTTTACACTTCAGCCCGGGAGCCATAGTCAACCCTTGGCTTCTTTTCTGTACCTTAAACGTCCCCATTTTTAATTCCCTTCCTATGCTATTAAAGGAGAGTTCCCTACTTCAGGACCATCCTCATGTAGCGTGTTACCTACCAAACTGCCTTAACCATGAGACTTCCTCTTCCTATCAAATCATCCCTTTAAAAAAAAGGTTTCGAATATATTGAATTAAAACTGATAGGTTTATTGGAAGTAAATGGTTGATATTTATTTCAATGGATCATAATATACTTTATGAAGGAGCTATGCGTCTTTATTCAATACGTTACGGTTATAGAAGTACTGTCATACTCTCCTTCAACCACCTTAAACGACTTGTGGTGTATGTGTCATCAAAGACGGCTCCGTCACTATTGATCTCCAAATGTTTCTTATCCCCTAATCAGACTAAATTTCTACCTCTTGTTCGAAAAATTTAAATTCCCTGGGCACGCTTTTGTAAACTCTGCCAATTTCGGGGTCTACAAAAGCAATTTCATGGTATACGGTCAGCTTGAACATTTTATTTCTGCCGAGAAAAGCATGGAATGCGGGAATCTCGAGCCCTATTATAGCTGTCTATACATATGTTGCCAAAGGTTCGATTGGTAATTCCCTAATTCTACCAGCCAGCCACCACTAAACAATGTGACTTATTACATAAAACAACTTCATCAAAAAATAAAATAAATCCCCCCGAATTTACATAAAACCGCTACACTACGCAGAACTAATTAACGATTTTGTAAACCTCTCACATTTTACGTGTTTTTTTGTGAATTAGTTTGATGGTTACTGTATATATCGAGACTGAAGGATGAATCGTTACTGTTAAATGCTGCTGGAAGGCTTTCTATTTCGTCTTTAGGAGGTTGTAAGTCCATCACCATCGTGATTATGAAAACTGCTTGACAATATTGCTCTTGAAAACTGATAATGACTAACTGGTATGCTACACCTCCTTTATAGAATCTTCATTTCCTTCTGGAAATCCACTTACAGTTCCTTGTCATCGCTGGTGTAAACTATAAGAAATATTCCCTTACTGGTACCCGCGTAATTTTTGTATACTTAAAGAATTTAAACCACCTCAAGCTCATTTGTAGCATGCCAGGCAAAACTTTTTCTGTCTTAAACCTTTAATATTGGAAATTATAGCAATCATCTTGTCATCATCTCCCCTCATTAGTCAGGTCACTCTTGTAGTTACAGTAATCCAAGTTGGAGTAACACCCATCTAATAGAACAGGAAAGGAATTTGAAAGGGATATGTGGGAAGGACAGCAATTAGGAAAAGGTTACCTAAGGCTCCTCTGCATATAGTTTAAGGTTTCTACCCACTATTAAAGATGTAGGGCAAACCCTAGAAAGAATGAATCAGGTAGGTAGAGGTATTCGATATTTGTCTTATGCCCTTCCGAATGATATATGAGGAGTTTGTTGTGGGTCTGACAACGTTCCATTCTCCGTGGTTCGACCAGGAGTCACCTTGTCGATTTCTCCAATAGGACTACAGTGTATCTCTAACCGTATGCCAAAGGTCTGCTACCGCAGAACATACGCCATTCAGAAGTGACCGAAGTGCCTTGGTGTGTGAGAACCTTAAAACCAGAGAGGAGCTTGGTCCTTTGATACCCATATTTTCTAATGGTCATGTCTCCGATAAATGCATACGGCTGTTTGAATCTGTGATTGTCGATCCCAATAGTGTATTTAGTTTTGTTGAAACTTATCGTTCACATTTCTGCAAATTAACGAAAATCTATTATGAAGTACCTTTTGAAGTAGCGACGTGCATATCTGTTCATTTTTTTGAGTTATTCTTCATCGATTCACTCATTCCTACGAGTGGATCATTTTAAATGACTCTTGGCTCTTTCAATGACATCCAATTCTATTCTCAGCATTCAACATTAAAGGGGGAAGGGGGAGTGGGACGAGGTGCATAAAAACAAAAATTATAAACGAAATATTTAATAACTTAAAAGTAATTACTTTTGGGAAATAATTTTGAAATTGATTTAGATAATTGATAAATTTTGATGAATATTTCAAACCGAAAAGTTTTATGTAACGAACAATATGTGTTTAAACTGTGTAACTCATAGTACATAGGACCAGTCTAAAGACTGAAAAGTGAATCGTTTCCTTTGACATGCTTAAATTACTTATTCAATTTCTTCATAGGTTTTCTTAATCTCTCTTCCCTCTGAGGCACTTATGGCCATGTACACTTGTATTATAGTCGTTGACTGTGGTTTTATATCTAAATTTATAACCTTGGAGAGCGCCGCTCAGAAATTTTTCGATTCAGAACTTGAGTCGACGCTTACTTCAACGGCGACTTGGAACTAAATTAATTTTCTCACTACTCTACGTCTTAACTAAGGCGATAGCAACTCTACGAATGCAACTGTGAGCCGTAACTCTTTTTTACTTACTCGGTATAGGGAACGTTTTGTTTTAAGAATCGACACTTTGAGTTGGTTTCTTTTCCGTCATCTAATGTGAAGACAAATATAAATAATATTAAATACAACCATTAACTGCTCTGGCGTCACACAGCGCTGTGCCCTAAATCTGTAACTGTTCAGTCGTGTTTGACCTTAATGTCAATTATATTTACTTTATTATTGCCAACTTACTATTAGGTTTATGCATTTCAACACTACTTGAAAATCGTTCCAAAAACTTAAAAAATGATTATATTATTACAATAGTAAAAATGACAAAATTTAATGAATGCTTAATGATCAATTACTGTTAGTTGGTCTAATTACTGTATAGTAGAAGAACAAAAGGAACGGGGAGTATCGATTTACGAGCACACAGTGAATTATTTCTGTAAATAGGCTCATTAACCACATACCTTTTTTTATGTATGAAATTAGGTTTTCATTCCCGGCATACTTTTCGTTTCAATGGAAAAATCTTATGAATTACATCACCAAATTTCATAATGCATATAACACGAATCAATGTTCGATGATGTGTCATTTTTTTCTCATGAGTTATAATTGCACGACGCGTGACCCATACTATAAAAATGATCAACAATCTGTAATATTCTATCAAAATTAATTTACCTTCTGATATGATTGGATCATTACATATAACAGACACTAATGACGTAAATGCGTTGCGTAAATTAAACTTCACGAAATCTCGTTCTCACAGATATAAAACATGGTTTCCTTTGCAACTATATAAATTACTCTGAACAGTTTACACATCAATTTATTCAATAAGAGATGTTGAAGGAAATATTTTTATGTGGAATCATAGAACAGTTAAAACCGAATTATTATTATTTCATCATTTGGTAAAAGCTATTTGATTCACAAATTTGTTAATTTTATAGTGAAAAGTTCAAATTTTTATAATATACTTTTTTTAAACTATAACGGAAGTTTGAACTTTTCACAATAATATTGACAAAGTTTTCAATGAAATAGCTTTAACCAATTGATGAAATAATAATAATTCAGTTTTAACTGTTCTATGAATCCACATCCAAATATTTCCTTCAGTATCTCGAATTGAATAAATTGTCGCCTTTCTTATTTTTTACTTTAATCCAGCAAAAATTGTTCTCAACTCAGTCACCTGATCTCCAGAAATCAATCAGTTTTCTTCCAAAGATGGAAAATATATTCTTTTTAACATTTGTACAGTCATACGACAAATATAAATTCTTTCAAAATCACTTTATATTGTTCAGTTTTATTATTATTATTATATGAAATAGCCATTTTTATCTTTATTATTATTGAAATATCAATAATTATTTCGCAGTGAAGGTTCAATATGTATTGAGTGTCAGCTGCTACAACCTATATTCGTTCCCTCAAATACACAGTAAACTCGTTTTGAGAGTTGTTTAATGTTAGAAAAATTACCACCTTTGGTAAGCGAAGTTTAAGGACATTTTGCAACTACCCGTGATCGTTTCTGTGGCTTGTAATTAAGTAGAGAATTAAGCGCCGTTCTATCGACCATCGTGTAATGCATCGTTTTAATCCTCTTATGGAGAGAAATTCAATGCCTTGTATGAGAACGTAGCTATGTAACCAAAGGAAAGTAGGATTACGATTAAGAGCAAGGGCATTCAAAAAAGTTTATCTCAACGACGATGGATTTCAAGATTTTTCCGAAACCTTTGAAATTTATAAATGTAGATCTTGGCACTTCTTTAGAATTACGACTCTCTCAATCGATGCCATTTTGATTCATATTTATTCCCAATTAAAATGTTAAAGTAATGTAGATGCTTTGTTTCAAGTTTCAGCTCATAATCCATCATTTAAAAGAAAACTAACATATACCATTATTGACTTTCTATGGGTATTCCATTGTCTGAGTAAGAACAGAGAAAAATATAGTTGAGAAGCGAATCAGAAACAAACGATAGAAGGATATCAGAGAGGAAACCAAACAAACGGGTTTGGTTTGTCTCTGTGAAAGTGACGTAGAGATTCGTCTGTCAGAAAAGGGCAGTAAGAAATAAATGAGAGTAAGAAAGCAGAGTAAGAAAATAAATTAGAAAATTACTCCAAGATAGCAGAGTAAGAGAGAAATTAGAGAAATTCAGTAAGTCTACGTCTTGATTGTACGGACTCTTGTATTAAGTATATGATTCTATTTCTCTGATAACGAACAGAGTTTCTTTACTGTTCGAAACGTTGGCGTAATTTCTCTTACTCTGCTTCCTTGGAGTAATTTTCTAGTTCCTTTTATTACTCGAACTTATTTTTCTCTTCTTTTACTCAAGACAACAGAAACCGCGAAAAAACTCAATAATGATATTACTTCACCATTGTCGACAAACTTCAAAACCAGGTTAAAACTAACATATATATATATATATATGTAAAGGTTTTGGTCGATGATACTTTTTTCAATACATCAAGGTAAATTAATTAGTACAGAAAATATTTTAATATTTGTAAAAACATGAAAACTTCACACCTCTGAGTTTAGATGCCTACTAGATTCTGATATATAACCCATGTAGCCTTTCAGTCAAATGCATTAGGAAAAAGTAGAATTTTATACATTATTCACCCTCTTAAGATACTGAGAATATTCATGACTTTTACGGTATCCGTAGTATTATTCACTTCCATAAGGTGAATTTTGAGCTACCTAAAGGTACTGATACTACTTTGAGGTAATTAACTTCATTAAACTACCAGAGATTTGTAGCAATTGGTTGTTAATGTTCCAGCAGAATTCCTGACTCGGCCAAAGTGCCGTCAGTCATCATTCCCTTTAATCTTAAGCCAACCCTCTCTCGGTAAAAATTGGTTTCTGTCTATCAAGTACTTAATGGTCATAAAATGTGTCGTTCTCGATGCCTGTTAATTCATCTGTTGACTACCAGATTAGTATCGATGAGATTCCTTAATAAGTATAACATAAATAAATACCCGGGTAGCGCCGAGCATGAAAATTATGTAATGGAGTTGCTTCTTGGAATAACTAATTTATATCATTTTATGGTTGTTTAAAAATTTTCATATTTTCTTTACATATCTGTATTTTACACGTGTATAAACGTTTACATGATCTTAGTATTTATGTGTCTTGTTGAATTCAGTCATTAAATTGTACAGAAACTTTTAACTGCCAATTAAAGATTTAGTTAATTATGTAAAATAAAACTTAAATATACAAAATATAAGATATATTGCAGCGTAAGCAACCAATACAGTTTATATTTCTTTACTTATTAATGATAGATCATTGTCCATACGTTTGTGTTGTTAATCTACAACAAGTTTCTTGAATGATCCCTCAACGCCGAACATCTGACTGTGCTGCATATTGGACGGTCGTTTACTTTCGTCTGACATTATTTTATCTTCTTCTATGAACCAGTCTCGATTATTGTACAATTTCTTTTCCCACTCACCTGAGAAAATATATGACAAAAATATATTAATATATGGAAATATGATTACATTTGAAAATATTAAATAATACTAAAAATAAATAAAGGACAATTAAATCTTATTAATTAAAAATACATCGGTAGCACAGTATAAGAATTTATTCACTTGCAAGTAGCAAATATAAAGCGATTATTTTAATACTGCCACACAATACTGCATTTTCTTTTCACACTTAAATTTCGTAAGTAAATAGAAGTTCGATTTGTAGGCCGGAATGTACTTAACACTATGCAGTTTACTCGGAAACGACTGAATAACTCAATCCCGATTAATTAATAAAATTGTATACACCTGAAAAATAAAAATAAAACAAGGTGCACGCTGCAACAAAAATGCTAGTTATTATTTAACACAAAAAATTAAAATAATTAGTTTTGGACAGTAAAAATATACCGGGAATTCAGTAACAATTTTTTTTCTGAAATTGTCAAGCATCCATGGAATATCACTTGACTTATTGTTGTAAACGAAGTAAGTTTTATTATAATACAATATTCAAAGTAATAAACAATTATTATTGATTCGGATCATTTGGGATCTCATTCTGAAAGGCTAATTTTTAGGTTTCTAGTCTGCTTGCAGGCTAGTGGATGAGGCTAACATGAGGAAATGAAACTAATTCCGATAATCTCTGGGGATTTTCTTTCGTGTGTGTTTATAGTCGCATCAACTGCTAGGTTGTTAGCGACTGTGCACAGTTAGGGTAACTTTTATCAAATTAGGGGTATCAAATTACGGTTTCGCAAACATCACAAACGTCCTGGTTTTTTTGTGTAAGATGAAACTTCAACAATCGTTACTTCAATTCTAATTACTGCTGCCTTGTGTAGAGGTTATGTGTAAGCCATCTTTCTCGATATTTTATTCCTGTTCTCATCAAAATCCTTAATTGCGTGTTCCAGTCCTATCAAACTTCGACCTTAAAATTTTGTCTCCCAACTCTTCATATTCTTCTTCTATTACTTACGTCTCGATTTCTACCGTTATACATCACATATAGATATTCCTTCCATCTTTCTGCCTTTTCTTATTTACCCAAAATTGACTTCCTATCCACCCTGTTGATGTTCTTGTTAATAATTTTCCTCTCTCCATATATATCTTTGATTGTCCTGTAAACTGCGTCTATTTTCTCTTCCACCATTAAATCCTTAACCTCTTTACACTTCTCTTGAAAACAAGCTATTCTGGCTGCTTTGCACGTCCTATCTATCTTATTCTTCAAGTGTACTGCTCTTTACCACTTTCGTCTCTCGCGGTATTATATTTACGCTTTTAATCAATCAGTTTTAGTAATTATTGCGTTATTCATGCTTTCCTATCGGTCTGAGCTATTCTTCCTATTTTTTCTTCTGCTGCTCTAGTCATTTCTTCCTTTAAGAGTACCTATTTCTCTTCTATATTATTTATTTCTCCTTTCATTATTAGTCTACTCTTGATATATTCATTTAAATACTGAAACATCTCCTATTGTTTCAGTTTTTCTAATTACCATCTTTTTGTTATAATTCCTTTCTTGAGTTTCTTCATCTTCAGCATGATTTTCAAAATAAACAAATTATGGTTGGAGTTTACTCTGCTCCTGGGCACGTTTTCTATAACTGATTTCTTCATCTCTGTCTCAGCATTATATAGCCCATGTCTCCCGGCTTCTTCCTTGTATAGAGTCTTCTATACATTATAAAGGCCCAATCTCTGGCTCACTTTCAGTATTTTACTGAATCAATTTTTCACCTTCTAATTATAGACCTTCGTTGAAGAATGGATATTGTGTGAAAATAGATAATTAATTCAGAATCGTGGCCTTCAAGTCTGAGCTTTGTTGTTGGTTAGTATTGGAATTTAAATCTTTGCAACTATGATCAATGCACACACAACACCCATTCTTCAATGAAGGCCTATACTTAGACGCTGAAGAATCTTGTTCAGTAAAAATGGTAAAAAAGTTTGAGGAGAAGTCTGTACTATAGTTGGAGAAAGCTCGCACCTGACGGTGAGTTGACTCAGATAACTCTTTGGAAAGAGTTTCGTATAATAGGTTGAGAAGTTTTAGTTACAATCCTTAAAATCATTATTTAAAATAGTTTTTGTTTAACTTAGAGCTGTTAAGAGTAAAATTTCCTCAATGTATTATTTCGTACCATTCTAAACCTGACGTTTCTTCAGTTGTTATTGGTATAGTATAGTATTATAACATTAATTAATTGATCCAGATAAATAAAAATCAGTCTCAAGAGTTTATCTTTGAAGGACAAAAGAGTTTCTTGATCATTGGGGATGGAAATTGCATCAAAGCTAAATTGATAGGTGTACAACAGAGATTAAGTGGCACCACGGAGGGTTTATTCGTCGGAAACTACTTGATAAGCTATATATAAAATTTTATTTTGCTATAGAAATAATAGTAATTAGTTATTATAATTACTTTTGGTAACTTAAATAATTAACATAATGTCAGTATATTTAAATTAATAGTGTATTTATTTAACATAGTTTATTTTCTGTTGGTTATTGCATACATACAGTAAAATTACTTCCATTAGGTGTACTAATTATTCAGAATTAACTGTCTGTTTTCTGTATTTATTACATTAATACCATACATACCCCAAATTGACTTGACCGAACCACCTGTTCCGCCAAGTTCATCAGGAACGTGTTCTCTAGGAACTGAATCGAATAACTTCTGAGAGTTTTTAGAAAATACATGTATCTATAAATAAAAAGGAAATGACATTCACTCATAAATGAATATGAAAATAAGGAAAATGTAAGATAAACATTAATTTCTCAATCAATTCCATATTATTTTATCTATTACTAATCAACTTGTCATTTTCAGATTTATGAGTCTTGTTACGTAATTTTTGATTTATCTAACTGATTTATGCTAATAATTAGAACCAAAAGTGGCAAATAAATCAGGAACCAAATTTTTTTAATGTAATGTAACGTTTTAATACATATCAAATTGCTAATTGTGATGTGATAAACAAAATAAAATGTTCCATTTAGTTACATTTTATAAACTTACTCTCTTCGATATTTTCGTTGAAATTAAGGGAAGTATCAGGTTAAGAGCTGCCTCTGCTGAACTTGTGGCATTGATACCGTATATGCCTTTGATTCTGGCTCTGTAAGCTGACTATAAAAAATATAGAAAGATAAATGAGTTTGAATTAAGAATCAAATGAAACTTAAATAATGAAATTAATAATAATACATAGTGATCTGTTTTCAAGATGTAATATGTACTGTATGTATCGTAAAGATTATCAGTTTGGACAATAAATTTTATTCAGTATATATAATATTAAAATGAAGAATACAAAATTAAAATAGTGCATATAATTTACATGTTGACAAGTTCGAAAAAATTCTAACTGTTAGCGTACAATTCAGGGAATCTGCCAGGTTGATATAGACTTTTTAGGTTGTATTTGTTAACTTCATGGGGAAAAAATAATAAAACCCCATTACAGAGATTTGAAAGAAAAGAAAGGAATTCTATACTGAGAAGATATGTTGTAATGTGAGGCAGACTCTAGCCCTTCATTTAAATCTTTAACTTTCTTTAGAAGATAGACAAGAATGGAAAAATGTCAACCGGACCAGGGAATCGAACTCAGGACCTTGCGATATCCAGCCGCATGCTCTACCAACTGAGCTAATCCGAGTCGACGTCCCAGGACCGACTTAACACCTCTCCATTCCGTAAACCTAAGCTAGGCTCACCTACCAATTCACTAATCACAATCCTCACGTCCTAATTCTAGGAAATACGTGAAGATGGACATTGCGTAAACTGGTCTGGTTGACATTTTTCCATTCTTGTCTATCTTCTAAATTAACTATATGAAAATGAGCATTCCCACTAATTTAGCATAGAATTCAATGCACCTATGATCAGTTTACTACTTGACCACACTGAAAAGAAGCATTTTCAGTTTTTAAAGTTTGTGGACACTGGGGTGACTCCTGTTGCCAGTCACCACAATTGTAGCAGCAAGGATGTGTTTTACTGTCACGCAGCGTAGCTCTGTCACTATTCGGCAGTCTCACGAAATGTTACTTAGTGAGAGTCACCGTTTTAGTATATTTCGCCTTCTGAAGTGAAATGTTCTCCAAAGCTTCTGTAATGTCGTCCACACTTTCGAATCTTTGCATTATGGCTTTATCGCGTGGTTGGTTAAGATAAATCCCCTCGATTGAACGATCGACCATCTCGTCTCGTGGAATGGGCACTTGATTGCCTAAAATTAATATTCTCGAAAAATTTCATTCTGTCGCCATGGATAATCTCGAACGCCTATCGTTGAACATACGATCTGGTTCAGCCAACAACTAATTAGCAGTCAGTGTGAGATGCTCCGAACGAGAATGGAACCATTCAGCCTAACTCACTCGCCAAATCACAAATCGTATATTGCAAACACGAGTATCGCGTAACGCAGTGGCTGGAACTGATTCGTGGACTTCTTGTGCAACCACACCAAGCCGTCGAACCAAATGAAGTTCCCGCTGCCGCAGATATCTTTCTCTTTTCAACAGTTCAAATTCTCGTCATTGTGATTCGAATTGAGGCGCGTTCACTTGTTAAAGACTTGGCGTTGAAGTATCCTCACCATTAACTTCTCGAGTTCACGTTAAAAATTGAGCCACACATCTGGATCATGATTCTTTCAAGCGACTAATTAATTCAGCTTTACGACTAGAAATTGTATGACCGCCTGCAATTAGTCCCGCTATCTATTGTGGTACTGAGTACGCTTAGCATCCATTTAGTGTCTAATCATGCACACATGTACAGTCAAAAGTTCTTTATCCAGGAATACACACGTTCATCGAATCCTTAATCCCACTTCTGAAGCTGTAGGAATGGCCACATACCCTAACACAGAGAAATAGCGACATTTTCGCTATTTAGTATCAAACGTCTTAATATTAACAGACTGCCGCTTACACTCGCAGTCGTTGTTACACGCACACTGGTCACATGGTCCTGCGACAGCAGCGTGACAGCTAGAGGCAACTGCGTACACATGGGGAGCGACTTGAGCCATTGTTGACTGTCGGAATAAAGGCAGACTGCTGAATTCCCAGTATTGATAAGATTTTACTTTATTTGAGGAACTAGAAGAAACTAGGTGTCTTTGGATTCTCCCCCCTTTTAAATTCGTTCCTATGCTATTAAAGGGGAGTTGGCTGTTTCAGGATCACCCTCATATAGCCTGTTACCCCCCCTCCAAATATCTTTCGTCGTTAAAAACGGCAGAAACAGACTCGGATATTTTAAGTGACAGGTTATCTCATATTTTAGCAAAACTCTACCCAAAATTGTGGTACTGAGATATGATTTTTTTACTAGACATTATTATTTACATTTACAAATTATTGTTGCATATAAATATTTTGCTGCTGAGTAATTGGCGTCAAAATGGCGTCCAAATTTGTCGACTTGTAGCGACTTTGGCTTGAAAAGATATCAGATCATACAATTCCATTCTGGGCTAGAAGTTGTATCGATAAGCTAAATTTCACACATATCTGGCCGCGAGAACTGTTTTGACAAGGAATTAAAGTTGGCCCTTTCAACGGCGCGTGCGCGTTAACGGGGTGATCTAACTTCTGAACCAGTGTACAATGAGATCTAATATTTTGCACAGTTTCAGTTGGGTTTACTTCCTCACAAAACTTCATGAGATTTAGAAAGGGTCAAGTGGGCATTCAATATTATTTCGTGCTGGAGGGTAAAGCACCGTGACTAACTTGAATTGTATAAATTTTACTATTATTTATCAATAATATTCTTTCCAATGAAAAATTATGACACTAAAAAGCTAAAAATAAAAACTTATTTAAAAGCTTCTTTTCATTTGTGCCGAAATTAATTTTTTTTTTATCATTTATTCCCAGGCAATTGCCCTCAAATCTCTTTTTCTGCAGTCCACAATTTCCATGTTGCATATAGCTGGCCGTTTTTGTATCTTATCGATTAAAAAATCGATATCAACGTGTGACACCCAAACCCGCACTCGAATAATTCCGCGTGTTGCTGAATGTGATACATTTTGTAAAAAAAATCAAGCATTGTACGAACATAATTATTTATTTCTAAATGGCAAGCAAAAAGGAGTTTCCAATATCTAGTAAGATAATATTAATCGACGGTTAAAATCCGTTATACTGGCTATATACAAAGCTATATTTATAATGTATAACTGGCATATGACGGAACTCAGTGTGAGTATGAATACAATTTAATCCATAAAATCGATTAATATCGTCTGAGTAGAAATCGAAATCTCTGCGGATGTTCAAAGTTTAGAAATAATTGTGACTGTACAAATGTTAATTTTTTTACACAATATTCTCTCTCCTCCTTAAATATACTGCGACATCAAATATAGACAGTGCTGTCAGGATTCCTTATATTTTTCTAGTCACCATAATCATTGTCACCATAATATCCGGAAAATACCCAAAGTGAACCGCCGGTAGTGACAGAAACGTCGTATATATTTAATTAATCTTTATGTAATATACTTATTAATTTACTTATTTTTTCAGAATCATTTGACTATTAATTTTAAATATTATTTTATAAATTAAGTCCGAGAAATATTGATGTGTATGCTCCCATTTACCAGAATGTACTTCCTGTCGCGCGACCATGTTTTTTTATATGGGGCCAAATACCTAAAATAATTATAAGGGAGATAAATTACCTACATTATCATTGTTGTTTATAAATTCAAATTATTTATTTTATTACTGTTTATTAATTTAAATTTTTCATATAATTGTTCTCTCTATTCACTCAAGGTGACTGGTCATATACTAAGAAAATATTACAATAATACGATTAGTACATTTCAAATAAGCTTCATATCACATGAATCATTCCTTCTTACGATTTAAAAACTGATTATATAAAAACATCTGAACGGGATAGTCTTGAGGTTCACTCTATTCCACTGACATTTATAATTATATGTCTTACTGTCAATTACGAGTAGATTAGATAAGAAAAAGAAACAAATGTGTACCTTACCGTTAAGCTTAATTCCATGTCTCTGATTAAATTCAAATTCATTGATGCAATATGAGACAAGCCGAAAACACTCCAGTCGAATAATATAATGATTCCAAGATTGTAGTCTTCACTCAAAAGCTGTTCCATAGTTATAAAAAATATTTTCAAATATAACTGAAAGTCGTAAAGTGAAGATTCTGGTATATCTGTTGATATTAAAACTCTGTAACATTCGTCGGTTAATTTAGGCATGGGGAAAACTTTTCTGAAACAAAGAAACTATAATATATTACGATTGAATTTAAATAATTACTTATCTATTCTTAAACCTTTATTGAGCTACCTTAGTGATTATAACACAACTTATATTTTTCACTACGTTGTTGTAGACTATGAAGTTCATTTTAATTATTTTGACTGATACCTCATTCAAAATGGAATTAGTTAATAGTATGAAGATTGTTGGTGAAAGTCGAAAATATTTACCTAAATTTTATTACTAACCTTCGGGCTAGAAATATTGACAGTAGGAAATATCGTAATGTAAAATTATAACAAATTTAAAATATTGTCCATCAATTACATTGTTGCATTGCTCTTAACCGAATTTGCAGAATTGCGATTTAAAATTGCACTAAATTTCAATAAATATTTATCCATCAAGCGTTATTTTTCCTAATTAGGAGTTTTAGTATTGTTACTGCACATCACTTAATTTATATACCATTTTTGTGTATCGTTTTCAAAGTCTAAAATATGTGAGTTTAAAATTACATTCATAACCAAGACTAATGTTTGTTGAGTCAAGGCATACGTTGAGTTTTAAATTTTGATTTCTGTAATATGTTTCAAGACGTTTAGATATTGGTTTATTTTAAGGCGAAAGAGCAATCATTCTTAGATAATAATATATTCACTATTCTACATTTAATTTTTGAATAATCAAATTTAACAAAATTGCATAATTTTATTGATACTGACAATTTGTTTTAAAACTGCCGATCAGGAACCATTTTCAACAAGAATTTAATGTTTTTAAATTAAAAAACAATTATAGTCCTGTTATCCAAGTACGATAAAGAAAACAAGTATGAGAATTGCATTGTGTTAATTTAGTTTTTTCAAAAAACAGATAGCTTAAAACTATGATGGATTTGCAAATAGATAGTATATGAAATAAATAATCGAGTTGTAGCTATCTTTCTCTCCAAATCCGTTATACATACAGCACTGAAAATTTTTACAGATTATTTTTAACCTTATTATAAGTGTATGGAAAAATAATAAATGAAATTAATTATTATTTATGTGCAAAAACTTTAACGGTAATAAATCATTTAATTTACTTCAACATTATAACATTATGACAGTTTTTTAAAAAAAGGCACCTAAAATTCACTATTTTAACTCCAATTCAAGAGAAAAAGAAATTATTTAATCAAAGCTTAGTATTAAAGGACTAGAAACTGAATTGAAGGATTGTTATGAAGAATCTTGACTGGAATTTGATTCCTTGTGCGGTCAAGCGTTTTACATCATGGCCCTTAAATTTAAAAGTTTAGGCTCTTATTGTCCATAATAAGAAGGAAAAATTATACTGAGAATATTGAAAACATTTGCTGTAATTAAGTATATTAGTTGAAGTGAAAGAACAATGTGAAAACATTGAAAAGTAAATTGTTATGCTATTTGCAAAATTTGATAGAAAAGTTTATAATTTATTTGTAAAAACAATGTCACTTTTATGTTATTTGACGTTTACGCTCGAATATAAATCATGACGTCTTGTTGACCTATAAACATATGTCAGGGAAAAAAACCACAATGATCCGTATTTTATTTACATGTATCATTTTATTTCCCAATCACTTACTGCTTGACACGTAATTATAAAATAAAATTAATAAAATTTAGCTTACCCCATTTTCATTGCTTTTTGTACACTACACCCCTTTGGATCTCTATCTTGCATCACAATTGGCATTTTTGTCCGTATGGTGAAGTAAAGGTCAATTGCCTTTTTCGTTCTTTCCATACTGCATTTGGAATTGATATAAAGGGTTTCCAGACGTTTGGAATCTGAAATAATGTATACCCTTAATTTATGTAAAAGATGTGACTAAAAATTTATTCCTAAACATATTTCAATAAAATGTATTTTGCAATATATATATATATATATATATATATATAAATTTTATATTAATGTTAGTCATTAACTATACGGCCCGGTGAATGTATACTCTTCATATCTTATTATCAATACATATGAAGTGATGAAAGAATTAAGAAAATGAAATGTACAAGGAAAATAACTATACCCATCGTATCCGGTAAATGAGGTTGTTGTCGTAGCCATTCTTTTAGATAATCCAACGATGCTTTCAAGTTCAACTCATCGATTTCAAGGTCCTGCCATACTCTCCGTATATCTTCTTCAGTTGGATTAACGAAGCACTCGGACATCTGTAGACAGTCATTTTGCGTATTATTCTATTGTTTGAAATACCCAAATGTATTCGTTTCATAAGTACATTAAAATATATTAACTTTATCTGTCGAAACTGAAGTATTCCCGTAGCCTCTGAGCTAGACGAATGTAACTACTAGCTGACAAGTTTCAGTTGATGTACTTTATTTTTACCAAGGTTGCTTTGGCCTTGCTGGAGTCTGTCTTAGTTGTAAATTACAGTTGAACCTAGTCATTAATAAGCAGTAGGTAATATTTTATTTTGTATGCTTGCATCAGCACCATTACAATTCCACAATAAAAAAAGGGAAGAGGCAAGAAATTATGAAATGCCATTAGAGGATATGTGATATTATAGATAATTGATTCAGAAAATGTCTTTCAATAACACGGGTGGAAATAAAAGTGAAAATGATTTCAATATATTAAAAAATTGATTGATTGGGATTGTTTATTATCAGCACGTTTAATAAAGTTTCGTTAGCGAACACCGAGCACAGCCAAGGCTGGGCGATTACAACGGTCCCGCACACAGCCCATAAATGGATGATTAGTCCTGAAACAATAACTAACTGCGTATTTTTGCTGTTTGTATTTATGAAACTGATTTTTACGGCTGATAATGAAGAACAATGCTACGTTTCAACGCCTTTTTTAGTTAATTTAACGTCCTATGAATAATTATAGTTATTAGGAATTACCAAACAATCACTTTGCGCTCAGGGACTTTTATGACAAGATGCTAACAGACTATAGTTGTAGAACCATTCATATCTTTTCTAATAGCTTGTTATGAGGCAGGAACGTCAACAAAGATTTTTTGGCTCTTTCCCAGTGGGCGAGTTCCCCCTTTCTGATCTGTATTAGGCGATTCATTATCCCAGTCAGGGTGACAGGCATACAGTATGTGCTTTATCGTTAGTATATCCCCATCTACTTCAAATAGGTACATTTTCCATAGGAGTAGGTTTTCCAACTTGCTTTCGCTTCAAAATGAACCTTTGGAAGGCGCCAGCGGGGGAATGGACTAAAGTAGCAACTACAAAAGTTTTAGTTTTAAAGCTGCTGTCACATGGACGGTACAGCAGTTTTATTAATTTTTTAAACGTTGATTAAACTTTCAGTTTTCTATTGAAACTTTAAATACACGTACTACCATTTAACTTACTGTTTTGACTTTCATGAACTAAAAAGGGGTTTCTTTCTTCACGTAACTATGAGTTTGTTTTGCTAATTACCTAAACCGCTTCTCGTAGAGTTACTGTCAAAACTCAAAGATGGCAACGGGATTAATATAGAGTGGCAATGCCATGGATTGCCTGCAAGTGACTGTAATTGTCATCCCCACTCCTCTAGGATGAACTTGCTCGTAGGCCATTAAGAGCCAATGTAAAAACAGCTCCTTTTGAGTCCTCTAATATCTATGTTAAATAACTAAACGATAAACTAAAGTGGATTATTTATTTAGATAATATCATAGTATTTTAAAATATGTAATGTACAAATATAAAATTATACGGAAGATTAAGAAAAGTGACCATGGTTCGAAATGAATTTTGCTAGTTGGATACGAAGTTGTATCAATATCTTTCTCAAACCAAGGTTAAAAATATATAGTTTTCTATTCGTAAAATTTGGAGGAAAATTTCCTTGAGTCTAAATTCTGAAAATAAGATATTCTGTATTTCTTGGTCGAATGGAAATTAAAAACGAAGTACTATCTCATTAAATTATTGAATTTTCATCTTTCTAAATTCATGATGAAACATCGCAATACGTTATTTAAACATTTTGATAGACAACTACTTATAATAATTCAAATTACGATAATATATATTTTTTAAGCTTTCACTTTTAAATTATTTCTTTGTGTGTTTCGAGATTATTAAGGTTTTACTTATTTTTATAAAAAATTCTAACAAAATATTTAAACAAATTTTGAGATTGGTAGAAACTTCGTTCCGAAAGCTGAGATGAACGTTATGATTAAATATTTTGACTGAATAATTACGCTCATTTCATAATTAATTTCACGTCTTTTTAAAAATTGATTTATTAAATTGATAGAACACTAGTTTTATATAAAATAGTTTTAAAAATTATATTGCAATGTTATTTATCTTTCCCGTTGTCTGTTATAAGCATTATATAATATTTAATTCCACCAACTCGTTTGTCCACATCTCAGCCATGAACACTTCAGCCACCAAGGCTCCTCAAGATATACAAGATAGAATTAGGTAACATAATGGCTGAAAGCTCACAACCTCCAAAAGAGCAACGACCTTCTGCTTTAATGGCGACCAAGAAACCCAATGGACGTATCGTCGCCGGACGTAGACAGACGTCTTTCCGTTGCTTCTTTGCGTGTCTCAGGCTCGTCTCGTGAGCACTTAAGTCTGCCTTCACCCAGCCAGTAGCTACAGTCTTTTAGTGTATCAATAAAATATACGGGATAATGTTATTATCGATTGACTACTGTTAACTTCACTCCCTCTGCTGAACTTGTGGCATTGATACCGTATATGCCTTAAAATCTGGCTCTGTAAGCTGACTGTAAAAAATATAGAAAGATAAATGAGTTTGAATTAAGAATCAAATGGAACTTTAATAATGAAATTAATAATAATACATAGTGATCTGTTTTCAGGATGTAATATGTACTGTATGTATCGTAAAGATTATCAGTTTGGACAATAAATTTTATTCAGTATATATAATATTAAAATAAAGAATACAAAATTAAAATAGTGCATATAATTTACATGTTGACATGTTCGAAAAAATTCTAATTGTTAGCGTACAATTCAGGGCATCTGCCAGGTTGATATAGACTTTTTAGGTTGTATTTGTTGACTTGATGGGGGAAAAAATAATAAAACCCCAGCTTTTGAGGACCATTATGGAGATTTGAAAGAAAAGAAAGAGATTCTATATTGAGAAGATATGTTGTAATGTGAGGCAGACTCTCGCTCTTCAATTAAACCTTTTACTTTCCCAAATATCTCTGTCTGTACCGATCCCAGTTGGAAATCAGACTCCATTTTGATTTTATCATTTAGAGATTTTGCGTCTAGTACAACTTGGAGTTCCTATTTCTCCATATACGACAATCGTCTTCGATCGAAATAAACTGGATCTCCCCTTTTCAATTCCCTTCCTATGCTATTAAAGGGGAGTTGCCTGTTTCAGGATCACCCTCATGTAGCCTGTTAACCAAAAAAAAATGTCCGCATCCCCTCTTTTCAATTCCCTTCCTGTGCTATTAAAGGGGATTTGCCTGTTTCAGGATCTCCCTCATGTAGCCTGTTAACCAAAAAAAAAATTCCCAACATATTGGTTTCTTAGTTGAAACATCGTAATTTCATATCCCAATTAAAGGTTACATTAATTCCTTGACATGCTAAAATAATCAGTTCCTAACAAAGCGACATGAGAGGAATGCCTGTGGAAGTTTCTCTCGCAGACATTCCTCACCTATGTCGTACTTCCTCTGTTTTTTTTCAAAGTTCTCACAGGCCGATACACCTTTACCTTTTTTGGGAGGTATATTACTGGGGTCAAAGACCTTTGATTTATGGCAAGAGATGTCTGCTGATCCCATTGGATCAGTCGGCCAACTGCCTCCTAAAACTGTTGAGACATGGAGAAGGGAATGCTGCAACCCCACAGAAAACTCGTCTCCCATCATTCGGAAGGGGCTGATAATAGTACCCAATGCCCGACCTACCTGATGCACATTTTCTAGGGTTTTCCCTACATCTCTTTAGGTGAAACACTTGGTAGTATACTTAAACCATAGCCCGGGTGCCCTAGTTAACCCGTGGCTACCTCGTTCTATCTTCCGCATCCCCTCTTTTCAATTCCCTTCCTATGATATTAAAGGGGAGTTGCCTGTTTGAGGATCACCCTCATGCAGTCTGTTAATCCCAAAAAAATGCATTGTACGTGGTTTTAACAAAATTTTTATAAATTTCTTGAAAAAGAATTTATTTTACTTGCATGCTTGTTGTATTAACATTGTTAATAAATAGACCTACTGAAATTATTTTGCAATTACATTTATTTATTCATATTTTCTCCATTTATCTCTAAGCATAAATCTTTCAATGTCATGATTTCGGGACATAACGAATCCTAAATATGAATTTATGTTGGTAAAAATCAGCACCGAATTTATTTCACTCCACCATATTTTCTTAATAGATATACCTCAGCATCATAAAAATTTATAATTAAACACTAATTGTGAAGTTTTCTAAATGTTCCCTGTTGATGAGAAATAAAAATTTTTCTGTTGATTTTTTCGCAAAAATTGTTCGACGTTAAGAAACGCATTGGGCCGAAGGACGGACTAAGTGTTTAGTTTTTCAGCACGTCTTGTACTTAAACATTGGCATTCAGGGCTTCTATATGAGAGCGGTTGATTTTAAAAAACTATTTCGGGAAACATTGCGCTTTCCTGAGTTGGAAGTCTAGATAACGAGAAAAAAACGTTAGGGTACTCTAATTATCAGATACTTATTATATTAGCAAATTAACAATACTAATGTACTATGAATATAATGTTTAGTGGAAGTCAGGGCGGAACGGGACACTTATTGTTTAATTTTTTTATAAAATTATGGAAATATAAAATCACTACATAGATTAAAACATTAGTGTATTTTATTATTTACTTAATCTAATGTCAATATAACTTAAAAACAACGAATTTATATTTTTATGAATATTTAAAAATAAACAAATTTCCCGTTCTGCCCCATCCCCCAGTGCAGAACGCGACAGGATGTTTTTAATCATAATTAATGCATCAAAATTGGATTTAAGACAAATCTTAACAGATTTTGTGTTGATTTTGCGTATGATTTACCGCTTTATTAATTTATCCTTAAACAAAGACTGCTCAGTTCCTTTTCTCTCTTAATCTCTTCTTTTTGGGTACAACATTCTATAACTCATTCTTATGAGCTGAATTACTAGATTTTCTTCTTTTTCTTCGGGAACACGTGGCATTTTGCCTTATATAGTAGTATTCCGTTCCGCCCCACACGCTAGTCTCAGGTTAAAGGTATTTAACCCAGCTTTAATACATGCATATTTGAACCGTATGTATATATATGACAAATAAAACTTTTTACGTTCTACACACAGCGTTACCAAGGAAGGATAGCACGTTTTACTGTGTCATAAGTTTAAAAAAACATGTGAAAATCGGTGATACATGAAATTTGAACTACTTTGCATCATATTGAAATATAAACTTTTCGGATAGGGGGCGGGTCAATGTTGAAATGGTATAATTATATATAATTATGTGCAGATAAAGATACCTAGTTTAGGAATATATACCCTTAGAGAGATAAAAGTGAGGAGTTTTGTAGCTTACCTTGTGTCGGAAACTATGAAGTCACAGTTGGAAGACGCCAAAACGATAGTTCATTCACAAGGTGCAGTCAAAACTTTCTGGGGATTCTTCCGTGATCAGTTACAATGTTACACCCCTATTTACTAACCTTCAGCATTATGCAGTTACGCCCCGACTTCCCCTCCCTGCGACGAAAGGAATACTGAGCACGAAATAACTAGTTGCTCACCTTAAATATCAGCACTTAATGACGCTTAGCGTTTAGAGTCATGTTAATTTGTTACTTATCATGCGGATATGATTACGTGTAGTTAGTTAATCAACAATCTCATCGCTGTATCATGACGTAAAGGACTGAAGGTAAATATATTTTATCAAGGAAGGATATCACACTGTACTGCGACATCCTCAAGTGGCGAAACTTAAGGAACATACATTTGTTTTCAATTTTATCCAATGTTTAATCTGGGACATTGCTAGTAAAACTCCTATTAGCATGAAAGTTGTTTCGACGTGATTCGCATGTAATTAATAATGCGTAACGTAGAACGCATGAAGTAATAAATATGAGTAAACAAAAATTTCCAGATACATTTCGTAAAAGAGTTAAGAACTTCAATGATATATTAAATTAAAGCTTATTCAAACATTCATAAAAGTGGGACTGCTGGAAAATTGAGTGAAAATCGTTGAAAAATGAAGCGTGATTATTATTTAAATATAGACTTTTTCAATAAGGGCGGGCAATGTTAATGAAACAAGATGTGTATCAGGTATTAACGAAATTATTAATTTTATTTTAAACAGCATACATGGCTTTTTAAAATAAAAATTAATTTCGTTAATGCCTTACAAACGGATTTTTTATTCAATTTCAACATCGTCCCGCCCTTATTAATTAACTATAATTAAATAAATGAACAATTTAACGGTCTTATCATCGTAACGCTTATTAATTTTGGCATATTTTTTATTATTCCATATAATATAAACATTTCTTACCGTTATTCAGACTGAGCAGTTACTTTATTAATATTATTTACTGAACACTTACCTCTTCTCTCTATAAAATATATTATGTAAACTGATACATAGAACATAAGGAAATGAATGATATTTTCGATTTTCCTTGATTAATAAAAGTTTCATTGGACCCCTACAGTTGACATCCAGTCATTGCGTATTTTTTTGGCTGCTCAAGTCCCATATTAAACAACTACAAGTCACACAAAATCGTCTCCTCAGAAGGGCTCTTGATAGATCCATATGGGAAATGATAAAAGAGCAGATGAAATAAAACGATTAACGGCCCTATTTCATGAACGATTAAAGTCAGTAAAGAGACTATTTCCTAGTCTAAAAGACCTTAGAGGATGATACTAACTACGGAGACAAACTAAAATGAGCAGTATTTAAATAAAGCAATGGCTTTAATAGGATTAAATTATTTATATAATAGATAAAGGTAAAATATACTAAGCAGTAAAGTAACGTCGGGGTTTTATTAATTTTCCTCATAAAATTAAACGAAAACAAATTAACGAAAACCACCTACCGCTCCGGCAGAAAAAAGGGGAAAAAATTCTGACTACTCCATTCCGGAAGAAGACATCGTCAAATTAGAAGTTTGTTGTCAGTCATAGGCAAAAACTAGTGCAATTTCTTTGATTTATTGTATTATTTTTGTACATTTTGTGCTATTAAAGTATTCTTTGCTAGTTACGTATTTTGTATTTAAATGTTTTTATTTGTATCTATTTGGATTTGTATCGAATCATTTAAATTTAAAAAAAATTGTCCTAAGAAATATACCTAGCTGTATAAAATTCAGTAGCAACAAAAGTGTTATTGGGAACGACGATAATACTCTGCAAATGAACCTGAAGATATTAATTCACTGGAGAACTTACTCTACCTCCATATACATTTGCGAATAAATTTCATTCACAATTTTATTTTAAAAAATTTAACCGATAACAATATATGTACGAACTTTTGACTTCAGGAAGAGTAATATGAGGCGGTCTTGGCCTAAGAAGGCTGTTGCACCAAAATAATAATAAGAAGAGTAATATAAGATGGAACAATGGATCAATGATGTCAAATGTTGTTATTTAAAAATATTTATTTTATTTTGCGTAATGATGAGTTTTGATAGAATTTATTGAGTTGTTCAATATGGTGTAATATATTTAGTTTCTACATTGATATAGTTTGTAATGGTGAGCTTTCATTCAAATAAATTATACCATATACATTTTATTCTGGTAAATATAAAAATAGCTCGTGGGGCATATATATATAAATATTATTTTTTCACGCATCACAATATTAATAATTTCTCTAAAAAGGAAATTATAACCGGTTTCACTGTTTTTTTCTGTACTTAATTATTGAAATCATTAGGAATCAGCTAAATGCTTATTATATTTTCAATGTATTTCATGTCTCATACTGATCTGGAATTGTCATTCCGTTCTATATCACTTTTATTTTAAATAGTCATATAGAATATGACTAATTTTCTTACCTTCATTATGTACTGCGCTTTACTTGGACCTTTGTTTTTGACGCAACTTCTAGACACACAACTAACTCACAGGAGCAGCTTGCAAACTAAGATACAGAGGCAGCAGCAACGTACTATTCGACTCTGAGTCAAGGTTTACTGGTGGCACGTGCCCATGCTAATAACAGAGCTACTGCATCGTCTTTTCCTTCGGGGTCCTTGAACGCCGACCGGTATAGTCACTTTCTAAAGATCTCTCACCGGGTCAATGGATTAATTCCCGAAGGCCGTATCACGACCTGAATAAATCACGTGCCATTAGACTTTATTGATAAACAACATAGTAGTTTTTGCTAGAAACGCCCAAAACCAGTAATTGCGAAAATAAACAGGAATTCAGTGTCGTGTGCTTTCATTGATTTGAAGGTTAAGGTTGAATCGTGCATCTACGTTACGTGTCTGTCTGGTTAGGACTGGTAATTTGTGAATTAATAGAGCTGCGTCCACGAACCTCGTTAATATCCTTTCAGTTGCTACGGCTGATGACGTTAAATGAGATAAAACACAGTTGATGACAGAATTCATTATTTTCATTGTAATTAAAGGAATTAATTGTAAAGGCCACGAGGGAACAGACGGTATTGAGTACGCATATGAAAACGTTTCCAACATTAACATTTCTTTTCCATTTTCATCTCAATGAGAACCTATCTTAGAAAAACTTATCGTGAGTTGAATTAAGCTTCATTTTCAAATAATAGTTTCAGAATTTAAGCTTGTAATACTTTAAAAGTACGCAAGAAAAAGTCTTAAAGTCTGCGAGGTATTATTAATTGTTTGTACGTTGTATCTTTGTGACAGTCAGCGTTACACCCTTCTTCGGACAATGAAACTGACCTTTCTTCACACAATACGGATGATGGCTTTTGCCGACAATGAGTGTCAGTCTCTTAAACAATTTGCATCCGTTCGTAATTCAAAATTTCTTCCGTTAAGTCGGATGCTACACGTAGATAATTGGAAACTGCTAAATGTGTAACTAACGCAAAACATATGTGAGGACGCTCTTTTACATCCGTTGACTAAAAATTTTCCTATTGACTGCAATTTTGTAAATACCAACAAATGGATGTTATCTGAAATTGCAGCTGATTGGCTATTGGAAAAGGTAAGAAGAATGTTCGGGACCATACCAGGTGAAACGGACAGAACTTTGGTGCAGAGATATTCATTACATTGCAGGCCGTTGGAGAGAGCAGAGGTAAGCTTTTGAGTTCTGAGGAGATGTAGAAATTTTGGTTAGAAGTTCCCACTATTATGGCCCGAGGCGTCATCCATGCAGCCAGATCATCCCTATGCAGTCAACTATAAGCGAATTGTCTTAGCTGGTACCTCTGATTCGTCTACCCGAAGCAAACCATACAGACGCCACTACAGAAAACAGTTGTAGTTTTCTGTCGGTATCATTGATATCAATTTTTTAGAAGTTCACATTGCGGGTCCTATTTACCAAAGAAACATTTCTTTATTTTGGTTAGGGTGACCTCATTTTAAAGAGTTTAAGTAAGTTTATGAATTAATAATCTTCCGTTTTCGTTTAAATTCAATTTATTTTTGGGGATTTACGAGCTTCGTTAATCAAATTTTATTATTGTTAAAATAAATGTATACTTTGGTCTAAATTTATCTGTCATTATTATTTATATTTTACTTCAAATTCTTATTTTGCCAATAATTAAATATAATAACGTAAAAATAATTAATAATACATTAACATATTTTATTTAATTACAGGCTTCTCCTAAATTTTCTAATGCATTATTAAATATTGTACCGCTATGGTTGCGTCGTTTCTCTACCTCGTGGTTGAAATGGTGTATGGTGCTGGGTTGTATTGGATAAATAGCAGGAGAGGATGCCACGCGGAGATCGTTTTATGGCGCTTGCTATTTGTTGGAGGGGAGGTTGAATTAATTACCTTGGTTTTCCGTACAGTCATATAAACACTTTATTATAACACAAAATATAATCTTGAATACAGATAATGCACACTCGTCTTTCCAGAAGGCACTTAAAAAATATTCGCCAGCTGTGATTCTACCGACAACTGCCAACATATGCGAACGCATGCAGGTCCACTCCACACATGTGTTTCGGGACAGCCAAGCAAAGCTGCAGCCTTAAGGAACAAACAAGCAAAAACCCCCATCTTCCTTCCCGTCTCTTTCCCTGCTTATCCTTCTCTCCCTTCTCGACCTCGTCTGCAGTATATATATGTCCTGCAGTTTACCCGCGAGAGGGCAGGCACTGCTTCAAGGGAGGGGGTCGTACCAACCAACTGGTACAATATCCATTATTTTTAAGTTAATTCGTGAAAAATTAATAAAAACTATTTATGTATATATATACTCATATATTTATATGTACATTTGTTTATTTTTTATAAAAAATAATAGCGTGATATAATTGCATCATAAATTGGTTCTCATATTACAAAAATGTCGAGGAATAAATGAGGAAAGGGGCTGAGAAACCGTAAGCACAAACGTAAAAGCACTTATAGCACAATGAAACATGCGAATGTGTCAGATCGAGAAAGTTTGTGAAGTCACCGACGATTGATGAAGACAGAATAGAAGGAAATTTTCCATATTTAATTGTGAACAATATGACGAATATTTTAAAATTATGTAAATCTCACATTTGATCAATTATATTCTTCAATACAAGCACCAGAAACACACAGGATGACGATACAAAAGACGAAAGTTTTAATTAAATTTTGTATTTTTATATTTCCTTTCCACTTAAAACCTCACGAGCAACGATAAAATCGATTTTCCCTATGTATTCTGCAGTGGGAACTTCAGGAAAGATCAACGAGTAACAAGCAATAGGTAAGATAACTTAATCATTATAATTAATTGTGGCAAACTACAAAGACTGACAAAATAATTTCAAATAAAAATTCTTGACATTCTTATGTTATGAAATTGGAATTTTGTGTAATCATAATTATAAAGCCTGAGGAAAATTTCATGAGAGAATTCTTCAAAAAAGCTTTAACGACGTTATAATTTAATTAAGTTTTGATTAGATTGACGAAATAATTTCAGTTACAAACTACAAAGAATTAACGACATAAACGTAATTAATATTTTGGGTTGTTATGTCGAAGCAGTAAACAGCCGGCAAAAGGTTAGGTTAGGCTGCGCATGACGTCATCATTTATTCTCCGACATTATTCATAGGACTATTTTGCTGGAGTGAGCTATTTCGGTGTAATTCATAGGGCGATTGTGGCGATTTTGAAGTTCGCTTAAAAAAGAGGTTTAAATAAATTGATGCTACCATAAATTTCGTGCTCTAAAGAAAAGCCTTTTAAATTGATGGTGGAACCAAGGGAGATGATTGGACGATTTTTAATTGTCATCGAAAGATTGAGAGAACAAAATAAATAACAAACTAGGTTCCAGAAGGATTTTTGACACGGATAATTTTCAGTTCCTCAAGGTAAGTGCGTATTTTTAATTCGTGTATGTTGAAAAATTAACATGCCTGATGACGGTAAAATCACAAGTCGTTATTGCCAGATTAAAAAAGTACCGGCTAATACAAATATGTAACCGAGCGTCACTCAGTGCTACTATATAGTAGCATTTAGTGACGCTCTTCGGGAAACTCGGAAACGCTTGGCTTGAGTTTCGTCTAAGAAACCACGTTACAGAGTATACTTGAGTTCAAAGTAGTTAGACTTACTTCTAGTTTTATGAATTATACACTTGTATAAATTAACCTATTTTATTAACTGAAATCTAATATCCTCATCTAAATAAATATCAAGTATAAACCTTTGACTCCATTAAAACTAGCAGCGTTAATTCAGTAGCTCCTTAACCTATTTTAAGAGCTGAAATTTAATATTTCAAACAAAAATGCGAACATATGGAAGGATAATGATAATAAATATGAAATATTTTCTAAATTCTTAGTTTTCCCCACATTCCAAGTAACTACGGCAGATTTTGAACTACATTTGCCTAAGAGAAACTTATAAAATCAAAGATAAGACATTTTAATCATTATAATTTAATAGAATTTTTTTAATTGCATAAGTGCGAATTTTCTATAAACTTGGTTGTGTGACCATTTTGAATTTGTTTTTCTAATTGTATGCTTTTGATATCATAATGAAATGATAAAGTTGTTTAAGATACAATTTTTATGTTATATTTTGGGTTGAGTGTGCATTATGCAAACAGCTACAGACATCTCCGTAATCCACGTGTTAGTAGTTTGGTTTGAAATATTAATTTTAAGTTAATAAAATAGGTTAATTTATAGAAGTATATAATTTATTAAAATTGGAAGGAACACTAACTACTTCGAACTCAAGTGTACTCTATATACCGTGCTCTTGTTAAAAAATATTTGGAGGTTTGAGGTTATCTTTTGGATTTGGAGCGGTACGTGTAAACGGTTTGAGACTGTAGCGGAGAAGTCAAGGGATATCTCCGTAATTACGAGTAGGAATTGAAATAAAATTACTGATATTGGAATCATTATGAATGTATCTGCTAATAAGGATTTATTAAATCGTTCTTGGACCCAGGGGCCTGATAACGCGCTCTGTACCGCTTAAACCACATTAGTATTGAAGATCAATTATCTAAGCAACCGCATTCACTTTAGGAGACCTCGATGCGTGTATGAGAGACGAAGCCTTTTACATAAAATGTTTTCCACTCTATTTACATATATAACTTCAGTACACTTAAAGAATTTATAAATCATGGGCAGCCTCTGACCCTGAGGAACACGTGTGCTAAATTTGGCTACATCCGGGCCAGAATTTTGGTTGTCTATAACTCTGACATACATACTGACGCCCTGGCAAATGTTTTTAACAAGCATATATTTTTGCAAGTGTGCGTCGGAAACGAATGTGTGCGCGGAGTGAGAAAGCAATGAATTTCGCCATGTTCAATGGCACCAATCACCGGCACTATTTGTTAACATTTTGCTAGGCTTACCTATGAGATTATTGTTGAATTAATGACTCTTCTTGGCTAATACAAATATATGGGCAACGCTGTGCTCCCAGGTACTTATTGAATCAAAAATATTACATTTAATTTTAAGGTAATTATTTCAAAGTATGAGCAAATTGCAAATTATTTTCGTAAACGCCACGGAGAAGTAGGATTTTGACTTGCCACCTATAAAAGTGAAGACTTCAAGACAGTTCATCAATATTCACGAGCCACTATGTTTCAGAATTTTGGAAATATCAGTGTTAGTGATCTCTTAATACTGCCTTAATCATTTCCTGTATATTAAAGTTGTATTATAACAAAGTAAAATATTTTAACACATAAATGAAACCATCATTTTATTTGATTTTGGATATCACGGAGAATTTAAAAAAGTCATCAGTGTGAAGTCGTAATGTGTATTATAGTAATCGTACTTATATAAGACTGAAAAGTGGAGTTTTAGTTGCGTCCATATTGAATTACAAGGGTTTCAATCCACTTGAAGACGTCTGAACGATCCATCAGTTCCAAAGAGATCCGGACAGGCGTGATGAAACTCGGACAATCGCTTCGATTCATCTGAACGCTCTAAGTCATCTCTCAGGAACCAGTCTCTGTGCGATATTAGTTTCTCCTTCCATGCACCTGTAACAATTAACTGCACAGTAACTAAGCAAACTCAGAGAATTTGATACAAATGAACATACAAAATTGAAGGTTTTAGTTGTCAATAATTCCTGAAAAGTGACTTACTATGGTTTTAAAAACGTTTAGGATTCACTTATACTTGAAGTCCTGAAAATGGGGATGATTAACTAAAGTTAGACTTAATGCATAGGGAATTTTTTAACTGTATTAAAAATATAAAAAAGGTAAGTACAAACTGCAAGGAGTCAGTTAATAAAATTGATTCATGCACATCTGACAAATAAAATTGACAACTACAGGGGAGAGAAACGGAGAGCAACACCAAACCAGTCACTGAACTTAACGGAAATATGGGATTGTTGTTCTACGATTTGATCATGTTGACATTGCGACTGTTTTATTAATTATTTGCAAACTGTCGTCATATGTTTCGGTTTTTGTTAAAAAATTATGGTTCCATTGGAATCGAATATGTTGTCTTCGTTTCTCATTATTCTAAAGCACTATGTTATATTGCGTATATCTTGTTGCAGTCCACTAAATGAATTAAAATGTAGCAAATTAACTTAACACATTCTTGATTAGCTATACGATAAATTTACACAAAAGAATCGTAAGGTATACTTCGTGGTACAATATTTTTAGACTGCGTTTTTATGACTACTTTTCCTTATGGGGTAAAATAGTTTCCGAAATTAAACAGTTACTCTAATGTAATTGAACTTTCCAAATTCGAAAATTAACTTGCATTAACAGATCATAACAGAATGTAGGCTTTCCCGGTGGATAGATTGAATAAGAAGTTATCAGGTTATGTCATTTGTAAAATACAACGTTTGGAAGGCTAACTCCGGCGTCGTCTTCAGGTAACTGAGTTAGCCTTTGAAACGTTGTATTTTACTAATGACATAACCCGGGTGATATCTCGAGAACTTCTTATCCAGATTATAACTTAAATAAATCCTTTATAAATTCCCACGAAATGCTAAATTAAAATTCCAATTTATGTATCCTGTATCTTTAACCCGTGTGAAAACCCGAGAGCTCTTTTTACTATAAAATTTTACTTTTTTAATTTTATGTAAAAGAGAACAATGAATTTAAAACTTGAATTTTCATGGAACGATTACTTACAAATTAAAATATTTCATCCTACTGATATAGTTTTGTAATCCTTATTAACAAAACTGTTAAAAATAAATCAATTGCGCAGGGCACGTGGTACGACGACGAGCTGCAAAAATACTACTGTTCGAATGTCGAATTGAATATAACAGTGACCTAACATAGCCTATTGTGTAATTGTAACCCGAAACTGTAACGTTGGGACATGCAGAGTTTTGTTCGTAATGTAAATCACAGCGCCACAGCGAAAAATACTGGTAATAATATATTTATTAATATAGAACCTGTAAACATTCTGGCACTATTAAATTCAGCAGGGGGATATTCTGTGTAGTAACTTATCATTCCTAAATAAACATTTGTTTAATGAAATAATTATTTAACATTTCCTGGTTGAATTCCTTAACGTATACTAAAACTTTTTTCATATCATACTGTTTCGGTTAATATTCTGCAAACGCAATAATAAACTAGCTGAGACGACATTCCCTTCCTATGCTATTAAAGGGGAGTTGTCTGTTTCAGGATCACCCTCATGTAGCTGTTACTCAAACAAAAACAGCAGGACATCCCTTTCTATATTCAGTTCATTGCAAGTTGTGGTTTAGTCCATAGCTCAAATGAAAGTTGAGGGTTAAATATTTTTATAACTGCACACATTAAATATTATTGTTCTAAAATGCAGTAAATTAAAACTGGTGTTTAAAATATGAATTTGCAAAACGGACCTTTGTAATCAGTATATCGGTAAAATGTACGAGGGTGTTTCAATTATTAATTCTCTTTCATTTGTCAAGAGGATTAAACGCAATTACATAGCATAAACAATTATGATTAATGATTAGATTTTCACTTTTTAATAAAGCCTCCATTCTTTTACACGGTTATGTCCATCTTTAAACAACGGTATTTATTCCATTGTCTTAAAAAGCATTGTGTTGTTACCTAAGTCATCGACGCACGGATGTTTTCATGGTGAGCTTCCTTGGAATGGATGCAAGTCTGATGGTGCTAGGATAAGGAGGGACTTCCCATCCAATTTTCACAATCTCTTCAGTGGTGTGATGAATCATGTGGGTTCTTGCATTGTTATGAAAAATAAGATCCGCTATTGCTTTTCTTGGGTGAACTCCATGAAGACGTGTTTTAATGTTTTTGAGGGTTGTTATGTATTAAGCAGAAGTTATTGCGTATGCCTGCTCCAAAACGTCAACCAGAATTACACCCTCTGAATCGCCATAATTTCTCTGCTGATGGAAAAGTAATGAATTTTTTTTCTTCGGCCTCTTTGATTCACGTTGATAGAAATAAACTTGTCTTATCCCCAATCACAATTTTTCCCCAAAACACCCCTCCCTCCAAATTGAAAGGCTCTAAGATTTCAGAGTTATTCTGACAGTTAATATCCTTGGTACCCACTGTGAACAAACTATAAAGTATCCCAGTAGTCGAATAATTGAAGACTGGAAATGGTAAACGCTGAATGTGCCAAAATGTGAAATGTAAGAAAACAGGAAGAAATCATGACAAAGTCTCATTACAAATAATTTAATTGATGGAATGAAAATTATGAGAGGTTCACATAGTCTCTTATGTCTAACATGAAAAGTGTTGCAAAGAAGTAATGTTTTTATAATTTAAAGAAATATAAAAATAACAATTTGTGTAAAGATGTAAGTGCCTTGCTTCACTTTCAAGTAATCGATGAATATCCACGCATCAACAGTCACAAATAATACAATATTGGCATCACTGACACAACAAGATATAAAATTCGACCATGGCTTTCTCAGCACTTACTATATTGCTCAACTTAAGGTGTGGAATATATCCTAAATTGGAAATATCTTTGAACTCTGAAGCTCTTCTTCAACACAATAAACTCAGTCCTACTTCATCATTAAAGGAAATTTTAATCATACGTTTGTCTTTCTTGTTGAGCTGAAACGTATTGCTGAAGCTTTTGTTAACTGTAGTTTTCTGGTATTTAAAAATATGTTTGCCAAATAAAATAAATTACCTAAATCCATTTTCACTAATTTGAAAGGGTTTTTAACCCTAGCAGTGGCAACCATAGTTTCTAGTTCTTCTGGTGTCAAACACTTAACATTCTTTCCTTTCTCAGCAACAGATGTCCCTTTTATTGTTTCATATGGCTTTCCTTGATTGAATTCTTAGCTTACTATCCTTCTTTATGTTTTTAATCTTGCCGATACTTTCCATCATAAAGATGATAAACACGCGCGGCATTTTAACGTTTCTCATGCTATGACCAAAGAAACTTACACACTGTTAAATATAGTGACGGTATTTTGAAGTACAAGGACGCTTCTCTATAATTTTAACCTTTCCCAAGTTATTGATCATGAGTGGTTTATTAGAAAAAATACGAACATATCCCAGTTTTACACTTTCAGCGTTTCCCATTTCCAGTCTTCAATTGTCACCTCCCTGTTTTTAATGATGGAGAGAGTGAGACACGGTTCATTAGTTGAATGTTGTATGGAGTCATTGCAGTAACCGGCCTGCCGCTTTGCTTTTCATCAGCCCACCGTGTTTCCCATTCAGCTTCGTTACAGAGACGAGTCCATAGTTGAAAAATGCTGACATACACCTAACCATACACATTTTTCCGCATTTAATGAATGCCAGTGGGTGTTTCATCTTCTTCTTTAAGAATTAAATCACATAAAGCTATCTAATTCGTACGTAAATGTAAGCCATTTTGCAAGAGGGCGCAGTGCTGTCACCTGTTGACTTAGGGAGTTGTTACTGCAGTGGGTTGAAGAACAATGTTTGAGAAAATGCACCATATTCAAAACTTTGACATAAGTAACCTTTTTAAGATGAAAAATTTGGAGGAATTACTAACTGATCCACCATTGTATATATAGTATATATGTAGCATTTGCAAATATAAAATGTAATCTTAATTTTAGGTTAATATATAGGGCGCATACTCAACGATAAAATTTCTGGGATGGGTTTCTGTAATTGAAAGAAGTCAAAAGTGTCATAATTACGGAGTAAGCCGAACTTTTATTTATTTTAGTGCTTGACGACATGCCTTATTATCTGGACTGAAATGCGACAGTCTGTTTACAATTGCAATATGAGGTAAATTGTTTGGAATAAATGGATGTTAAACCTGAATACATGTTAGCACCTGCAATTTTAATATATTAATTTTACATGCACCAAAGTTTGTTTTTAAATTTGTCTAAGCTAGATATTTCTAAAAATATTAATGCTATCAACAAACATGACATAATATTCAATTCAAATAAATTATGTTTTTTTCACTTTATATTAAATCGAATACAAATAATTACTACTTACTCCAAAGCGATTCCACTGAGCCTCCCGTACCTCCAAGTTCATTAGGAACGGATTCACGCTCTAAACGTTTAAGTAGGGAATCAGAATTGGAACTGTGCACGAACACCTGCAAAATGAAACTTAATTTCTTCAGTAAGTAATCCACATTTTTTGGGCAAATTTTTTCGTAAATTTCAATAGTGATTATGAATAGGCTATTATTTAGTAAATTTTCTGAGATTCGTAACCTTAACACAATAAACAAACTTATCTATACAAATATTTAATTGATTTTATAGAAGAATCTAAGTTTTAGAATACTGCAATTAGTCAAAAAAATTATTAGTCGTCATCATGTAACGTTGCAATTTGAAATTTCTATTATTATATGCCTGTAAATAATCAGCATGAATTATTCAACAAAATAATTTTATGTTACAGCATTCTATTTGTTCAGAATTAAAATGTAAATAACCAAGAATGAAAACCCTGACACATCCTTGAAGCATGGCTTCCATACAGGATCTAGAGAACGTGAATACTTCTAACAATGCTTTCTTAATCACATACACCGGGAAAGCCTTCGATTGGTAATATTATTATGGAACCTGTATATAATCTGAAAAATCAAACTAACATTTTAATGAATATATGAAGGCTTATAAACTATTATATGAAGTTTATTTGGTAATGTTTTAGGATAGCTATACAACCTAGACTTTTTCTTAACTTTGTATAAAAAATTTATTGTCTTAAATATCGTTACAAATTTTAATAAACTACCCACCAGTCAATACAATATATTAATTATAGCAACTAGGCGTTCCTTGCTTGTTTTCAAGAATCCTCAATGACAGCCTATATTTGTAAAAGAAATATAGAAATTGAAATATTGGTTTTTTATTTAAATCAAAATTTATGGATTTGGAACGTTTTTACTCAATAGAGCTAATAATAGTTTTCACCAAAAGAAAATTTGTATAATTATGTGGATGAAAACATTGTGAACGGTTCTTTGCATTGAAAAATATTTGCCAAAATCATTTAATATTGAAAGCCGTGGGACTATTTTATACTTAATAGAGTTACTTTTAACTCACTGTTCCCTTTCAAGATTTATAGTACACAGTAGTTTATAGTTCCTAGGTCTATTTGTAAGATAGTGAACCCTAAAACTTTATATTGAATATTGCAGTGCATGTACAAAGCGTGAGAAGGAGAGAATTAGGGTGGGCGACGGTCTGAAGTTATGAGTTGTGTACCCCATTGTTAGAGACTAAGGAGAAGTGTTAAAAAGAATTTAATTAAGAACGTTGTATTCAGAGAGGTACAGTAGAAGTTCAGAAAAATGTAAACCGAATTCGTGTCAGACGAGTAAATAAACATTTACTCCATATGTCGAAAGCTTCTAAAATTAAAGTTGAACTTTTAAAAATAAAATAGCTAATAAATAGAGCATTGATTCATAGAGCATGAATTTATTGAAAATAAACGTTTACTTTTCTTGAGTCTAAAGAACCTGGTTATTTACACGCAATATTGAACTATAAATTTTTAAATGGAGAAGAGTTCATTCCCTTTTACTTAATACAAAAAATTCCTTATATAAGACGTTTCAATCAAGTGCTTGATCATTCACCATTTGGTCCATGTGTCTAATATCTATTCCCTAGTCATTATACTTAATAAATTCCAGTGATATGCAGGCCTACATTAAGACAGATTTGTTTTAAATGTGTATTCTTTGAGAAATAAAGAAAACAGTGCTTTGAGAAACAGTGGAATAACAAAGGGTGTTAGATAGGGAAGGATATTTAGAAGGAAGTTAAGGAATTCTGCTACTAGGGAAGCGTAATAACTAGGGATGCTAGAACAACACAGTACAGTACGATAGAGCCTACATGGCGCGTTTACATGCGAAGTAGGGAAATATGAAAGGAAGTATTGTTGTTTGAGGAGATACTACCCCTCCAACTGGAATGGCGAAACACTACTATCATTGTTAAGAACATTAATTGTCTTAAAACGAACGGGATGTGGCGATAGTGCCAACATATTTTTAACGCTATACTTATTATATATTATATTATATATTACATTTTAAGGATGCGTTTCTTGACGTACAATATGTTCTGAACTGACAGCAATATATTTCCTATCGCAAATATTTTCCGAACTGCTTATACACTATCAACTTGTCTCAACAAAATAGTGATGTCTACCCCCACTGCAATATAGGCGGAGGTGTCCATTGCGCATCGTCGTAACACACGACTAGATAAATCTCCTGAACTGTACAGCTTGTTCGCTCGGAAATTCAAGCTCCTGACAACAATGTAGTCTAGATCAACTTGGCTGCATTCAGGGACGGACATGTAACTACATAGTGTCCAAGAAGCAAGTTACGTATGACGTCTTAAATATTTAGCAAGAAAAAGAGACCGAACAGCTTATTTACAAATACAGCTAGCTGAGTTTAATTTTTATCAATTTTAAAATTACTTAACAAACAGTATTATTTTATGTGTAATATAAAGAATAATGGTTTTACATACACGTTTCGAGAGTTTTTTAGTCACCGCTGTTGAAATAGTTTTGTATAGAATTTCCATCACTGAATTCATATTAACAAAATGGATACCTTTGATCCTCGAGCAGAATGCAGTCTGTAACACAAAAATTTATCATCAACCTTGTACACAACTACAAAGTATTTATTAAAATCATGTTAATTATAAAAAGTTAAGTATCAGTTGCAAACATTAAATAATGTTTCTTCATGTTATAATTCAAATTGTCACAGTCCGTATCCAAAAGTCCAGAAATAAGGATGGTTCTAGGTGTGTCATTTGCAGCGACGTAGTAGTCATATCGATCTTAACTCAGATCCGCTATGTTTGTACTTGTTTTGAGAATCAATAATCAATTATAGTTTGTTTTACCTATCATCGTCATAGAATTAAACATCTCTTAATAAGAAACAGACAACAAACAAAAAATTATGTATTCTATCCGACGATGGGATAGTTCCATATATTATCCGATAGGATTAAATTAATTTGTTAGATTAAAATAATGTACTCTTCAATGTGGAACGTTATAATAACACTTAAGTGCTATAACAGAACGGTTACCAACATTTAGTAGTTTAGTAGTTTTCTTCGTTATTTATGCGAATTCTACATCTAAAGCAAAGCTTTAATGCTGATATGCATGGAAAAGGCTAATAAAATTTTGTTGAATTTATAGAGAAATAATAGTACTTTCATTGAAATTAGAATAAGTCAGGTTGAAGCTTGACACATTTTTCCTGTATATGGAATTAAAATATAACGTGGAACTAACATTCGGAAGTGGGGTCAGGTATCCAATTGAATATCCACGCTATGATATGATAATCGATAATGCACAAATCACAAATAAATGAATTGTCACCATTCGATAGCTTTTCGTCTCATATTTCCGGGGTGGAAAAAGTTGACTCCAGACTTTCGGAGGTAGGTTTTCCCGATGTCTGTCGACGACATAACGTTTATCTTATGAAACTACCCTGAAAACAATATTCTTATGATTATCAAAATTTTAATTAGAAAATGGTTTGTAAATGTATAAATGATATATTCTATTATTATTAATAATAATGAATATAATTTGTTCAAATGACACACAATTTATGCCTCCATTATATTAGATATTTTGTCTCAATACATGCGGGCATATTTAATGCGTAAAATTCTTCGTTCAGCACTAATTATTAACTTATAAATCCTACCGTGAACGTTATCTCCATGCGGCGGACCCGAGAAACTGTCATTGCTGCCATGTGTCCAAGACTGAAATTATTCGTGTCAAAAATATAAATGTCTCCCAAGACATAGTCCTCCTTCAAACGTATTGCAAGGATCATCAGCATCATCTTTGTGTAGGCGTCTACATTAAAGCGTGCCACATCTGGATGTAGCCCAGTAGAAACATGCACACGATAGCCGTCCTTCGTTAGATTAGGCATCGGGAAAAACTTGCTGTAAAAATATTCAGTTAATATAAAAATTCATTATTGGTTATGTAAATTTAGAAGAATATTAGACGAAATAAAGTTGTTACAAATCATGTTTATTACTACTTTGGATTCAAGTTTTCAATTTTATGCTCTCGTTAAGAAAAACAACATCTACGGCCACAATAAGACTGACAATCAGAAATGGTGGATGGAAATATAAACTGTAGCGAGTTAGGCGGAGACTATTTAAAATTTTCGGAAAATAAAAGTACTTCAAAGTAAAATATACTGATGGTTTCGGACAATAAAATTCAGTACTTAACTTACTACTGAATTAAATATAATTTAATATATTATCATGTATAAATAGTCACCCAAATAGTAATGAAGTACTTGTAATTTTGGTGGTTGTAAGGACGGTCACTATTAATGTTTCCACAGATGTGTACCGAGCGGAAAGGATGACAACTTCACTTTAAGGAGGTAAAATTTACTGAATTTACTTCTTTATTTATTTCACTCTGCGACTTGATGGCTGGAGTAAGCAAGAGATACAAATATTTCGACGACAAGCAATAATGCCAGAATTGAAGGTTATGAATCTAGATAGATGCGCCAGAGAATTTCTAGTGTGGGCGTAGTCTGTGAATCGGAAGACATGTACGTAGATGCGTTATGTTTGTCTAGAGAGATTTTCGAGGGTAGCTTCAGAGTCACACTTCGTATGTCTGGGGAGATGCACGAGTGAATATAACCACAATATTCAAGTTTGCTGTTTTACTGTACGACATCGCCTGAATAGCAGCCGAAAATGACTGGTCGTACTTAACATTCGCCAATACCAACCTTGCAACATCTATGGAAAGTTTGCATTCATATTCAGGATATAATATTTATTTTAATAAATTTTCAGTTAATTTTATAATTAATTTCCACCATTCCTAAACACCTGTCATAATAATAATAATAATAATAATTTTATTAATTTTGAAAAATATATTCCTTACTTTATTAAAACGTCGTCTAACCATTTAAAATGACCAAACTCTTTTATTTATTATAATTTTTATAGCAATGAGTTAATTCAAAACCTGTTGCTCAAATCAGTCACAGAAATTGTACTTTCTTCAGTCGTTTTTTATTTTATTAATGTAGTTTTCATCGCAATGATTTTCATAAGTCAAGCTATTAAAATATATATGTTGAAATCTAAAACTTGAATATGCAATACATAGCTAGTTCTTGTTTTACAAACAAATTATTCAAATATTTAAATACCCTATTTCATAATTTTAATAAAATTGGTCTTATTAGGATTAATATTATATAAATTACAAAATATTGGCCAAAAAAAAAATTATTACAGAATAAAATTATTATCAAACAAAACGTTTCATTCCAAAGTTTAAGGTCCTTTTACGTAGTTATAATTTAAAAACGTGAAAGGAATTGAAAGAACCACTTAATAAGAAAATTAGGACTGCTACCATAACATCCATTTCTGCCCTGGGTGTGTTGGTAGCAGTTAAATTTTTTCTGTTAAAATATTTTTAATTTCTTTCATAGATTTTAATTACAAACAACTGGATAGGACCCTAGACTTTGCGATGAAACATTTTGTTTAATTTTCTAATAAATTTCTAACATCTATAATTTTTTTAAATTTAAGATATTGAAGCTTCATATAAAAAAAGATGTATTCATAGTTATCGTACATTATCAGTTAATCAAGGTACACTAACTTATTAAATATGATCGAACACAATTACTTTTAAAATATGTAACGTTTATAGTGATTAATACTTTGATACGTATTTTGCGAATCATTGTAATAATATTTACTGATATTTTTCTGATCGTTCCCCAAAGAATTAAAAGTTTCTGTAGGCCTACTGTATAAATGTGGAGTGTGTGGCTCTTCAAACTGTTCATTCGATTTCTAGGGAAGGGGAGATTCCTCGTTGATCAGTTCTGAGAAGTGTTTTTATGTTAGCGATTTTTCATCGCGTGGGTGTTGTAGGTTTAATCTCGTGTCGTGTGTAATTTCATATTTAGTGATTTTTTTGAGATATTTAATAGTCCAAATAATTATTTAATAGAATCTTTTTCATTTGTAAACATAGCCTAATTATTCTTTTATACATTTATCAACTTTAAAGTATTTTATTACTATTATATTGTATTTGTAGTTATGTTGGACTGTAGCTTTTGTCTTCCGATTGTTTGCTGTGTTCTCGTAAAATTGTAATTGTTATTAATATTAGCGTGGAATAATTATATTGTAATTCTTCATGCAATGACGTGTCTTTTCCTCAGTGGAAGAAATAAATCATAATCAAATAAATATAGGTACGATTTATTTGTTCATTAATTGAAGAACTGCAATAGTTTTGATTCTTAACACTTACACAATATTCATTACTGTCTGTATATCGTTTCCTAAAGGGTCCCTCGCACTCATAACCTCTGGAAGTTTTGTTTTTAATGAAAAGTACATGTCAAGTGCTGTTTTAGTTCTCTCCATACTACACTTGCAGTTTATATACATTCGTTCCAGGATGTCACGATCTAAGAAAGAAAATGCAACATTCAGTTTATACGTTAACAAAAGATGATCAATGAAGTATTAATGAGTAGAGACATCTTTAATTATCTCACCCATAATATTAGGCAGATGAGGCTGTTTTAGAAGCCAATCATTCAATAATTTAATCGCGTCTGTAATGGAATTATCGTTGGTGCTTAACTCCTTCCGCACATTCTCGATCTGTTCCGAAGTTGGCGGAACAAAATCAATGGACGACATTGCCCTGAAACTAAACTATTTATTTATTTTATTTACATAGTTGTATCTGAAGTATATAATGGCCAAGAAGTCGATTAGGAAAAACTACTTGCAAAATACATTAATAAAAAAATTACTTATACTCTACGTTTCATCCACAGTCCGTGGACCTCGTCAGGTGCAGACCATAAATAAAGTAAAATGGAACTATATAAAGAAAGATACACATAAAAATAAATATATAAATGAGACCCAATACATTATTTACATTAACATTATTTACTGAGATTATTAGTATCACTTTTAACATTAATTGATGAACGATTCTATTCAGACATTAATTTCGTGAAATATTTACATTCGGAATCTAATGTTGTAGCATGATTTCAACGAACTGTGGTTGTTTGAAAACATATGTTTACTGAGAACTGAATGTATGTCATTAAGCTGTTTCAAATTTTAAACATATTCTTTAGTGTGAATTTTTAAAGCTTTCCTTGTTTGTCCTATTATCCTATATAACAAACATTTCAGTCTTTTTAAGATATTTGATAAAATACATTGCTTACCCAAATTATTGATACGAACCTTGCAGTATTTTTTTTCAATAAAAGAGAGGGAATTGGTTGTTTTATTGATGATATTAATGTTCAATTGATTTAAGCTATATTTTACTTATGAACGGAATAATGATAAAATTTCTAGAAACAATAGACCTGATGTGATCATTGTCAGGACATTTCAATTTCTTCAGTCTTATGTTGGTACACTTGCTGATAAATTTCCGGGATAAAAAATACCCATCAAAATGTCTGAAACTATTTTTAAGCTATTATCATTGAAACTTGGATGGGGAAGGAGAAAAACATTGTCAACCTAATTGTTGATTATAAGAAATTTTTTAAATAATGGATGGTTGGATTGAAAATTGAGAACATTCAAGAATATATAGGTTTGAGAAAACAATTAGTAAGAAATTTATTGTCTTTCATGGGAACGAAATTTTGTGGGTTAAACACACTGAATAATTGGTCGATTAAAAAGGTCGTGAACATATGTGAAATGACAGAAAGTATTGCATCCCAGTGGAGCCAGACAAATATTTTCAAAATCTCGAATGACAATTTTTGCAAAAAAAGAAGATAAGAGACAAACCATGGGCTATAATTGACGCCAAAAAACTAGTGCGAATGAAATAATATTTTTTTAGAAAAATAAGGCTGAATACAACTACGAACTGAGTTCCAAGATGATTGTTAAGGGAAATACAGTAAATATGTTAATACATTAGTCTGAAATTTTCACGATTTCGCTCGTAGATATTTCTTAAAAAATTGATAATGTTATCATTAGTAATATTTAAGGAGTGCATACTTGTATTGTAAGTTCGTGCAAAATTCAGAAGAGGAAATTTTGCATGTTTTTTAAAATTCTTTCGTAACATTGAACTTATTTTTTGGTATCCAGTGCCATTATGTATTCACCAAGAACGAGAAACCATTAAAAAGTCTTATCTAAAATAAAATCATTCAACAATTTTATACTATAGTTCTATTCTTCATGAAAACAAAACAAATAATTTTAATTAATATTAAGGTTATTGATAAAGTGTGAAATGTAATAAAAATATAACAATCTATCAGAAAAATATTTAAATAATTATTTAGGTAATATAATTACGACGTTTCATCCATATTTGTAACGTAACCGTCGTTGGATGCAACCACGTCACAAAATTATTCACATGTGTAATAGTTTGATACATTAAAAATTACCTGATGAAGTCCAGAAATATGGACGAAATGTTTAATTATATTTACCTAATTATTAATTACAGTTCTTTTGCTGAATAATTGGCTGCGTTTTTATTAATATATACTTAATTGTCAGATTACTGAATCTATGAAATGTTTTAAAATTATTAAATTAAAGCATTATTTAATTGAAAACATGGAATTATATTAAGACACACATACAAGTTATCCAGAATATGCCCGATATCCAAACAGTGTGTAAATATTCTGTCTAAAACACTGAAAGTCAAGTTCCTTTAAAGTCTCCCCTCCATACACTTCACGTAAGCGTTGTGAAAAGGTTCCCTGGAAAGCTTTGCGTGTGCGTCGTCTAATTGTAGGTTATTTGAACCAGTTTTTTGATCACTTTAATTGTAAATGTTAGCATTAAATGAGATCAATCAAATATGACAGTAACCGATATGATGAGCTTTTCGTATCCATTTCGAAATGTAATTCACATACTTTCATTATATCAATTCTACGGAGGAGAAATTATTTAAGCTGACGTAATGTTACAAATTATTTGTTATTTTAATATTATTGTAAGCATATTCCATAATGTAAGTTGTAAGAAGACATAGAAACATACCAAATTAGTTTTGATGATTTTATTATTATTTGTAACTGTTAGCTGAATTTTTACTTTACCTAAGTATTTTACAGGCAGCTAGAATTTTAATTAGACGAATAATTAGTTAATTTGAGTAAATAATTGAAGATTAAGGCAGAGTAAAATTAAATAATACATCCGTTAAATTTTATATTTATTAACAGCAACAAAAAATAATAATTTTTCTGCTTTACGTGGGTCTGTTTGTTCTTATTCTAAACTTCTAAATTGGACGCCTCGATTTTTAAGAAATCACTGGAAACCTATTCGAATTTACCCGGATGGAAACTTGTGTGGCATCACTATACAGATTTGTAAAATCCCGCAAAAAACTTACTGTGATAAAAATAAATAATAATAAAAAGTTAGTGCATAGCCTATAAGTTTCTAAATTTATAAATAACTAAATTTGTACCACACAAAAGTCATCACACTATATAAATCAAATCGCTCAATGTTGAAAATGGTGTATATTTTGTATACGTAAATAAAGAAGAATAAAACTAATTATCCTTTGCTGTTCGCATCTATCAACCCCATCCACGTGTTTTAAATATTTATGGCAACTTATTTTCAATATAACAATTATTTTAATTTTTACATATAATAAATAACGTTATGATTATATATGAATTCAGAGGTTAAGTATTTTCTTATTTTGTTCTATTGTATATCGAAATAAAACAATTACTTATGTTCCTCAATTCGTACTTTGCTCTCTAAAGTCATAAACTGATAAACGTCTCCCTAATTTTAACATATTAATGATCCAACTGAATAATTTAGATTGGTTAATTAAATTAATTTATTAAAAATACTTTCCAGTTTTGTTACTGGAACATAATTTAATTTGTCAGTGACTACGGGCGAGTGTTACATGTTCTTAATGTGGTAACATATTGTTACTTGTATCTTAGACGCGGATGTCAATAGTGTTATCTGCAACCACAGCATCCTGAGCAGACAAACCTGAGCAGTCAAGCAACTCCATGTTAGTTATCGTCAAGCTGGAGCGCGTCTTGGTCCTTGTTCTCGTAGCTCTGACGACGTTTATCCCAGCAGCAACAGCTTAAGACAACGCAACAACGGTAAGTCCTCACTCCACCAATCATCATAAAGAGTAGTCACAAATTTCTCTTACGTCAACTTCCTTAGCTGATATTAATTTGTCTGCATGGTAACCCACAGCTTGTGCTTCGCCACTTGGCTTCAAAATAAAATTACTATTACCTACAGTAAGGCACGAAACAGTACTACAGTCTGACTTATTAACACAATATAGTCCGATGCAACTTTAGTGGTATAAATTTTTTCTATTCCATAAATACGGTTAAAAATGAACAATGTCAGTATTATACTGGGCAGTTGTAATAAAGGAGGCAAAGGTCCTTAGAGAGCCGTAGTGTCAGGGGAATAAGAAGAAGAATGTCAGTATTATACAAACATGTTAATATAAGGATGTTTCATGGAACCAGCTCAGTGGTTAGACCACCAACGATTTTTCTTTAGCGTAATGCTGTAAATTTTTAACGATACATGATAAATTAATGGCATTAATTATTGAGAGGATCAGAACTGTGAGGAGTGTGATATTATTGACGACAGTCGGTTACTTATACATTTATTGTGTGTTGTTACTGACGTTTGTGTTTCCAATTATGACAATGACACACGGTCTAGAATGTTTAATTAATAAATAATGATTTTAGGAGTGTCTCGAAAGTATTTTTAATCTGAAACTATTGACAGTGTTGTCAGAAGTTGCCCAACTTACTGTTTAGAAAGTGGATACACTGGTACGTTAACTTTCATTTTTACAAGAAGACGTAATCTCAGAGATGTTCATCCTTCTGTTTTCCACTCACATTGCCCTATGTTCCTACTTATTTATTCAATTTTTCACGTGTAATATTACGCGCAATTCTACCATTGAAATGATCTAAATTATTCTAAGTGAATTTCATTTCATTTTGCAGTTGGCGTATTCCTTCTACAGTACCACCTAGACACATACCAACTTGCGAAGAAGGGTATGAATTTCATTTAAAATTGTGATGTTTATTTGTAAATTCAACCTAGCTACCGCTCCTGACAAACGAGGTAAGTACACTGAAAACAAAAATAATTTAATATCCACTTCCTAATATTTTATATTATTCTTCTTTGTTGGAATATTAAATGAATGTTTCCGCAGGGCTCAGACCATTGTGACGAAATAAATCTATCTAAGATGTACGTTAAAGAAAGATATTCGTGCCCACATACGAAAACTCGACTCCAATGAAACCAATGTCTGTGTAACAAAATTAACTCATCTACACACACGTTACTGTAGTCGACAGATGTAGGTTCAAGATAACACATGAGTAAAAACATAAAAAAAACTAAAAATAGTTACATTTAAAGAAAGGATGACGTTCGTTTCACGCGGATTAATTTAGTATATAAATGGTCATATTATCTCCCTCTGCTTCACGTGACTGCACCTGGCTACAGCCAGCGCTCCACGCCACTCTTATTCTCTTGATTCAAATAAATTTAACCAATAAGCTTTGATTTCCTAGCATTCTCTATTTATTCCCTATTTGTGTTTTGTTCCAGATTCTTCAGTATATAGAGAATATGCAGTCAAATATAATGTCCGAATTCACATCTGATTTGGGCAACGTGAATGTGCAGTCAATTTATAACAACGGAAATGAACTCTGCGCTCATTATCTTCAGACGGTGATTGTGAACTTCACAGTCGAGCCCAGCGTGAGTACGCAGATAGTATATGATTGTTCCATATTTGCTTCCACCTTACTCTCTTACCTATGAAACGAAAAAAGAAAACCTCCTCCCCGTTTTTCCTCAGTTCTTTCTTTCAACACAGTTTACTCTTAATCCACGTAATTATCCACATTACTTGGGTTCTAATAAGGAGAAAAATTATAATGTAATTAACATTTCCCAATTTTTCTCTCTTATCTGATTTTCCGCTGAATGTTTCAGAATATGACACGTGTGGCTGTTCGGTTGCTGGAAATGCTAGTTTTAAAGTCGAAATTGTCGTCGGATCGGGCCTGCAGAAGTCGTCCCGTGCATGCATCCAACACGGAAAAAGTGGTTCAAGCCAACTACATCATAATATAAAGGTCCATGATCTTTAGGTTACCATTGAGACCAGCAACTTTTACAAGCCAGTTTATGCAGAACTTGAGAATATTTTGAAGGACGGTTGGTTGAGTGTGTGTGGACTCGGCGTTGTTGCGTTGTCTTGAGCTGTCGCTGCTGGATTCAACGTCACCAGAGCCACGAGGACGAGGACCACGACGCGCTCCATCTTGACGATAACTAACATGGGGTCACATTCTTTTCCTCTGCTCCACGTGACTGAACCTGGCTACAGCCAGCGCTCCACGCCACTGGTTTTCTCTAGATTCAAATCAATTTAACCAATCAGATCTGGTTCCTCTCCACTGGATGCTGTGGTCGCAGATAACACCAACGACATTTGCGTCTCTGCACGTTTCCAAGTTAATCTTTAAGTTAAGAAATGTTAAAATGTAGAATTTATAAGATTAAAACACAAATGTAATTTAGAAAAAACGAAATAAACGAGGATGTACAGGAAATTGTTAGAAATAAATTTAAGACATATGAAAAAGCAAGCATATATTTTAGACGCCTCAATAATTATGGAAAATTTAATATTTAAGGAGTCGTTTTGATTAAAAAGTGCATTTTAATGTACTAAATTAAGCCTTGGTCATATGATACGATAAATTGTTGAGTAATAATTTCACTTTTTTATATTGCTTGAACGTAAATTTTTTTCGCTAGTCGATGTCATAATAATTGTAAGGAACTTATTCCAATGCAGTTATCTGTACTCACCACAGAACGTACTTTATTACTTATTCTTCGACAATTGCACCTTGATAGTTGTTTGCACCATATATATGAGTTATATTTTACTGAAGAAGTGCAATAATTTCTCACTATTCCAGTAAATGTGAAAGAACGTAAATGTGAACCTGTTTCGATTGTATTAAAAATAAATTAAATTATCTGACAATAATTAAATTATTTGATTTTGGTCATCTCAAGCAATATCCATTCTACTACCATACTTTATTAATGAATGAATCCACAGTGAACACTATACAAAATAAATACGAGAGACTTGAGGAAATTTTTTAATGAAGGTTGAAGAGTGAAGGTAACCAAATTTGTGCTGTTGTATTCTGACCAAAATACAGAAGTATAATTCTTATTTCTATAGTATTTAGGATTGCTCATGTACCTGAAGTTGTTCCAATGCAGACTAAACAATTTGGTAATAGGAACACTGTCCATTTGCTGTCCATCTGTAAAATACACTAAGGGTAATGCATAATTTTTATTCGGGAAGAAAATTCTACTAATGGATTTTTCCCGTTAGTTTTAATATTTTTCAATTAAAAATTCTATTTATTTTATTGTATATCATTAATATTAATAATGAATTAAAAATGAGATGTGAAATTTCAAACACGAATAACTGATTCAACTCAAATTAATCTTTACCAATTGTTGGTTACTAACAAATTAAATTAAAATAATAATTAATTCGTTAAAAACGTGGGCCGACTAATTATCAAGTCAATGGAAAGATTAAATACAAGGAGTTTGTAACATTATGATAAACAAATAGAGACAAAAATGTATAAAAATCTATAAGATGTATATACTCTTGTTTAATTATTATCTATGAACTGATTAATTTTATGTTATTTAAGAAGGAAACTCTTTATTGAAAGTGATAATCTACTACTTCATCTTATAAAAATGAATTTCTCGTAAACGCGGCAGCAGTGACATCTAAGTGGAGGTCCTGCCTCCTCTTCTATTGGTTGGAGTTCCTTCCTCGTGGAATCTACTCCGCTATGACTTGGGTTTATTTATCTATAACATACTAATATTTTCTCATTATTTAAATGTCGTCGTTTAATATACACATTCATACATATAGAAAATTTTGCCATAAAGACTATCAAAAACTTCCTGGAGTCAGATTTTATGGATGAAGAGAAGACATTAGGGAATAAAAAAATTGTTAAAGTGGCTGTGCCTCAATTAACTACTGACTGCCATGAAATTTTGGTGTACGGTAGTGCCGCTGAAGGTTTTAGTCGTTTTTAAAAGACTTATATTCATTCCTTTTCCTGCTTTTAGGCCAAAAGGAGTCCTACACGAAAGACGTAAGACGTGAAACAGGATGCTTTATGACGTCACGTGTCAAGCCAGTCAAAGAAAAGGACTAAATGTAGAGCGTGAAGTAATGTTTAAATTTAACCACAATTACTTAATAAATTATACTTTTTAATTAAAAGTATTACATACTGTGTTACAAGTCGTAAGAGAAATGATTAAGGATTGCGGCTCTGGCACCCGAGACGGATTTTTTGTAAGCAAAATCGCTTTTCCTATGTGAACATCCATTAGATAAGCGGGAGGTCCCAAGTTAAATTCCCGGGTTCGATCGACATTTTTACTGTCTTATAAATTTTCTTTCGTGGCCTTTATCTGAGTTTAAATTCATGCAATTTTTTTCTCTTTGAATTCGGTAAATTTACATAATTACATAAACACACTTTAATATAAATAAACAAACTTGGTATGTTGTAGTTAGGTTTCAATTGGAAGGAACTAAAACGTACCATTCTGATTTATCTGATTGACAAATGGGCAGATGTCCGTTACATAGGACTTACGATAAGTAATATTTAAAATGAGTTGACAGTACTTAATAAGCAGGTCGATAACCTATAAATAAGTAATATTATATTACTTCTACAACAAATATAAATATACATATAACAGAATTACAGTTGTAAATAAATCAATCCACGTAATTATCCACATTACTTGGGTTCTAATAAGGAGAAAATATAGGTTTTACCTTAAAGAAAAAGACAGTGGAAATATACCTGAAAAAGGGGAAAATATTTTCTATCTCACTTAAGTTTAAGATTTTGGAGCACTGATCACTTCCCTCCACTTTATTGCACTGAACTATATTTACTACAAAGTTTAGATTAAGCTTAAATTTTCTTTCTGTTAGAGGACTTTTTACAAAAACTCTCTCAGGAAAATTGATCCAGTCATTTTCTGTCCTATTTAAGAATGAGTATTTTACAATATCTGTTGTTTGCACCTCGCATTTAATTTGATCATGTGATCACTCCTCTCGTACGAAGTCGATTATTTCATTCAGTCTCGGATTCCCTGCCCAAGGTTTTTGACCTGAAAATGCTCTTTCTCATCTTGACTATAGCGTATCCCATCCTAGTAGCTTTACCTGAACCCTTTCTCCTCATGCTATTTGATTTTTTTGCACCATATTTCATAAGTGGGCGTACTGTACTGGTACTTTTGATCTAGCATTACCCTTCTTGAGTGTTTTTATTCCAAAGTACGAAGTCTTACGCTCTCTCTTTGTAGCATAGTTTACCACTTCCGCCCACCCCAGCTTACGTCTATTATAAGTATTAATATTAAAAAATAATTATTAAAAATGTTCGTTTGGAGTGTGGCGTTATATGGGTGCAAAACATGGACTGTAGGAGTTAAAGAAAGAAAAATAATAGTAGCCTTTGGGATGTGGTACTATAGAAGAATACTTAAAATCATATTGGTGGATACAGTAAGTAACCGTAAGTTCTTAGCAGAACAAGAAAACAGTGCAAAATATAGAGAACTTTGACCAAGAGAATAGGCCACGTTTTGTGACAGTCATTCTTGCAGCACTCTTTATGTCTACTATACTTCTACCAGCCCTAAATATTATGCTGCCCATAATTCCTTTAAATTCCTTCCAAATACCCCTTCCCAATCTAACACCCTTTGTTATTCCACTATTTGCCATACTACACTCTATTACCTTGTTTTCCCTTCTATTAATCCTCATGGTGAACTCTTTTATCAGAAACACGTTCATGTCATTTATTATGGTTACCATATCTCTTTATAACTCTCGTATTACCACAATAACATCAGCAAACCTTAGTGTTTTTATTTATAATTCTTTTTTGTATTGTTTTTCAACTTTCTTCATATCCTGTTCTACTTAAAAGCTAAAGAGCATCGGTGACAGACTGCATCCTTCTTACTCCTTTCTTGATTACGGTTTATCATCTTGTCCTTCAATTCTACTTACTGCATACTGCCTTCTGTAGTGGTTATCGATAACTTTTCTTTCTCGATATTTTATTCCTGTCCTCTTCAAAATGTATAACCGCCCTGTTAATAACTGTATTGTTGACTTTTTCCATTAGCTTTGTATTTATCATCTCTGTTATCATCAGTGTATATTTCGGCAGCTGTTTCATTACCTTGAAGAGGCACTCCTACAATTCCATGGATATAATTAGATATAACTATCTCGATGACTTTGCAGAGTAGTGACGTAATTTGCAAACCAGTCTACAGTATGAAAAGCGCGTTTTGTAAATTATAGCAACCAAAGACGACTGACAGTTATTTTAAGTAAATTATTAACCAAATTAATAAGGTATACACCACCACTGATTTCAGTGACATTGATATGCATTCCATATGCACCGGGTTATTCATTAAAATTCAATTGCCTTATGCTTTTTCATATCAGAACTAAAATAAATGTTGATGATTTCACCTTTTCTTTGTCATAAGTCAAAACAATACCGTTATATTCTAGGATTAAAGAATTTCACTGTTTCGATTTCGTCAACGAACATCCATTTATTTTATCCCTTATTTAGAATATTACCCCATGTCAGAGATTGATGCCGACTTGACGAGTTAAGAGCTGGACTGCAGGAATGTGGAGTCCAAGTGTCATTTAACGCAACATATTTTTATTTTCTTATTTGTTATTCTTCTTACGTTTCTAGAATTTTATGTTTCAATATCGTTCTGTTTCTGGAATATTCCACGAATATATGTTAATGGATCTCGAAGGGGAAGCAGTCTTTTAGCAGTACCAGGTTTGCAACCACATGAAACCAGCCGGTTGAAATATTAATAGCAGAACTAAGCCATCGAACTTTTTGAAGAACTCTCAAGTTGTAATTAACTGTAAACGTTGAGAACGTTTGCTATATGAATTACAAGCCACCGTAGAAGAAAGGGGAGATAAGTTATTTGTGCTCGATGGCGTGACCATTCCTGCGTCGAGAGTTACCAAAGTCACAATCGTGTGCCCTAAATTAAATGGCCAGGAAGATATTATAATTGAAGCAAAGAATAAATTATCATCATTCATTATTCCTGCGTCGATCATCTAATTAAAGAATGGCACTGGAAAATTATGGGTAGCTAATGGCCAGAATGAACCTCAGTTTCTTCCAAAACGTGCCTAGTAAGGGCTGAACAAATATCACAAAAATATCTCCCTACCATGTAAGATAATACACCCAACCACAGACTTCCTACAGAGGCGAGCAACACCGGATTTAAGTTTCATAAGCTACGGATACCTCGGCTAACCATGGAACAACAAACAAAATTTCGACATCCTTCGACGCAGTAATCAGGAACAATTCAACTACAGTTTAGGTAAATAATAAAATTAACACAGGAATCCACCCTCCAATCAGTCAAAGATCGTACTGTGTATCACCAGCAGAATTACACAGTATTCGAGAAGAAATGAATAGGATGCATTGCCGAGGAATTGTCCAGCCATCAGAAAGTCCGTGGTCATCAACAGTTGCCCTTGTTACAGAAAAAGGATGGAACCTGGCGATTCTGCGTCGTATATAGGGACGTAACAAGATCACGAAAAAAGACGTTTATCCACTGCCGAGAATCGAGAATACACTGAATTTTCTAAAAGGAGCAAAGTTTTTCTCTATTATGAAGAATCACGAGGAGAACTAATAAATTAAAAATACAAAAAATTGCATGGTTCAAATATCTCCAAATAAATAATTAAAATTGGCGGGAGGCAATTATCCTGTATTTAATTAAACTATTTAATATATTGATAAATAACTCAACACTGCCAACAGATGGGAAAGCGTGAATTATTGTACCTGTATTTAAGTCTGGAAACTAAACGGACATACGATATTATAGACCTACTAGTCAAACCTGAATCTTAAGAGGTGGATCTTTGAGAACCAACATAAGTAAGATCGGGTTTTGTGTGAGAGTTTGATAATCAATTTGTTTCAAGGTCTAGCCGACGAAATGGATCGTGGTGGTAGAATAGACGCTATTATTATTTATTTTGCAAAGGTTTTCGCTGTAGTTTCTAACGACATCTTGATTCAAAATTTGGTTGGGACGGGTATTGACAAAAGAGTAGTTCACTGGATGCAAAAATTATTAATAAAAAGCTAAAAAAAGGTATAGTTGGAAAGAAGCTTCAGATCTGCATCAACGGGAGTCCCCAAGTGATCAGTTAATGCCCCATTATAGTTTCTCTATTTATTAATTTATGATTTACCAAATGGTATAGGTTCTAAGGTCTAAATTTTTTCAGATGAATGTGTAATCTACAAGGAAATAAGTGGGGATCAAGACGCAGCTGCCCTCCAAAATGTATAAGATATTCTAAGAGCATGAGATAAGCGAAATAAGCTCAAAATCAACAATAGAAAAAGTAAGGCGATCAGTTTTACGAAAATGTGCCTCAAATATGCTTTTGAATATAGAATAAATTGGAAAACAATGATTCAGAAGACAAAATGTAAATACACCGGGAAAACCTGCGATCCTTGCTAAAATATAAATACCTAAGGATTCTGCTACTAGGGCAGCATAATATCTAAGGCTGGTAGATGTATTGTAGACATAAAGAATAGGTTAGGTTAGTAAATGCCAGAATGACTGTCACAAAACGTGACATACAAACCTTAGTAGTATGTAAAATCATGCAGAACTTCATGACTACGTGAATTCGGGGTGCATTTTAATCTAAAGGGTCAAAGTTCTCTATATTCTTCACTCTTCTCTTGTTCTAATAAGAACTTTGGTTACTTGCTCTATCCACCAATCTGATTTTAAGCATTCTTCTTTAGCACCGCATTCCAAAGGCTACTATTATTTTAAGGGGAAAACAGTGATACAGAAGATAAAATGTAAATACACCTACCTGCGCATTGCAATTGACGCTCCATCTTCCTATATAATATTTTAGTTAATATTTTGCACGCTTGGGATACTAAACTAATTTTTTGTGCTGTTCGCACATATAACTCCTTAAAGCAATGAACTCCAGATCATTTGTCGATGTAATAATCCGCGTATTCCAAAATGCTTTTATCACCTTATTTGACAATTAAACAATTATATTTCTTTTACGTATAATAAAAAGCGTTAGATTTTATATGTATTCAGAGGTTAAGTATTTTTATTTGTTCTTCTGCGAACTGAAACAGTTATTTATGTTCTTCAATTCGTACTTTGCTTAGGAACTTCAAGGGCTTCAATTTTAACATATTATTCCGTTTTATAATACTAGTTGAATTGTATAGTTTATGAATGCGCAAGAATTAGAATCGCATTTCAGACGCACGACGAGCTAAGTTTGAAGTAACCGCCTTTTTATTTTTATACAATTACATAGAAATTATTTTGGAAATCATCATATATCAGTATTTAAATGTACTAAATACTAATTTTTCTGTTCTGTGCGTAGATCTCCCAGTGAAAAATAAAAGTTTAATAATATTTTATAGACCAAGGTAATATAGACGAAAAATAGTATTTAATAAATTTTAAATAATCTCCGCATGCCAAGTATGGTTGAGTATTTCAAATGCTTGTTTCATTTTTGATTTCTAATAAAAAATATTCATACTTCCTTTCAATGTTAACAAATAGTACGTATTTGTATAAAATGTAATTTATTACTACATGGTAATTTCAATATTCAACTGAACATGAGTGGTTGGTTTTAATTTTAGCTTCATTAAACTGAATTAATTTAATGAAATTTTAATGTAATGTGAGCGGTTAGTGATGATGTGCTGTGCAAAGGTAATGAAATATGTAATTTAATATTTATATGAGATTTTATAGACATTGAATAAAAAAATTGGAGTCTGTTTAGAAAAAAAAGACTATTAAAATGAATTTACGAGTTGCCAACTTCGGATAGGAGCATGAAAAAATGAAACCAAGGAATCGCATGGGCAAAATTTGGAAAACCTGAGGAGGCAGTGAAAACACTTTATACGCAATGAACAGAATAGATAAAAGTGACCATTCTGAATGCCACCAGTGCTGTAGATGGTTATCTTTCTTGTTCATCTTTCCATTCCCATTATGGTTTTGGCTGAATGTTCGCTGGTGCTGATTGATTGACTCCGCTCAACATTGTGGCTGGATGTACAGAACTGATCAATTGATCTGACTGGATGATATTAATTGTATAATGTTAACTGGATGAACTGAAACGAATGAATGAAAACAAGAACGCTTTCAGAGAAGTTTTTCAGTTGTTGGATTCCGAAGATCCACCTCCGTACGTGCAAGATGTAGGTGTGTTTTTCCCGCCTTCCTGGTGGAAATGGGGAGATATGGTAAGTAGTTTTTCTATCTTACTGATAAAATATTATAGGGATCGTATTTCGTATTTCACCACACACAAATGAAACTACTTAATCTCTTTACGGACTGTATTGTTTGCCCAATAAATATAAATTTTATGTTACAAATGGTTACATATATCACAGAAAAAAGTACAAGTATTTGAATATTTTATATTTCTACACACAAAAGTGTCGAAAAAAAATGAATTTGTGTCATAATATAATGTAATGATAATCATTTTAATGAAATGTCAAACTAAATACGAAATAAATATTCTCAACATTCTTATAATTTTTCAACATACTGTTTTCTCTTGTACTTCTTTTAACAGTGTCAGATACGTTGAATATGAAGCAAATAAATACATTCATTCAAAATACACCTTTACTCATTATAAGGTAATAGAAATCGGGATAAAAATTAGAAATGTGTATCTTATTTTAATGTCACATTTCTTTCAATAAAATATTTAACATACTTAACAATTGAACGATAAAGTTTAGTTAAAATATTCACAGGTTTTAAATCATCTTTAATAACTTATAGGTATTTTTTAGAAAGCCGGATCGAATATGACTTCTGGGAAAGAAATCTTATTCCTTACTTCCTTTACATACATCTTAACAATTTAACATTCCACGTTAAAGTATGTCTTGGTGAAATATCGACATCGGTGACATTACATAAGAATGTGTATTAAGTTATATAGTATATCGCACATTTCTTCAAACATCAAAGATTTTTTGTCTGACAAATACACAAGCTATAAATAAATGGACACTAATTTTTTAGTTTTCTTTACTACTAAGAATATTTCAGTCCTACTAACAGATATCAGAAACACATAGTAAGCATAGTTTTATGCTAAATGGGAATGGCATTAAATATAAATAGACAGTAAAGTTCTTTAATGAGTACATCAATACAAGATTTAGCATGATCTCACATGCCTTGACATGTCTTTGTTTTAATGCAATAAGAGAAGCTTTTCTTCATCAAATGAATGAAATCCCTCTCTAGGCCTTTGAGTCATACATATAATACACCATCATTTATGCATTATATACCCTATTCTGTATGCATGAATTGAATTTGTTTTCTTTGAACTATTATAATTTTCTGTACGTTACATTTTCTCGAAAATAGCAAAACCCTAAAATGTGCTCTAATTCATTTTCTTCTCTAATAACAGTATTAGACAACCTCATGTATTCAATAGATGCAGACTGTAATGTTAACGATCTCATATTTCAGAAAATTCCTCTTCTAGAGAAGAGTAATTTATGTGTAGTTGGTGTAGAGTAATTAATATAATAGGTTACTTATAGTTATTTTTGAAGTGTAATAAAAACCTAAGGCAATTTTTATTTGTCTAAAAAGTCGCTTAGCGAAAGAATAGTTTCCTGGAGTGATTTGGACATACGAAAAAAAAGCATGAACACATTCAACTGGTAAAATAGTTTTAAATCTACTCTGAAAAAATATTGATGAATTTAATAAAATATCGCAGAAAATATATAACTATTTTGAAGTTTACATAGATTTATAAAAATAAGAAAAAATATTCTGTATGTTTACGTATGTAACTATAAACTTTAGATTCATTCACAGAACACAGTATTATTGTATCTAGTATTGTTCTAATATAATTATAATATATTTATAAGGTGTTACTAATATTTAAAAGAATGGAATTTGAATGCAAAAATAAACAGTTCGTCTTTATATGGTGTTTTTACTACCGGGAAGTCGAAATATAAAAATTTTAAGTTTCAATTCTAGTTCGTAATCAGGTCAAAGTTTTCACCTCCAATACTTTAGTAAGAAGGAACAAACGTAATTATGATGCGAAAATAAGCAACAAAATGTATGGCAAGAAGTTTCTCATTATATTGTAACATGAAGTTTAGGCTCCGTCCCTAAGAGCATCTAAGCCATTCGAGACTCTTTATTGGCGGCTTTCTCGAAAGAAGCCGACATAAGAAGCCGGCAATTGTTGAAGCTGCGCCACGAGCGCGGTACAGTACGAGTGAACGAACCATGATGGCGTAAGGGTGGATTTGGTGTTGGGTCTCGAATACGACATGCTACCGGAAAAATGATAGTGAGAGACCAGACAGAATTTTATGATTTATAATTTAAGAGTCCACGTCCGATAAAAGTACCCGTCTGTTACATTTTGTGTGTTTTTTACGAGACGCGCGGAGGGGGTTGCATTGTATTAATGACCACGCCCTGAGGATTTTGGTAATCTTAATGCTCGAATAAACAGACAGTTGCTTTAAAATAAAATTACCCGGCGCCCAGTTAATATAAATAAATGAGTGATCGAAGTCAGAGTAGAGCCGAAAAAAGTAATAGTGGCACTGAAGAAGGTTTTATATTTTTAGAATATAAATTTTATAATAGTGCAGAGATAATTGGGACAAACTTGTAATTGTTTTCCTACGTTCAATGAGCTATTCTTCATTTTATTTTATAAATAATTAAACTATATCTACGGTTCAAATACTGTAATCAGGCAACTTTCTTGAGGCTAGGAAGAAATTCACGTGTCTTAATTGTTATTTCCTTATTTTTTCATTTTGTCTTTCTCTGGCAACAAAATAAGATAAAAATGCCGACGGACAAGAAACGAGATTATTTTCGAAAAAAAAACGATTTTTCAGGTACTCAATTGCGTAGTTTTGGAGTTAAGCTCAGATTACCTTGAAAAGAGGAAAGGTGAATATTGAAATACATCTAAATATTGTTAAATAGATTTAGAAAAAAACTAGTGGAAAGGAAAAGTTTACAATCTGCAAAACAGATAGTTTGTTGTCCAATCAGACCTGTCTTACAGTTACTATTACATAGACTATTAATAAGAAACTGAACGTTTGTTTCAAACCAAGGCCTATTTATAAATAAAATCAACAACACTGCTAAAATGCATAATGATTGTTCTCCTTCATTATATAGAACTTTTGAATAAGGGGGAGTCGATATAGAAAACTTGAAATGAAATAAAACATGCTGTCTGTGAGGTTTTAACAAAATTAGTTTTTAATTATTTCAAGAAAAAAAATAATTTCGTTAACAGTTAACTCAGAGCTTGTTTGATTCGACGCGCCTCATTGAAAGCCTCTATACAAACAGTTCTTGAATTTGTAGTTTCTGCCACTGTTTACTAGTAGGAAATTGTATTGCATTAGCAATATGGAAAGGTTATTATCATATAAAATTCATCAAGTTAATAAAGATAATATAGGTGCAGCGTAAAGTTATGAACAAGAATTTAGTTACCATGTCCGGAAGCAATTAAGTTCCCTCAGCAGGTTTGATAGAACTCTTGGTGAAACTTGAAATGCGTCGTACCCTGAGGAGCAACAAAGTTTCTTACGAGACACTGCTCTCGCCACTCAATACTTTTAGCTGTACTCCACTCTGCTTCTATAATTTCTAGAAATTTATTTACATTTTTACCTTTAGTAAATTTTTTTTTCGTTCTCTTCTGCCATAATTCTCGTTTGAACCCAAAATCGATTCCTTATAAGAGAGGACGATGGAAGCCTCGAACTCGTATGCTCCAAAAATTTGTGTTCCACCATTGTTATTCCACTTTAAGATTAACGTAAAGATAAAAGGATTTGCTAATTACCCGCTTCAACTTTTAGCTTTGATGGTTTGTAGTCAGAGGGCCAAACGAATGCGACGGTATTCTAAGCAGAAACTTATTGAATGAATGATTATTGTTTACTGTTCTTGGAGATATAACGTGGAAGTTATATTCAATAGTAATAATATGTGATGTACTGAAAATTAAGATCTTGAGAGATTGTCTTTTACAAGTAGGAGCTGGCGCTGTCCATGACGGCTGGGACGGGCGCCACGACGGCCGCACGGAGCTCGACGCCGCGCGTCTGGGGCTGCTTAATGTCCATGGAGGTGAGCGTGCTGGGGGCGGCGCCCTTGTAGCGAGCCGCCCTCTTGGAGCAGAGGCCGTGCTTGCTGAGCAGCAACAGCAGGTCCCTGCGGTACTGGCGCGACAGCAGCGCGTACAGCACGGGGTTGGCGCACGCGTTTAGAGGATAGAAGCACACGAGCAGGACTTTGGTGCGAGGCACGTCGATCAGAGGTCGGCCAGCCAGCGCAGTCAACCCGAAGAAAGCAATAGGCGCCCAACAGGCGAAGTCTGTGAAGACGAGCAGCGCCATGCGCTTGGCCACGGTGGCGTCCGACCTGGCCACGGCGCCCTGGCCGTCGCCGCGCACCACGCAGTACATGCGTCCGTAGCACGCACACACGGCGCAAAAGGCCAGCACGCTGAACGTCAGCAGGGTCAGCAGGTACATACTGTCCGATAGGGTGCGCGACTCTAGAGGTAAGCACAAGCTGCAACAGAAACTTACCAGTTATGTGGGCAACAATATACTTTTTGAGAAATGTATTTCAAAATAAGTAGTAAAACTACCTATAAGTCAGAAAACATTTAATATAACCTTTATTGACACTTGTTCAAAATAACTTTTCGTTACTACAAATAAAACCTCATTCCGTGTGTTGTACAACCCACCTCGTCCTCTTCCATATGGGGAACAACAGCCAAAATCCATTCAGTCAGAACTCAAACTAAACATAATCCTACGCACCATTACAAGCTCTCCCTACCTTAGAAATTTCGTCATCCACCATAACATCAAACTTCCAAAAGTAAACTCCGTAATCTTCAAATCCATAGTCTCCCTGATTAAAAGCGCCCTCAACCACCCAAACGCCACGATCCAAAAATTTCATGACAATCCTCTTCCATCTCCAGGCTTCCGTCGGCTCGAAAGAAACCTCCCAATCGATCTCATACTTCCCCCTGATCATTCTGGCACACCTTAACCCACCTTACCATCATACCCGCAGACCACATCCTCATATATCAACCAATAACCAGTTCACGGCCTCACCCACGTCGGATGCATCTCAGGTACAAACAAAAAAATATCTAATCCATCTACTAAAGTAGGTTAATTAATTGGATTAACTTTCTTTCATGTCTCCATGTTAATTATATACACTATTTTAATTTTGTATTTATTATTTTAATATTGTATATACTGGATCATCTGTTGTACAAACTGATAATCTTTACGATAAATTGTTTTATGTGAATAAAAAATCTCGTATGTTCAAATTTTAAAAACTTTAAATAAATAAATATTTTAAATGTAATATAGAATTATCACATTAAACGAAACAAAATGGAGTACGAACTACTGTCAGTAAAGTTTATATTAAATTGTTTTATGACTTATAGGCTGTTTTACTATTTTTCAATTGATACAGTATTTTGAAATAGTTGCCAATAACTCATTGGTAGAAAACATTTATCATTCAATAGGATTTCTTATTTCTGTTTTTTTTTGGAGGGCCTGTATTTTACCATACCGACGAAGACTGGGGCTGATAGATGCGAACAGCACAGGACAATCAGTTTAGTATGTCATGCGTGCAAAATATTAACGAAACTAGTATACAAGAAGATGGAACAACAAAGATAATGCGAGTTAGGAGTATATCAGTTTGGTTTTACGAAGAATGTAGGGACAATACTGATTCTGCGTCTAATTATATAAGACAAAATAAGAAAAAATCGACCTACGGTCATCGCATTTGTAGATTTAGAAAAACCAAGTACTGCAGGGACCTGCTGTTGCTGCTCAGTAAGGATTTTCAAGAACACAGGAAAAAATATCGAGAAAGAAGCCTTATCAATAATCTCTACAGAAGGCAGTCTGCAGTAATTAGAATTGAAGAACAATAAAAGAGAGCAGAAATCAAGAAAGGATTAAGACAAAGATACAATCTTTTGCCCGTGCTCATTAACGTATATATATATATATATATAGAACAGGCGATAAAAAAGTCAAAACGGAATATGGAAAAGGAATAATACTACAAGGAGAAGAAATAAAAACACTTCGCTTAGCCGCCAATACTGTAGTATTAGGGGAATCAGAAGAAGACCTGTAAACCATAATAAATAACATGAACGTGGTCCTGGAGAAACAGTTCAATATGAGAATTAATATATGAAAAACCAAGGTAATGGAGTGTAGTATGGGAAACAGTGGAAGGAACATTCTGCGGAAGTTAATAAATGGATAGAATCCCTAACAAGGAAAGTCTAAACAGAAAAAGGGAAGAGAGAACCTATATGGAGGACGTAGACAAAGAGAAGGAATATATTAATACGTCACGTTTTAAGACATGAAGGTCTTTTACGTTAGTATTAGAAGGAAGTGTGTGGGGTAAGAGCAGAAGAGGGAGACCAATGATGGAATACGCTAATCAGATTATGGAGGATGTGGTAGTTATGCGGAAAATTAAAAGGCTTGCGCATGGACTAATCTTTGAACTGAATACCACAACAACATTTTCTTGTTGGACATGCGTTTCCAATTTTCATTCTATTAATAAACAATATGTGTTTCAAATCAATGTAGAACCAATCATCAGATTTAACTATTTATTGTTATTCATCTTTCTTTGGCATTTTAGCCCGCATTCGGGCCTTTGTCTACCAGAACGACTGCGGACTGTCATCTTACAAGATACATTCCGAATATGGAGTGATACGTGGTCAGCGTATCGACTCTCCATCAATATTAACCCCAGTCTCCGTGACAATGACAACACAAACATCCAAGCGCATGTCCGGATTCGAACCCGGGACCCCTGAGTTGTGAGGCCTTTGAACAGTGGTTCTACAGGTGCCCATCCTTCGTGCTTCCGTTGTCGAAATTTTCACTGTAGCAATTTAGTAAATATGATGTATAACGACTCTGGTTGATTTTGTTCTCTTTAAACAAGGATAGCAAATGTTTAAGTGAACAAAGGAAGGCGACATGTGAGAATTCCTGCTCCAGACATCCCTGATAATCAATCTACATATCCATTAAGTGTCTGCAACAATGAAATATAGGATTACAAGTTTGAACGGCGTGACTGGCGTTAACAAAGTAATTTGACCCCGCAGAAAAGTCGTGAATTAATAATAAGATTCGTCGCAGACACCAGTTTCAACAACTTGAAACTTGTTCCTAAATTAACATGATTAGAGATCACAAACCCCGTGTTCAAAAGAAAACCCTCGAGAGGAACCGAGATTGCAGCTGGGGACTTAAGAAATTGGAAGCAGAATTGAAATATTTTTGGTTGTAAACGGAAGATTAAATGTTTTCTGAGAAACCTAGAGGAAGAGAACAAACCAGATATTATGATACCTCCAACCAGGAATCAACCTGTGTGGGCAGAATGAACTTGGAACGTAAGCCGACATCGATGAACTTCAAGAAAAGTGTGTATTATTGAGACTGGATGCTCTGCTACAGGGTCCATAAAAATACACTTGAGAATATTTTTAATCACACACGTATATCTTAATATATTTTATAGAGTATAATGCTTTAAATTTGTAATATAGCCTGGTAAATAAAATTAATATCGTATATTAAAATTTATTTGTTTAATTTTCTTCTCATTTTAAATTGAAGAACTACATTACATTTTATGAGTTTGGATCGTTAAAATTTACTTGAGGAATGACCACTTTAACGTGTCTGTTATATCGATCCGTTGTCGTCTACCTTCGTTGTTAATGTTCTACGCTAAAAATACTGAGCGCATAACTCTTCGTGAGCCTCGATCTGGCTAGCTTAAACGTAAGCCCTGTCTGCCAGACGCGACAGACAGAAGATCTAGATTAACTTGTTTACTGTGCGTTCAGACTTCTTGTTAATGGATGCATCAATGGTTTCTCCGTGAAACAACGGGACGTGTAATTTGTTTAAGTAATTTAAGGCGATTCTGACTTTATCGTTTAACTTTGCCTGTAGCAAAATAAATACAATAAAAATAAAATATATTCGTTAGCGCCGATCGTGGTTTTTTTCCACTGACGATGAAAAGCATACATTATAAAAAGAAGAATTTGGCGTAGCTCAGGAACTATTAATTTTAATATTATTTTTAACTACACAATGTGTGAAACCAGTCATACGACGGAAAATAATAAACACAGATTTTCGACGTCAATTGAAGAGACTAATTACAGGAAACGGGCGGGCTACACTCTTCCCAACAAAAATAATTATAATCGGCTTAGCAACAAACTGAAGACAAAGCTTATGGAAATAAGAGACGCACAATATGAAGAATATCTGTTTTAATTAGCAAGAACCAATAACTCATCTAGAAAATCAATTAAAAATATAGAAATACTTCAATCGACTTCACCCCTACACGAAGAAACGCGCAAGAACAATGAACAGAAAGTGACAGAGGAGGAAACTTTATTTGCAGACAATCTCGATACAGTTTTTCCATCTTGAAATCACCAAAATAGATCTCGATATAATAAACAAACCGTATGACTTGCAGAATAAATAAGACGGCATATAGAAACAATAACACACAAAAAGGGCACTTATCATCGACCTCATTATACCCAAAATTTTAAGAAAAATGCAAACTAAAGTGGCAGTTATGCTAATACACATTTGGTTGAATGTTGGCAAAAGTGCGAAATCATACCAATAAACGTGGAAAAATTCCTACCAATGAGACATCATATCGTCAAATTAGATTATTATCAACTTTTCCTAACTCCATAACATAAATAAAACATCTCACATCACCATAAATCTGGATTCTGACAGAAACACTCGACAGCTCATAGTGTTTCATAAGTAAGATATCTACGAACCCATAAAAGAAAAAGACTTACTCTGCCGTATTACTCAACGGCAGTCAATTATTTGGCACCAGATATTGTTATAAAATTATTTAAGAAAAATTGTCTTCCCAAATCATGTCTAATGAATGAAGAGAGTGAACGAGGATGATTATGAGTATTTTCCATTCGCATGTCCTTGGCCTTGGTACTTGTCCTGTACAGTTCCTATATGCCAGTTTCGTAAGACAGTAACGGAAACCTTGAAGTAAAAAAGGTAAATATACAACATTTACTCTCCGCGTATGTTCGAGCGGAGACGTACCATACATAGATAGGGCCAAATACCTATCGCGCCATTCGGAATCGCAGTAAACCAGCGATCTGCGACCCCGGAACTTACACCGTTCAATTCAGAGGAACCGCGGTTTGTGTTTTATTTCACTTTCCAAAATAACAGCATTATCAAAACTAAACGAGTGAGCTTATTCCAGACAATGCTACGTGATGGGTGAATGTTTATAAGAAGGTAAATTTAGATTAGCTTTCTGATCCTTAATTTTGACAAAGGTCATTCAGTCTAACAAATGTAGCAGTAAGAACAAATTACAAGTAATTTTATGAACAACGTTATGACCATCAAAAGTATTCTAACATCCTTATTTTTTTTAAGAAAGAAAGCTAAAGAATTAACAGATTAGGAGATTCTGAGATATTGAATTTAGTAGAAATATGACTAAAAAAGGAAAGAAATTGAAGAAAGATTTTGAACACGATTATTATTATCATTATAAATTTAATTAATTTTGAGACTGGTGAGTTTAACAATGAAATCAACGGCATGAAAACATATTTAAGATTCTAAAAATGATAAGGAAAGACAATAATAAAGCTTTGTCAACAATATTAAGTACCGTACCTGTTTTTGCTTGATTGGAGGATTAGAAAAAACATTGGCCTACCAGAATATGTAGATTTATGGAACGGATTAAAAGATAACGTATTGTTATGACGCAAAACAGATACTTAAAAAATAAAGTATTATCTCTTTTATAATACAAACATTAATTTAGTATTTGAACAATAATTATTGAAAATATTCAGTAAATCATCCAATTTATCAGAAAGGATTTGCAGAAAATATCATACTACAGGTTTAAATTTACGTTTTTCAAGGAATTTCTCACCTGACAATTTCAGTAATAAAACAGAGAAAAGCAGGGACCCGTGGGAAGACGGTAATTTGGTGATAAAAAGTTTTTAAAAGATGTAAGAAAAGTAGAATGAATTAAATGGTCTCTAATCAAGAGAAGTGTAATTTTTAATAAGTCCTTCTAGACTTTAAACTATTGACGACAAGATAAAAAGGAATGCTTGTGAAGAAATAAATCACACCAACAGAGAAATGGATGTGATCAGACAATATATACATTTTAAATAATGCGGAAAATTTTAATGTAGTCTTTAATAGAAAAGTGAGCTTCATGATTTTATCATAAACGAAAAATTTATTTTAGAAACGACTAAAGATTATATAAAAGACTATCATTAGAATATAATAATATTCTAAATGGAATGAAATCTTTATGCATTTTTGGAAGCTCATAAGTTCTTGAAGTGTTAGCGTAACTGATATAGAGAGATTTTAAAGCTGAATGTGAGATAAAAGTTTTAAGTTTCAGTAATAAAAATGTAGAGAACAATATATATTCGTCGTACCTTGTTTTTGAATAGCTGCTGACACCAACAAGCGGCAGGATGGCCATTGTAATTGCATACAGCCACCCAATCATCATGACTTTGACTGCAGTTCGTAGTTTGAGCCTTTTGTTGAGATGAATGGCGTACGTGATAGTGTACCACCGTTCGCACGTGATGACAGTCAGGGTGAAAACGGAGAGCTCACTGGCAAACACAGTTAGCACCCCTGCTATCTGGCAGCCGAACCCTGCGAAAACGTCAAGAACGTCGATTACATTACATAACTCTATCTAAAGTTATTACATACTAGGTGTGTGCGCTGCATTTCCCGGTTAAGTATTAGTATTAATCCGGTAGGTTTTTCAATTCAAAAGTTATCAAATTTAATGTGATTTAACCGGTATGGAGCGCGTCTTTTTTTGAACACTCAAGCTGATGCATCCCAATGGTTCTAAGGCGATTTTATAAAGTCTTTTCAATGACTGTTCTTATGAACTTTTGTGTGTGTAGTAATCAGTCCTTAGAATGGTCTAATGCAACCCTCCATTTTAATCTATTATGCGCAAGCCTTTCCATTACCACGTAACACCAACTTCCTCCCTAATCTTCTTAACTTATTCCATCCTTGGCCACCCTCGTCTGTTCTTATCCCATACACGTCCTTCTAATTCTAATTTTACAAGACCCTCATGTCTCAAAACGTGGCCTATTAATCTATCCCTTCTCTTGATCAAATTCCTCTTCTCTTACTCTACTTAGAACTTCCTGGTTGGTTACTCTATTCACTCATCTGATTTTATTAACGGATATATATGCAATGAATTAGTGAATCTGTGAAGTCATGTCTCGCCGTTAACCCGAAATTAATATATATTTTTTGTTATTTTAGATACTTGTGATGATTTTAATACGATTTAAAATAAATAATTTTTTATCTCGTGCTCGTAATTACGGCAATATGTCCAAATAAAGTTTTTCGCTGTGACGTCACATACGGACATAATATGCCTTTGACAGAGGCATCATTTTTCTGCGAGGAAGCTTTGTTATTTGGTTTACTTCCTTGGTGTGCCATGAAATTAATTACTGTTATTTAGATGATTGAAAATTCGTGCTTTAACGAAAGGTATCTTTTTAAAACAAAGTAGCAGTATTTTTTCTTACATAGATATCAGCGGGCTGGAAGGTCACCTTTTGTAAATAATTATATTTTACAGTTTTTAATTTAATCTCTAAAATTGATTTTCTAATTCTGAAGAAAATTAGTTTCATGAATGTCTTAGCCATTCAATATTGTTCCAAAATGTAAAACCCATTTAATGCCATTTAAAAGAAGTGAAAACACTAGATCTGAATATTAAACTTTCCTTCAGTCATTTTTCGCTTTTAACATTAATTTAATCATCTTTAAATGCAGAAGCTGTTATTATAATTGTAACAATATAAGTAGTACAAAACATTGACTTGTTATTGGAAATATGAAATGACGAGATGTAGTTCGGCTTCTCGTCAACGCGGGAGTAATGTGATTGACAGCCTTTAGGGGAAGCACAGTCTGGAGTTAGTTATGTGTCTTTAGGCCTTAGAAAAATGACAGACTAATTTTATGAGGGTGAACGAGCTACGGAAGTGTTGAGGGATGAAAAGACGTCATTTATTTGACTACCGTTGGTGAATTACAAAAAGTTGTTCTTGTTTAACAAGCTGCTTACCAATATAAGATGGAGTTGATACTAAATTTTACGAATTTTTATGGTGAATTAAGAAACAATACTATGCCAGATATGGAGAAAATAATTAATGACTACATTAAAAAACTTGTTAAATATAATTTTTACGTAAAATGATGTGGATTCTTTTTAAAGAAGACCACAAAAAAACCTAGGATTAAACCCGACTATCCGTTACGAGTTGTTGACTCTATTAATAGCTTTTTTATAATCTCTCAGTGTTTTTAATAACTTGTTAAACAAATTAAATAAAAATAACCCCTTTGACAATTAAAAAACGCGAAACAGTTAAAACAACTTCTTAATGAGCGATATGTTGATAAGAACGAAGTATTAGTCAGTTAGGATGCTGTATCCGTCTGTCCGAATACTTCTGTACCTCTGACCTTTAAAATTATAAGAAATAATTGGGAACAAATAGCCACCTTCACACCTATACAATCTAAGATATCGAGGGACTAAGATTACTACTGCAAAAAAGTTACTTTATTTATAACGAAAAATAGTACAAACAAACATCAGGCCTACCAATGGGTGGTGCGATAAGTGTAAATATTTCGGGGATTGTTTTACATTTTATTTTAAAAATGTGTTTGATAACAATTCATTTTAGCCTGAATTATTTGTAAAATATATGGATGACTTACTGATAGTTATTGATGAACAATATAAAATACCTCTTGTAGATAAATTAAGTGATTTTCATTCTAAAATTAAATACACAATGAAATCCCAACTAGGTAATAAAATCAATTACCTAGACATGACTATTTATGTTGAAGGTAACCAATTTTTACGATGTGGTACACCAAAACCTATAGCTATCAATTGAATTTTGAATTCTTACTCCAATCACCCTAAATAAATGATTATTAAAGTAGAAAATAATTTAATTTACAAAGCTATTTCCATTACCTATAATAATTCTAATAACAATTAAAAAGTAAGGTACTTGACATCTTAAAAAATAGTTTTTATTCACTAAGACTGTAAAAGCTATACGAAGCCTTACATTGGTTATACTACTCAAAATTTAAAAAATATAATTTATCGACATAAATTAAGTAAAAAGCCAACTCAAAGATAAACACAGGTTTATCCATATATACTAATAATTTCGGAATGGGTTTGAATTCAAAATTTTGCAAAATTTTACATAAAAATTAACCAGATGCAAACTTACATTTACTGAAGCTATTTACATTAATCTTGAACATGACAATTTGCTTAACTTTAAAAATGAGGGTTCCAAAATCAGAACACATTATGCGAATGTCATCAATTCCATCAAACTTAAAATATTTTAGATTATAAGTTATGTTCCTGTACGCATATATATATATCGAACTGTATTAGACTTTATACTAGATTTCGAACGCTAGTAGCCTACGCAAATCCAGCACCTGTTTACATTTATGGGTGAGTGACGCCTGATGTAATTTGTAATTGGTGAGAACTGTCACGCTCTATACATGTAACGCAATACGTTTATATAAAAGGAAAGTTTTTGATTATCATGCATCTAGTAGTTGTAGCTTTCTTTGTTTTATTTTTTGAATGATCTAAAGGTTCAGCAAGGCTCGGTGACAGGCAGGTAAGAAGTGGGTTTTCCCGACTCCAGGCTGCGGACGGGGGAAATGCCTGTATAAAGTTTGTTTGATTATCATGCATACAGTAGTTATACTTTTCGTTGTATGTTGAACCTCAGTAGGACCCCTCACTCCGAAGGACACTGTTCCGTGTGTCATGGAAAATTTCCCGCGATGGACGAAGGACTCATTAGGATTTGCGGAACAAGCATCCCATGGGATAGCGTTTTCCCTTGGAGAAGGGATATACGAGTTTATGTTGGAAGCGAGAAGTCGAAAAATATTCAGAATGGTTCTAGACGTTGACAGGACCAGGAGATAGGGATGGAGAATTTATCAAAACGTTGAGAAGACGAGGAGACAGGTGGAGTGTTGATGAAGACGTTGAGAAGGCGACGAGGCAGGAGAGGTGTGAATTGTTGCTCTTTAGTAAAAAGGTATTGTGAACAAGGAAGCCGGAGTGAAGAAGGAAGAAAACTTGGGTTTCCTCAATCACCGACAGTAACAGGTTCATCCCACCTTCCGCTGGAAGAGGGAAAATCTTCAATTAAACCCAAAGGAAGAAGGAAGTTCCGGTCGCCTAGTAACCTGCATCAATACACGAATTAAAATAAAAAAAACTGGTTCAAGTGAACGATATCTCTGTTGCAAATGGTTACCCCAATAAGTAATTAACACTTATATTTAAAAATCGTCCCCTTGAATTAATTTATTTGTTTTTAATATCGCGCAGGACCCCTATTAAGTGACATTTAAAATTAAATTATTATATTATATTCTAAAGCGGTATTAATTTCATTAAATAATTTAAACAAAACCAATAGATCATTTACAATGTTAAGTTAATTGTCTCCTTTTATTTCGATTTATTAGACGAATATGTCACATGTCGAAAGCTCCTGTTTTATAATTAACGAATAAACAACTGAGGCTGAAGTTACTGGTTTTATTAATTTACTAGCTAATAAATATTTTTCTCTCTCCTTAAAAGTTTTCCAGACAGGATTAAATCACGTCATATAAAGACATTTAAATCAGCTTTGAGAAATATAAATAAATAATTAGCCTGTTACCTGAATACATCAGACAGAGAAGATACCCAAGGAATATTCATTTTATGTGTCTGACACCAATGTCTCAAAGACAACAGTGAATATTGAAATAACTTCACTGTCTACAAAATACTCTTTGAGTGTAACTTCCAAGAAGGCCTTGCGGCACACGTTATTTCATAATTCAGTTTATTAATAAGCTTGTCCAAATTAAACTAGAATATATATTATTTTGTTTTTGAAAACTTATATTAAACATAACTTTTATCGGAATATCAGTAAGTCATGCCAGTAAGATATTTCCGAAAATGATACCAATCAGTCCATCATTGGTAGAAATGATTTTACATTATTCGTTAGGATATACGCATGTCTAATTTAATTAAGTTCATTATTTATTACACGACAGTTCTCACGATTAAAAGTTGCGCATAATAGTTTTTGTTTTATCTAGCCCAACACATCTGTAACATCATCGCAAACTAAAGCAATAATAATATCATAATTCTACCTTAAATAATGATATGAGAATTTTGCATACTTTAAGATGCACTATCAGAGCTAAAAGCAATGAACAACAAAATATTAAACAATATTATAAATAATATGCTTCAGGCCAACAAGGAAAACAAGGATATAATACTTATGTGTATACCATCGCATACAGGCATCAGAGGCAATGTAATTGCAGACGAAAAAGCTGAAATAACAGCAGCCATGAGGGAAGAAAACGAAGAAGGATATAGTTTAACCTTTAAAAGATGGCATTTAAATTCCCGCAGTGGGGCCGGGAGGCATTTTAATTCAGCTCTGCAGGCATTTATTATAGTTACTGCACAGAAAAAAGGGGGCCGGTTAATAGGTCAAAAGGGACATTTTTGAGAGATGAAAAGCCCTGACATCAGTACGCACTCCAACCATCATCATAGAAAGAGCGAGAAATAACTCGAAGTGGGAACGAAAGTTCCCATTCGGCCAGCAGGGACCCGCTCCGTGCCGGGAACAAAAGTTCCCTTTCGTCCGATAAAGGTTAAACAACAGACATGAGTACTTATTAGAAAACAAGATGACACAGAATGGATGAGTAACAGAAGATAAGCAAACATCGGTCCCATCCTCATATCCAAAAATCTGTCTAGCACATCCTTATTTACCATACGAGAAAGAAACAAGTGAACATATCTTGTATTATAACCACATACTAAACTCACATATGATTATTTATTTTCTAGAGAGGAGCGATCCAGATGTGACACCTGCAAAGCTCAAAAGACTATGGAACACGTTGGTTTCAATTGCAATAAAACAACGTATAATTCATTTCTGCAGATGGCAGCATAGATCAATGAACGAAACTGAAGAAGAAATAATTAATGTGATACATTTTCTTAAGGACACCAATATTTTTAATTTGATTTGATTACGTACCACATTAAATATTCTAAGTTTTTTGAGTTAAATATGTTATCTTGTATTTGGAATTGTACCGTCGGCAATGACAGACTGGTCGACACAACGATAAACTTTAATTTTAAAAAGTTTATCAAAGTTTCCCCTCACTTTTAAAAGAGAGAAAAATGGTGCTTCATTATAGTCAAAGAAATAACAAATATAACAAACAAATACGGATAAATATATTAACGACTAGCTGAAGAACCGCTATGACTTTAATCACACAATATGTAGTCAGTCTCTGTGGTCTATTGGCTAGCACCACAGGCTCGTACAACAGAGTTCCCGGGTTCGATTACTGACAAGGATTACTGTGTGCTTTCCAAATCGAGTAACCCTAACAATGAAGATAATATCCCCAAAAATGGTAAAGTAGTCGCTAATGACCTTAGCTGTTGATGCGACTTAAAAAATCAAAAAAATATACCGAATTACTACGTTGTAACGCAATAGGAACCCTCGTTAATTTTATTCACATTTTTAGATTTTAAACTCTTGAAATTCGGTACGAAATAATATTCAGAATCAGACAAGCGTCAGGCTGTTGCGTAGAAAAGTCTGTCTGCATGTCAGCTGACTTAGTTTTTGAGCCAGGAACAATAAAACCTGAGCCCCAACGACACTCTTCCTTCATCAGCGAAAACAATTCCCGCGTTTGACGAAAGATGAAAAATGATTGGTGTAGACACGTCACGTGGGGTAGCATTTTATCTTAGAGACGAGTAAACGAAGAGTTTAGCAGGTAGGTGAGAAGACGAAAAAGGAGCAGAGTTGATCAAGGCGTTTAAACGGCGAGAAAACAGGGAGACAGTCAGTGTTTATCGGAAGTAGGAGAGAGGAAGAAATGAGAAATTAGTCAGTGTATCTAGGTAGTGGAAAAAAGGAGCAGTTATATTGTGAAAGAAGAAGCGGAGTCATTTTTATGACTTATCGAAGAACGTAAAAGTTCATCAGAAGTCTACCATACTAGGAAAATTATTGGCTAAAATTTAAACATTTTTGAGGAGGAAAACTGGTTTTCTTCAACCACCGGAAAGTACCAGGTCCAGAACCTTCGTCGACCCAGAGTAAATCCATAACCCGGCAAAGGAAGCCGGAGAGTAAGGGAGGAAACTCAACTAAGCAAAAGTTCCGGTATCGCCTAAAAGATGTAAAAGTTTCGACACGAAGAACGTAAAATATCTGCTACACGTTGTTACCCCAATAATTGATCCTTAGAACTCCTTTATATTTAAATATTAACTATCCTTAATATGTATAATTGTAATAGTGCTTATGACTCAGTTAAGAAATTTTTTAATATAAATAGAATTACTAGTTTTAAAAGCACAAAAATAATTTCTTAAAATTCTTTAAATAATTAACCGCCTCCCTTATTATGATGTACAACTTCATTTAGAACACAGATAATTTTCAATTTAGTATCAAACCTCCATAATAATACAATGCTTTTTCGTAAAAACGATAAAATTACGTAAATAAATCTTGCAGCATGACAGAAAGTTGACGTATATTTTTATAAAGTCAAACAGTCTATTCAGAGGTAGTCAAAAATTTAACTTGTAAAAAAAATTCTGTGCATATTTTTGGAAAATGTTTTAAAAAGATTATTGTGAATATCAAATCAACACCATTGTTTCAAACACAGATTTTTTTACACTTTCCTGTATATATGTAGAATATTTCGGTATTTAGCCGTCATAGGCATCTGTAAAATTATTATATATATATATATATATATATATATATATAACGAGTTGTCATCAGCAGAATTGTTATTGATACATTATTTGTACAATTCTGTCAATAATTTAAACATATAAATATTAACAACTGATATCGCGTTTCAAATTTGATTCTTTACTATCGAATTTGTAGAAACTATACGCCTGATATATTTATTAATTCCCTTGAAACACTTTATGTGGCCGCACTGTTCGCAAGAATGCGTATCTGGAAAATATCCAAACATTTTGTAATACAATTATAAAATACCGATCCTCGTAAATCACTGGCAAACATAGTTTGGCGTGGGACATGAAATATATCAAACCAGTTTCACATTACAATTACGGTTTATTCTCACGTATTTTGCCCCGGTTATTCCGCAGCTCAAAAGGGTAGTATTAAAATTCGTTAATATGGTGTGGAAACTTTTAATAGAGATTTACAGGATTTGTTTGAATGGTAAATTGCCAGCAGCGCCTACCCGTATCACACACGTACGTGCTGACGAATTCAATCCAAGCGCAGTTGTTCACATAACCCCATGGGAATATGGAATCCAATATGCAGAACGAACAGCCACACAAATAAGCATCACAATAAACGCTTTCTATAGGAACTGTAGATTATGAGAACATAACTTATAGAGTGACAGAGGAAACCTTCATTAGGTAGTAAATGTTAATTGAATGTAAATTCTTCTTTTATGACTTGCGCACTTTAAATATAAATTCAAGCCAATAAAACAAGTTCTTTTTTAATCAAGCATTATTCAAGATAGTGAAACATACCAAATTTGCAGAACACGTAAATAAAGTGTTACGCACTAATAATAATAGTAATAAGAGAAGACAAAAAGTTCAAATAAATTATAAAAATGCAGATCTGAAATGATTAAATATTAACAATTGACACTACTGAAGTCAAAGAGATGACGTACAATTCGCTTGTGATCCCAGTTTTGCTTATCACTATTAATTTTTCTAATAAACCTTAAGTGGGTGTTTGATGTGTACAAAAAGTAAAACGGTAATTTTGTATTTTCACGGGTAATATTAACCCGATTTGCTCTATTTCTTCGTTGTTGTGTTGAATATATGTCTGAAAAGTATTTACATTGTTAGCCATATCGTATGTTCGAACTGTTGTTAATTGCTAAAAAAGTTACATGTGTTTTGTTACCAACAGCGATTATTCCTTGTTTTAGAAAAAGGATCAGAAAAACTGCATTGTATTTATATAAGAAAGTAATATAATGTATCAATGTTTTATAAGTATTAGATATTGTTTTTGGTGTGTCTGCTATGAATGAAAAATGGATTATGAGTGGTATAAGCGTTTCCAAAAACTCCGTAAAGACGTTGAAAATGACGACCGGTTTGGATGGATCACCACATCAACTATCGATGAAATCATGGAAAAAGTGAGAGAAATTATTATGAACGATCACCGAATCACGACCGCAAAAGTTACTGTTAATTTTGCGATATCAACTGAATAATGTTGTGAATTTTTTCCATGAGTTATGCGTACGGAACGTGTTTTAGAAAAATTTGAACCAAACTACAAAAGATTAGATGGCAAGCTGAATTAACTGGAAAATGTAATTATTTACTAATACCGGAGGTCCGACGTTGCCCGGGTATTTATTTATAATGGCTCGGAACATAACACCAATACAAACATTTCTAAATATTTAGGTTTAATAGTTCCATAAGTCCTCTGATGAGGAAATATGACACATGAAAATGATACAATTACAAATATGATAAGAACATCAATATAGTAAGTTTAAATAAGACCAAAAACAGACAAGAAATTGGTGGAACGTAACAAACTATAATATAAAACAACTACATGTTTCGGTCCTGATCCGGACCCTCGAGGGTCAACATGTAGTTGTTTTTGTATTATAGTTTTTTACGTTTTACTAATTTTTTGTCTGTTTTTGGCCTTATTTAAACTTAGATATAGTAAATAATTAGACTATTAATTCTAACACATTACAGATATAAATAATACAGATATAAGATAGATTAGGAATAAGAATTATTATATGTCATATACATATCACTTCACAAGTATCCATCTGGTGATTCAGACAATTGTACAGTATAAGTTGTATAAAATATAAGATAAATTTTTTTTGGCACTGCTTAAAATAATTTGCATTGTTTAGGGAGCTAATGTGCGTTAGGCTCAGATCTATTTACAGATTCACTAACAGAGCAATACGCGCCGTTAATAAGTAGAGTTTTGTATTTTTAAACAAATACGTTGATACTATTTATACTTTTGATGTTTGGAGGAAGAAAATTAAATAGGTTTATACATGAGCTGTGTATACTTTTTTCAAAAAATGGAAGTTGATGCTTATTTATTAGTTAATTCATGCGGTTTCTGGTATTATAATCACGGAATTCCCCGTTGGTTTGAAATAGATTTCCATAACAATTAACATATTTAAGGGATTCTATAATTCATGCATCTTGGATGATTTTGTGGTATTATTGTTAATCTCCATCCCCACTTCCCAACACTCTGGGACTGAAGTTCAGGTTTAGTTGCACGTTGAAAAACATAATGAAACTCAGCGACTCATAATACACAGTTTTGACACCAAATTCGGTAGTTTTATTGTTGTTTTCAAGTGACATGTCCACCACGACCCCTATGATCTCTCCCCTCCCAGACTGAAATGGGTTGCCAAATAGTGTCAAGGGAGAAAATGTCAAAGTAATTGACCTAGAAAAATATTTATTTGGCGGAAATATCAGCCGATTTTGCATATTATAAAATTTCCGTTCTCTCCAGCCCCGTCCCTATGGGTGGTTGCTGTGAATTACTACAGGAGTTCTGATATTCAGTCACAAAGAACACTTGTACAAAATTTGGTTAAATTGCTCAACGCATTTAGATTTGTATGCCGTACATACATACACGCATTGACCAATATGTACGAAATTTGAGCACTTTTTACTCATACATAATGAAATTCATTTATAATAATAAGATTATTGTTCAATGTTTTTGGTGTGTATAGCGTGAAATTACTTGTAAATTTAATGAACTCTTTATTTAAGTAACAATCTATTGTAAGTACTTCAAAAATATACAAAAGTTTATCTATGGAATGCGGCACACATGATGCGGCATATAAATACGACGCCTTGGGCCGCTAACAGTCAATTGTACGTATTAAAATAAGAATAATAAATGAATTAAGAGAGGAACTGTCCGGTCCATATATTTGTTAAACTTTATTAAATAAAAAAATTTCCAGTCAAATCATGAATCTTAGTTCATCTCCAAACAACCTTAATTAATTTTATAGCACATTGAAGACGAAGTAGATAAAATAATAATGTTTCTTAGGAGAAAAATACCTGTCAATGACATATAAATGGTCGTAACTGAATATATATAAAATTTAACACAGTTGCATTTTTAACTATTATACTTTGTAAGCATTGGAGGGGTGATAAACCCCTAACATAAACGTGGAAGGAGTTATATTTTAAAAATTATATGTGCCAACACGTAAAAGTTTATGAGGCCACGTATCATTCACGCACTCAATATAGGGATATGTGCTATATTTAAGATGGCATCACTTTAATAGTCTGTTATTCTCATGCGTTATAATTTAATATACATTTTTAAAACTACGAAAAAATGGAAAGAAAATGGATAATATTTTTACCGTCAAAAATTTTTTGTTTGAAAATGAAGTAAGTAAAAATCATATAATTGGCATTGAATATGAAACTTTTAAATAGTTGTCTTTTATTTAATCGCTATTTTTTTAGGGTTCAATTCCCACTCATTAAGTTACCTAGATAACTATACAATCATGTAAATAGTAAAAACGTAGTGATGAACAGATCGATTATTTTTGTTGAGTAGTTCAGGGTCGATTCACTCTTTTACACGACTCTCCGGCTCTCCGAATACCATCTTTTTTTCTTCTCAAGGTTGAGTATTAATAACTTGCGTAACAAGAGGAGGAGGGCGAGGTATGAATACACAAAAAATTTTGAACAAAATATGTAATATTTACAATATCATTTACTTATAAAGAAATTTAAATTATTTCTATAACTATTTTACAAAAGTAATATTGTTACTTATATAAAGCAATTGGGAAAGTTTTTGGGAAGTGAGCCAACTCCTTTTTTCACCTGGATTTGGAAAATATGCGGTCACATGTTCTATGTTGAGGGAATACAGTCTTTTAACACTGAAAAATAAAGATTAGGAGTCTTTTTCTCTTATTCCAGCACACAAGAGGATCCGCGTTTCTTTATATGGGAGCGGGTTGGTGATTTGAGAACATAAAATATTATTCAAGAGGTAGACCAAACTATGTACACACCGAAAGGACATAAAACCTCTGGGATAATATGTTAACTATGGATGTAGGGAAGCCGTACGGATAACAAATCAAAATTGTTTTCTTATCAGGATTATTTTAATTCTAGCCTGTCATTACCATATAAATTAAAATTATATAATCAATCGTATATGACTGTATGGTATGTAGCTTAGAGGTAATGCCAAACACAAACACATCAAGAGCATACAAAACCTTAAAAATAAGGTTTTACGTGCCATGGTAAATGCACCATGGTACGTACGAAACACACAGAGACCTCTCCATAACAACCGTCAAGGAAGAAATAAAGAGGTTTGCAAGGATAAACGAAGCCAGACTACACCAGCATTTAAACTCTGAAGTTCTTCGGCTATTGGAGAATCACTATAGTTACCGAAGACTGAAGAGGACCGACGAAAAGTGAAGTCAGAGCAGTATTAAAACCTAAATAGTGTCATTGGACAAAATTTAGTGAATACAAAACTAGTATTAAGAAATAAAAAAATAATGGTTGGTCATTTACATCAATCCGTATTTTTTAGAGGGGGGGAGAAGGAATATTTTAGCAATAATTAAGACTTTATCATTCTGCCAGACATAGAAGGAGCTAAGCCTATCAGTTCTAAATTTATTACGAGTGCCACTCATCACTTTTTCGATTCATAACCTTAGTCAAATCTTAATATAACCCGAAGACTCAAGTAGCTCACCCCGGAGCGACTCAGGCGGGCGCTTCGCTCAAGACTAGACGACTCAAGAAATTTGCTCACGACTCTACGAATTGAAACTATGAGCCGTAACACTCTTTACTGAGGTGATCAGAGAACGTTTCTTTAATAATAATTGACTCTTTTTATCGATTCTCGATACTTCTACCCACCTCTATGTGTACGGTATTATGAATGTTGGGAAAGCGGGCAGGGGTTCCACCCTACTTTACCCTCCCGCTCCAATAACCTTACCTTTCTCCTTACACTTTTAAAAAAATCTCACAAATTTTTGGAGCTATGCTTCATCAATGAAACTTATATTTTATTTTTATGACTTTCAACTACTACAAGAAAAGCTGTGTCCCACTCTTCTGCGATGAGCTGTCTAAGAAGTAGTCGAGGTCCCTTAATTAATAAATATTAAGAAAAACAGATAATTAAAACTTTGCGGGTAGGTTTGGAAGGGTTTTTACTGTCTTCCGTTAAATATTTAAATCATTTGAAGCAATAGTTTGAAATCTATGAGTTGCAAAGTCGAGCTACATGAAAGAAAGCCAAAAAAATCTTGACTTTTTTTTGTTTTTTCGCCAAAACGCATGTATAAATATTTTGAAAAAACTATTTTCACATATCATAAAATGGCACTAAATTCTGCGTAAAAAGAGACCTTTCTCAAAATCGTAGGTCATTCCGAATGGACACAGTGAAGCTCTACTATTTTGACGACGACAGTAGGTTGTCACGCTTCATTTCACACCAAGTAGACTTGCGTATGTCAAACTCCCATTTATTTTGACATTTCATTTCAAAAAATAAATACATGTAAACCACGCGTTTTTGTTATCTCCACCTCGGCTCGCTGCTTTTTTCCTTTCTCGTTCCATAAGGTAGTAAACTCTCGTAATTCTGAGATTCAATTAAAAGGGCGCCGGGAAATTTTACTACAAGGAAACGACCAAAAGACTTAGTTGAACAATAAGACCATTTATTCATCGAGTCTAGAGACATAGGTCGTGGTCATTACAAAAGCATTAAAACACCGCGGCCAATTAAACTAAAAATATGTCGTCGTGAGATAATTCAAATCAAAGCAAGCAGGCTGAACTTCATCTTGGCGTATCACCCCCTAATCTGTGGCTGTTTCGACAACCTGACTACTACGCGCGGTCGCGAATAATCGCTGTCCCGCAAAGCACGTCCTCCCTACATTACGTCTCGCCGATTATTCCTCATAAACTAACTTTTAGGTTTTTGTCATCTAGCAAATATAAGCTTATCACAGGCATATCCTTAGCTCTCACAGTCATTTAGATCAATCTCAAAACCTTTGCATGGTCAACGGCACTGCGTCGCGTTTTATATATATATTGTGATTCACAGCTATAAATCATCTTAGAATTTGTACTGATCACGTTTATATGTTGGACTCCAATACAGTAAATTGCTTACCCGTCTGCCAGGCCACCGCTGTGGTGAAGTAGGTTCCGACGGAGCGAGCGTCCTGCGCTGCAAGGAGCAGCAAGTACAGCCCCATACAGAGGTCGGCGGTGGCCAGCTGCGCCATGAGGAAGCTTGGCACGGTGCGACGAGCGAACAGCAAGACGAGCACGACGGCGAGGTTGCCCACGAGGGCCGCCAGAGCCACCAGCCACACGGCAGCGCGCAGAGCCCAGCCGCCCATCAGGTCCTCGCAGGGGCTGAACGCGTCGGCCCGCGGCCTGCACGCCACCTGCCGGTAGTTGTGGGCCAGCATGCCACACTCGGCCCTCACGGGGCTCACTGACACCTGCACACATTACACCGACATCCTGATTCAGCGCGGGTCGCCAGTCGTTCTCTTAATAATTACATTAAATGAATTTATAATATATATTTGAAATCATTTATAAATGAATTTTTATATTGTATTTAAAATAATATACGTTACTGCAGATATTCCTGGTCACACAGAAAAAAAGGGCGTTTAGTTTAACGAAAGTGGATTGTCACATATTCCTTGTAGTATAAAACAAACAGGATTTTTAGATTGTGGAAAATTGATTATTTATTACAATCAGTCTGTTTTTACAAATAAAAAACAATAATTAGTTTGGATTAAATTTCACTCTTAAAATTCAGAGGATTCTGGACCCCGTGACAGAGACAGCTCACATTTAAAAAGAAACTTCTGTGACAACACATATTTTAATGTGGGTCACGATCGTTCGTTGATTGACCTCAAATTAGCGGGATGTATAATTTCCACCTGGAGTGTACGTAATTCCACAGCACCGATACAGTCCTCCATATATAACTCTTCTCGGTATATATATATATATATATATATATATGCTGACGGGGAATTGATACACTGACCATGTATCACCCCAAATTCGGAATGAGTCACGCCAGATGACAGTCAGCAGCCATTCGGTAGGCCAAGGCCCTCAAGAGGGCTGTTGAGCCATTGGAAGAATATATATATATATATGTGTGTGTGCCTGTGTTTAAACTGTATTAATAATATTTTACCAATCATATTTTTATTTATTGGTGAATGAATTTCTTTTTTATTATATATAAACATTATTATCATACAGATTATCAGTTAGGCCAATATCGATACAGTATATACAATATTTAAAAAATCATGAAAATAAGATATGGTATATAATTAACATGGTTGCGTGATGGTTAAATAAAGGAATAATTATAAAAATATAATAAATGTCTCCATAAACTTTATTTTTATAATTGAGGTATTTGAATGGATTCGAATGAATTTGGATTTTTTTAAAGAGGAACAAAATTACTGGAAATATTCATACACATGCTTATATAGAAATTTTTATATGACTGAATAAAAGTATTAAATTACAGCAACTAGGCAAATAAAACAAAAAAAATCCACTAAAAGTTAAAGCTCAAAGAGAAAGGTGACTAATAAATTCTCGTTAAATTGTTTTATGTGAAGTTTTGAGATTTCTTTGTCCAAAATAAGATCTTGACACATTAGTACAATTCTTGAATTTAGTTTTCATGAAGTTGGAAAATAGTTAATTAAAACTCTTCTGTAAAAAATAAAAATATAATTTAATATAACAAAAAATTTAAACCAGTAAAATACAAAAGGGACTTATAGAGAGATTCTTAATATATTGTGCACATGCCATTAAATTTAATTTTTCCATACCAATCATCACTCAATAATTTATCCAGAAAGAAAGATATTCTGATTCACTCACTAACCTGATTCAATCGGTAGAATCACGGGTCGCACAATCTGATTCATGAGCGAGTTATTAAAAGGAGTTGGCATATCTCGGATCACATGAACGGGATGAATCAAACTATCTACCGCTCTTTTCTTCCGATTCAGTGATCACTGGCTCACCAGAATGAGCTAGTTCTTTGAATCGATCAGATCGATTAAACCACATTGATAATCATCAAATCATCCTTAGGGTAAAGAACTTTTTAATAATTTAGGTTATCACTGAAAACAGATGATAGGTTATCTGTGTGAAGAACCTGTATTTATGTGTTTACATTGTAAGTCCGTAGTGGATAGTTTGAGTAATGATTTCTTTCGAACCACATCATGCAGCCAATATGCCGCACGTTGTATATACAAATCTATTAAAAACACTTTTTTCGCAAGAATCGGAAGCACGAATTTAAAAAATTCAGACATTATTTACTTTTCATCTGCGTAATGAGCTAAGCAAAACATACGCAGAGTAATTAGCAAATATGGCTAAAATCGATTTAAATTTACTTAATCGTTTAAAACAGTTTTGTCCCTGTTTATTATGTGTTACGATAATGAAGTGATAGTTTAAATAACGTACATAGAAGGCAATGGTAATGAAGCTTCATATTGAATAGCATGCTCAAAATCTCATTTTGAACTCGGTTGAATTACTCCAAAGATGATTTAATTGCCTCCGGAATAATGACGCTTAATTTATCTCTTACAATACTAATCCTAATTCTTTAGAACTATATTTATGGAAATTATGCATTAAACTAAGCTGCCATATAAATGTTATTATTAGTTCAAATTTATTATATGCGTACGAACATTTCTCTGGTGGAAAGTTCCGTCTAAGTAGAGCTGTCCTGTTCCGCCACCTTCAAATGTAGTATTGGACCAATTTCCTGCCGAACGAAGTTTTCTGCTCCTTAAAGCGGGACCCGATGTCACAGGCGAGGAGCAGCGCAATTCCATCTCTGCCAAAAATTTCTGAAATAGAAAATAATTATTAAATATATCAGTAGAATTTACTGCAAAGGATTTTAAATGCTGAAACACAAAGTTAAAGTTAAGGCCATAAAGTTCAAATAAAACTAGATTTGGTTAAATTTAATTTTTATTTTAGGTAAATCGTTATAAAAACTTTATTTCTGTATAATATAATTTATTGACACACCAAAAACTTTTTAACATTTCATCATTTAAAATGCTATTGTGATTTCTTAATTATTTATGTGTTACATTAAAATGTATTACTGCTTTTGACACGACATTTCTGCAGATAAAGGGACAAGAAAATTAACTTAATAGATGCAGATATTAAAGAGAGGCTTTTTGAGTAATATTCTACGTGAGGGTGATCATGATTCTCAATTTATTCAAACTAGTTCATTGGATGATCAGCACATGCCTGGGAAAAGTCGCTGAATGCCAACTACTGACTATATATTTGTTAATATTGTGAAGCAGGTAAGCCTCATGAACACCAGATGTCGCACTGGTTACTGACTGCTGAAATTTCATTTAGATCAATTATGGTGGAGAGTTTGATGAAAACAATCAACGACATCAACAGTTATGGAACGCGGAATTTAAATTATTGAAGAGTCAGAGTGATGAAAGAAATGAAAGTAGAGTAACGTAGTCGTCAGTTAGTCTGGAGGAAAGTGGCTAGCCCGTCATATAGTTAAAATAAACTTTTGGGATTTTTATAGGAAACCCCATATTGTTTTATTGAGATGTTTGAAGTCACAACACCATATATTGTTCTTGGTGACTGTAAATATAATTTATTATATAAATAATAAATAAATAAAACAAAAATATAACATTTTGAGGTTCAAAATATTCATGATTGCGGGGTTATTTCTAGTAATGTCAGATATTCTTGTCCAGTCATTTGTTGGAGAGAAACTCGATCAGGGCTGAATCGATATTCAAGAACAGAAAGTATTTCTTGTGTGGGTTGCCAGTGTTTTTCTCTTAAACCAGTCGTGCTGAGGGCATTCAAATAAGATGTGTTGAACTGTTAATGCAGACCTGCAGATAGTACATTCAGGTTGTGGTGAGCTGGAAAATAGAAAATTGCGCGTTGAATGTCTTGATAGTATAACTTGTTTCTTTCTTGAGATGTTCTTGGGAATAGTTATGTCGTTGTACATTTCCAATTCGATGAATAATATCCCTTCATTCCTTCCTGTTCTATTCATGGACCATTTCTTTTCGAAGTAACCTGATAGCGCGCTGCGGTAGCATCTTTCTTGGTACATACTGTGGTGGTCGAGATGTTCAATTGTTGCGTGGCATCTCTTCTTGCCCAATGTTCAGCCTCCATGTTTTCTGATATGCGAGCGTGCGCAGGAATCCACTATCGTTATTTAATAACCTGCAGCACTGATATTTTAGAGCATTGATGATGGCTAGGGAGTCAGAATAAGGACGTTTGTACTGGGAATTTCTTCACAGAAATTTAAACCCCCATTGGAACAATTTCCTCCAAAAGCGTTCATGAAACAGAAAGTTAAGAAATAGGTTAAATGTTTTAGAAAATAAATGTGGATACTTTTTATTTCTTTCTCTTAAATAATATAGTGTGAATTCAAATTTTGTTTAAGTGAAGTCTCGAAACTCTCGTTTTAAAACCTGGGACCATTTTCATGACTTTCAAGATATCTCTATTTATATACAAGGTTCAGTTATACACAAACGGGAATTTTTTAAAACAATTTTTCTGAGAACGATAGAATTTCAAAACATTTGTATTTTTCTACATAGTTTCCTTGTACTGAAACTCATTTTCCCCAGCGTTTTGGAAGCCTTTTGATTCCGTCATCATAAAAAGCTGAAGTTGGAGTCTTTAACCAATTGAGCACAAAGAGTTGAACCTCTTCATCGCTATTGAACCTCTGACCTCTTAGACCTTTCTTCAACGGTCCAAACAGATGGTAGTCCCACGGTGGGCTGTATGGTGGATGTTCTAGCTGCTCCAACTGAATTTCCTCCAATTTGGTCCGCGTTACGCACGCTGTGTGAGGTGTTCTGATTGGGAAACGCCTATTTCGCTTAACAAAGTTCCTTTCTGATGATCGAATGTGCACTCCCGTGACTTAGACCAACTGAAGAAGCAATTTCGTTAATAGTGAGTCGTCGGCATTCCTCCGAAAGCTCCCTTACTGCACAGATGTTGTTTTCTGTTGTGGAAGTTTGAGGAAGCTGATCGTGACACGCGGGTTTTGGAGAGATTGTCATCCTAAAATTGAGCCCATAATGGAGTTCAAATTTCTGAAGGTCTCACTCCTCTCGTCAAAAACTTTATAATAATCCGTTGCGCAATGGAAGCAGAAACCTCTTGCTCACTTATTGCTCTAGCACTCGTATTTTATTTATAGTGTTGATAACACAGGCCTGAAAATGGGCAAAAATGTCTTGTTTCCAAAAATTTTGTTACAACTACTTTGAAGAAATTTCAAGTTGTTTTCTCTACGTCTTCACTTATGTTTTCAAAGTTTTTAACCTTCATAAATTTTCGAATGCTGGAACCAACCAAAACTACCTCCTTCTGTTTTTCGTCGGACAACCCAGGAAATTTTCTGGTATCATCAACTTTCGGCAATGCCTGGACAAACTGTTTCAAAAATCCAAATTAAATGTGGAGTAGGGATAAAAGCACTTTTTTCTCGTCCCCCTCACTTTCCATCATTCACACAATGAGTAATTTTGTTTCTAAGAGTTTCTTATATTGATTTTTATCTTATGTTATAGTGCTTAGAACAAAGGATGTCTTTGGAATGAGTAAGAATGGAAAAAACAAACGATTTCAATATATTCTATTGTAGTTCCCCTTAATCTAGACAATCAAGTTTTGCGGTGATATCTTATACGTAGTGTAATATTTTACCCAAAATACATAAGAAACACCCTTTATTACACAGAAAACAATTTTGTCGCAGACCTGTGTAACCTATCCCTTTGCAGCCAAATGAAAATTTCATTGTGAGTTCGGGTTCGAACATGAGGTAGAGCTGATAGAATTGGGTAAAGATGGCGTATCTGGACACTTACGACATCACATTCAGAAACTCCATCTGCAGCAAATATCTGCTCTCCTAACGGTGAACTGCTTTCAGATTTCTTGAATTATTCTGAATACGACGTATAAGAAATGTCGACCGTTTAACCACTTTATCGGCCTAAGTTAGGATGCCGTGTATGTTGCATTGTAAACAAAGAACATTAATTATATTATTGTTCATTATAGACCGGGAATATTGAATAAAATTTACCTACATTTCGTAGCGATTCAGCTGTTGGTAGTTTTTAGAAAAATGTTCATTGTATAAATCGCCTGTAACGTTATTTTAAATTTATAACATTTAGCCAAATACTAACAATCTCACATTTATTATTAACTATCTGGGGACCCGACGTTGCCCGGGTAATTATTTATATTAGCTCGGTACATAATTTGCACTGGTTTAGACACAAAACTTTATATTTTTATTGTTAATTTCATATGATGTTCCTCCACATCCACCCGTCTCCTATGTCGAAACGGATTGTAATTAAATACAGCGAGTGTAGCATAAAACTGACCCCAAAAGTTATTAGTTCAACGCAAATATTAGACGCTCCACACTTGCCACTAGGGATGACAGTCGTTCCTCATCACAACTTTCTTTTTATTTATAAGTTTTACATGGACTGCCTGGTCATTAGTGACCACAGCGACATTTATTTACATATTATTATACAACTATTATTTACCAATAATCAATTATTTATCTTCATTACATTTGATTTTTAAAATTAAAAACACAAAATACAATGTATTTAAGTTAAAATAAAAAAACTTACTGTCCTTACAAAACTTAATAATGTCTTCTTGATAATCATGGATCTGTGATTTTTGCCATGTGGTATTTGGGGCATTTATTGGTGACATGGCCTATATTTAAGCACATGACGGTGGGATAGACCTATGCAGTAGATAAGAGTGACTTAATTTGCAGTGTCCAGTTCTTATTATGTTAATGGCAACCTGTTCCTTTCTTCCGAAATCTGTGTTGTTACTGTCACAACTTTGGTTTTGCGTCGCGGGGAACACAATAACTGTATTTTAACGAAATTCATCATCCATTAAATATAAAAACCGCTTCTCCACCACCACTCCTATGAATTATCCTCTCCCATTCCAAAATGTGTACACGAATAGTGTAGTGAGTAACCCTATCAAAGTAATTGACCACATTATTCAGAAAAGTGATCAACGTCAGCTTGATGCGCAGACAGATGGCATCTGTTGCGTATCCCATAATTCACAAAACTTATAAATCTGTTACATCCGTTCTCTTATTAGCAGCACAATGATAAAAAGTATTATTTTATGTATAGAGATACTTTCTTGTAAGTGTAATTATATTTCTATGCGTTCAAAAGTCAATTCATTGTCCTCTAAAATCGATTCTCTACGCGGATGACAAATATAGTAATTGCGGATAAAAAATTCGTTAATCTCGTTAATAAAGTGGAAATCACTCTGGACGGTCTAAATATCTGGTTTAAGTTGAATAAATTATTCTCAATCTTGATAAGACTTAGTTCAGTTTAGTGCTGATGCTTGTAACAGACCCGTAGGCAAATTTTCAACCAATGCGCCTTTCCTCAATCTTTGGATAGATGATATATTAGACTGGAATTACCATATAGATCTTCTTGCTATGAAACTATGTTCAGCTCGTTATTTTCTAAGAACATTAATGAAAAACATTGAGAAAAAATACGTAAAAATTGTGTACTTTTAGTATATTTATTCAGTTATGTTCTGTGGCTTCTCTAATTGGGGAAATTACTCCAGGAGCTACTCCAGTTGCTAAAACGTGCTATTAGAATACTTCTAGTACGAATTCTAGATCTAGTTTAAAGGTTTACATATATTTACTTTACTCTTATTTATTCTCTTAAAATCTAAAAGTTTGTAAAGTGGAACATAAATTTGTTTCACGGGAATGACGAATTTCATGAACACGCTTCTATAAATCGCTCAGATCAGCCAAGCATCGCTTCGCTCACTACCAGAAAAATATTTACCATACCAGGACAATTTTATATAACAGTCTTCCTCCAGAGCCTAAAAACAATAATAACTAGAAATATTTCGTGAATCAGTGTAAAAATATTCTTTTTACTGTGTACAGAACTTTCTTGATAGTAGGAATTATGTTCCTGCAAAGCTATTGAGTGTGTTGCTTTGTAAAATTACCTATGACATAAATTTAAAACATTATGTACAGACTTTTCTGGTCTTTTGTTTGTTTCATGATTGCCTGCAGCCACAATTCGTAGTGGCTGCTTGACGAGGACTTTCCAGGTTCAGAGTCCTAGTCAAGCAGCTCCAAGAAGTGAATACTCCCATTTTTATGCGAATGTTTGTTTTTGTCAATGTGTGTTTGTGGTTTTTAGTGTGCGTCTAGAGTTTACAATGATTTTAACTATATCATCTTTATTTTAGTTATTTGTTTAAAGATTATTTGTATTTACATTATTTGTACAATAAATACCAACCAGATGTTGGAATTTACTTTTTGGTCTGTTAATTATTTTTTACTTGCTGTAATGTATGACGTATCCTATTTCCTCAACAGAGGACTAATGGAAACGACAAAAAATCTATAATAAAAAATAACAATTCCGAAATTTACGTTATTGAACTATCAAAACGTAACCTGAAATCTAATTATGTTCCCCCAAAATACCGTTAGATTTGAAGGGAAAACTGCAGAGAAATATAAAATATTACTTTTGGAGCCAGAGGATACTGGCACAAAAGCGCCTACAGCTTTTTATCTCTCAATTAAGAAGACCGCCAACCACTTTTCATCTTCCCAAAATTAGTTATTAGCCACATATAAAGTAATATAAAGAAGTTCTTCTCACAAACACTGTTGTAATTTAATTGAGTCCACACTTGATTCCCTGGAGTGGCTGTAATTAAGATATACCGTTTATTAACGAATTATGCTGTAATGCGGGATTCACATTTTTTCTTACATCATCAAAATGATAATAATACATAACGATAAAACATTTTAAACAGTTTTTATTCATAAATTTTATTTATTCATTTGAAATTTTTCGACTAAATTGTCTAAATTTTTATTTGATTTATTTATAATTTAATATAGACCTGACGAGATTACAATAGAAGGAACGTGTTTACCTTATTTATTTACAAAAATAATCGAAATTAAATTAATTTTACCATTGTACGCTTGATAATTTGCACAGTAACAAACTTGTCGGTAGTAATAAATATAAATTTGTCGCACTATAAAAACACAAAATAACATAATTGGTCGGAAACATCTGATTCGTATCCAGCAATTCCTCAAACATTATGCTTGTTGGCACCAATAAAAATAAGCGTAGTCGACTAATTAAAATTCAAAAAAGGCAAATTGATTATAGCTAGGAACTGTATATTCTTGAAAACAGAAGAATACTTCGTTCGAGGTTCAGAACTACTTTTATTACTTAAAAATATTTATTATATGGACATAGTGTACTTTAATTTCCGTGCATTGTATTATAACTGGAGCGACATATCAAATCGCGTTGAAACAGGATGCCCAGTAGTCCGCTTGTAGTGGGTTTAGATCGAAGCTCAATTAAACAAGAACCCCTGTTAGGATAACTTAGGATTGTAAAATTTATTATGAAACAATTTATGAAAGGAAAATTTTCTTTCAGTTCAGGATACGTTGCACATTGAAAAAAGTATCCGTAACAATTTGGGATGATAAGTAAAGGCTGCGGAAAAAGGACTTTCTCGCTGTGTATATATTACGATTCTAAAAATAAAGTGAATATTTTAAAAAATTATGGTAGCGACTCTCCAACGGCTGTAGCTTCCAGGCAACAATACTCCGCTCCACCTTTCTCCTTTTTCTACTGTGCAGCTTATACGAATAGCCATTTCTTGCGACTTATATCTGATGTGTTTCCAAAGTTTGGTCAAAACGTTAAACTTAATTTAAATTGTATTAATTTAATTGTATTAAATTTAAATAATATGAATTTTGATTTAGAAAATAGTTATTGTCTGTGTCATATTTGAGTCCTAAAGCATAGTTTGTAACCTTGGGCCACATATTTTCTGAAAATTATTTCCCTTCCAAGATTGCAAATGTTTATTTCATATCTGAATGCAATTAGTGCCATGGAAAATCGAAAAAGCTTCATCTCTGTTTAAAAGTTTTCTGAGAGTTTTATGAGTTTCAGTATTTCAAGACCACTAAAATTAACGTTGACTTACTTATTTAAAAGTCAGGCTTGGCATTCCTCACCTGGTGGCGTTGGTAGGCATTATGGTCATGCTTTGCAGGAAACTGGAAAGCGCAGCAGTGGTAAGGATATGTCAACGAAGCTTCGCGAATATTCTGTGAAGGAAAAAAGGCATATATATATATATATATAATTTCGTTCATTTAAAATAATTTGGCATTAATAACTTACTACTGAGGCAAAGATAAAGCTCTCCTTTCCAAAAGACAACTTGACTACATAAATTAATTTAATTTCTTTCTACTGTTTATAAAAAGGATAGTGACATAATTAATGCATTCTTTCGACGAATAAATGAAAGACTTTATATGATATTACGTTAAGTATTAACAGTTTTACTGGTTCTAATGTTTTTCTTAACAAAATGTACCTCGAAATTGTAGACTGATGGGAACACTTTAAGACTGGGAGTGTCTTCGATGCGTAGAACATCTATCACTTCCAGTCCAGCAGTTGGCAAATGAGTTATAGATGTCTCCGAGAGATCCCTACGGCAAATATTATATATTTTATTGGTTGCTAATATATTACATCAATAAAAATCACTGTGACTGTAGTATACAGATTTATTAATTAAATAAATGGGCGCATCTTTAATCATAAAATAATACCTTTGTCTGTATTTTACATCAGGAGATCTGAAGTAGATATAATCTAAATTCATATCTGTGAGGCTGTGTTACGTCGGCTTGTTCACTTTTCACACTAATATCATATGACCGATTTTAATGAACCACACTCCCATTGGCTATCTTCAAACAAATTGGCGGCGCTCCTATACCTTGATTATTTTTGGCATTTACAACACCTATTTGTATGAAACTCCACGTAACTGTCATATAGAGACTAAAATGAGATGTAACAATGTTATACTGCGTACAGCACGTTCCAAAACTTAAATTCATCTGTTTGAGCTTAGCAGGAAAACGGATGAATAACTTCATTTTGAAACTGTAAATAACTTTGACGTCCCCTTTAATTGACACCCGCTCCTAAAAATTTAAGGAGCATAGACGAATGATTTCTTCGACGACACATGCCAAAATTGGGGGATGACTACCGATATAAAAAATTTAACAAGGTCTGATTGTTATGTCCCGGCAACTGTGAATGAGAATCTCGGGCCTTTAGTAAATCTGAGATATATTACGTTACCACTGTGGGCACATTATTAAGACGACGGTCATGGTGTTTAGGTAAGTTCTTCATCTGTTACTGTCGTGAGCATCTACGGAAAGTGGTTCAAAACAAGAAATCACGCTTAGGTGAATAGGCGTTGAACGTTTTATAATCATAAAACACAACTACTTGCGGAATTTGCGGTACGCAGTCAAAGGAAAACAGCTTGAGAGAAGTCGCCGGTTACAGACAAGGGTATTAAACCTCGGACCAAATGCATGACTGGAGTTTTCCCAAATCTCACGAGATTTTGCAGCATCGGATGGTGAGCGAAGCGAAGATTATGTTTCTCCCCAAAAGCGTCGGTGGAGAAGGGCAAACGACTTCTCTCAGAGAAGAAAGATAAGAATTTTTATTAGACAACATCGAGCCACGCCGCCGACTGATATGAAATATTGAAGTGGAGAGCAATGGATTTCGGGTCATTAAGGACGAGAATTTTAGGGTTAAGGAAGTCGAGCTTATGATTGGGGCATTCATGCATTGGTTATGGTTCCTAACGGGAGTATTTCTCGAAGCCCCTCAAGAATTGTTGGGACAAATGATTGAGACTTTAAGCAGATTATGATTGGAGATGAAGATTGAATTTTAAGACGGAGTGATCTGAAATTGGAGATTTGGACATTTAAATAATGGAAGGAAGGCGTGATCCAGTCCGGATCTCCAAAGTGCTTATCTTTGTTCAACGTGGAAGTCCAGATGGGTCCAGAGGCAAGTTCTAGTCAAGTTGAGATGGCACAGTAAATACCACTGTTTATAACTTTTTGCCGATTTCCTGGTACTGACAATTACGAGCAGGATTGGTGTTAGTGATTATGCTTGATGGGAAGGCCCGTATAAATGACCCATTGTGTAGAACTCTTGTATTTAGTTTATAAAATATATAAAATTTTGCAAATATATATAGTGTTTATTTCAAAAATGCCGGCTGATAACTTTGAAGTGAGTAAATTGTAGCACATTGTAAATAAGTTTTTCACTCTTATATTATTTCATTATAAAATAAATTATTGCCTCTCCCCTTATCCATAACAGTCTACGCCTCATCAAAGAACGCGGAGCGAGAGGGTAATCAATGTGGTGGAAACTCTCATTTAATAAAATGGATAGGGAATTTTTAATGTGAAATTCGGAAGGGAGAAATGGGAACCAAGTTTTGACTACTGATACAGGGCTATAGTTTAAGGAACCTACGCTTAATAGTGAAGAAGGACAGGTCATCCTTCCGATGTCCGCAGAGGTTTTTAAGCTACGTCCAACAGAAAATAAAATAATTTTGGCTTGAGATTATACGACTGCACTAACAAGTATTTTAGTTTATAATCGATACGTTACCGTGATTTCCTTTGATATTGATGTGGTAAGCAGTGACTCCACTTTCGTTTTGTCTATTTCTTTGTATTACTATTACTATTATTATGCAATCGTTAAAGTTGATTTTTTTTAAATTATAAAATAATATTTTTTCAAAAACTTACAGCTGGCGGAGGCTTTTCAGTCCCAAAAATGCATCGTTGTGTAAATTAGTTAGGGCTCTGTTCCCCTTCAAGCTCCTGGAATAAGAATTTTGCATAAGGTTGCATAAATCTTGTTTAAGTGTGGTACAAAATAAAACCGAATACTTACAGAGTAGCAAGCTCCGATCCATAAAAGGCTTCTGCTTCCACTGTCTCGATATCATTGTAGTTTAACAACCTAAACACAATTACTAATCGTCAAATGCAATTAAATAAGTGTAATAAAAATAGCAATTGACTTTAAATCTTGTAAAAATTGTTGATATATGTTTTGTGTGATTATATTAAATAATACATACGAATGTATAAAAGTGATACAAATAAATTGTCATTTTGGCCGTTTCCACTTACTGTTATTACAAACGTCTTAAATACTTCAATTTATCACAAGAGTTACTCAAGGGTCAACATTATTATTACAAGTTTTTTTTTAATAATGGTACAGTACTTACAATTGCTCCGCTTTAACTCGTATTGACATGGTTGGAATTCTCTTGATTTTATTATTCTCCAAATCACTGAAAACAAGAGACGAATAAATTAACGGACTCAACGATATTATTTTATTTCATTTCACGATTAGTAAAGATTTAAATTGGGGTAATAAGATGAGCGAGGTCCCTGACAGGTAAAGGGGAGGAGGGCGCTGCTGCTTCACTTTGTAAACAGGTTCTTGAGGAAAAGCACGAGAAAAAACAAGATTTCTGCTTACAAAATGCTGGTCAGGCCAATTTTAGAATATTGGGTAACGTGTTGGGATCAATATCGAAGTAAACACACTCTAGCGTTGGAAAAAATACAAAAACGGACTGAAAAGATGTTTGGGTGTCGATTCGTGAACAATCTTCAAGAGAATTTAGAAGGTCTCAGTAATAGAAGGAAACATGCCAGGTTGTGCGCAATATATAAAGATTATAAGGGTGAACCACAAGGCCTGGAAAGAAATAACAAACCATCTTACGGCGCCTAATTATATTTCTAAAAATGACCACTCGTTAAAAATTAAAGAAAAAGGGCAACGCACGGACATAAAAAAAGTTTCATTTGTAAATAGCTCAATACGCGATTGGAATTCCTTGCCTGCAGAAATACTGACGACTTTTCCGGGTAGCGTAAATCAGTTTAGGAAATGGCTAAGATAACTTAAATGAGTAGTATTTTTTAGAATCAGTGAAGTGATAATAGTGAAGTGATTTCTGTGTAACTCCTAACTTCTCTTTTATTTTTTTAGTTCAAAATCTACACAGCAAAATTCTTGGATAGTGTGAATTAAATTTTCTATTTGTAATTGTATTAGTGTTTTCTTTGTATATAGTTGCCTCCGGGCAAATGCACAATAACAGCTAAGTAATAATAATAAAAAATTACTATAAACGTGAGATGAGAATTTTACAGCGTGTTCACATCCCACCGTTTAATATTCTTTTCATATGCTATTTAAAGGGAATTTTCATTAAGTGTATCACTCTCATGTAGCCTGTCAACCTGAAAATAGAAAAAGAAGTCATAACAAGCAAGTAGTTGGAATTTGAGGAGATTCAAAGTTTTTTCAACAGCTCACAGGCATTCTTTCATTATATCGTTCGTGTTGGGTAGATTTTAAACTGCTGTCAATAATCGGAAAATGTTTTAAAAAAGCAGAAAGTTGCTAGAATAGACAGAATTTGGTTTTTGAAGGGACTTGTTAGTTGGTCGCAGTATTTTGAGAGAGGAAAACAATTTTAAAAAGTCAGTACAAGGGATTCAGTTTCAAAGAAGACATTCAGAATGCAACATAACGGAAGTGAAGTGTCCTAATAGCACATGCTCTCAGAATGTCATTTTTATATTCATATTTGATTTACATTGTCAATTTAATTATATAAATACTGTTCAGATATAATATTATTTAAGTTCAATTGCATGCTATCTTAGATTTCATATAATGTAACGTATAGTTTCAAGAAAGATATTTTGTTGATGGATTATTTTTATTTTAATCTCAAATATCGTAAATTGATTATTATAAATTAAGTTGTATAACGCTATTTACATAAATTATACTTTAATTATAGTCTAAAATATAATTAAACCAGCCAAGAGATTTTCATATATACCACGAGTATTAAATTAATGTTCTCTTAAGAATCTATATTTAGCTCCGGACACATTTCCACCTAAATTTTTCGAAATAATTAAAAATCTAATGGTTTTCCGAAACGAAATGTAACGTGTTTACTAATTAATTGGCGAGCCTGTACCTTATTGTATTGTTCCGTTAAAACAACCACCCAAGACTCGTATGTCAAAGAAACAATGTTTCCGAGTGGGTTTTAATCGCGAGGTGAAGGAGCGTTATTAATTTCTCGGATTTACAAAACGGCAAATGGCGAACGTCAATTTAAGGGCAGATAAAAATGTTATTTAAATACTCATAAATGATCATAGAAAGGAAAACTCTGAATCATTGCTTGCTGTAGACAATATAAACTAACGTTATTTAATCGAAAATATTGAATTTATAAGCCAAATATTTTACAATTTTGATGATCTGTTTCTCCTTTTAAATTTGATTTAATAATGATTATAATGCAAAAGAAGTTACCATTAGTAGCACTGAACAGAAAGACATGGAAGTATTTAATCGATTAAAAAATTCGAAGTGAAATATATTTAATGTATCATGAAATAAATCAGCAAGAAAAGTTTTATATTATCATAATTTGCTGAATTGTAAGTTATGTACACGTAATGTATGCGTGCATTTAGCAAAGTGTCAATCATTACCTTTGATTTAAGTAGTCAAACGTTCTCTTCTCAGTATCACATTTCCAATATATAATGGACACTGAAAGCTGTGCTCCAGGATTTAAAAATTTAGTCGTAGCTTAGAGAGATCGGTAACAGAACTGAGGTACTTAGTTTGAATATATCCTGTAGTTAAGTAATTGAGTCTAAAGAGTCCATTAAATTGTAAGGAGAAGGTTAAGAAGTTTCATAACGCTGATGAGAATAGTAAAGCACGATGGAACAAGAGAATGTCCTTGACAAGACGGATTTCCTGCCATAAAATCCTGACCTGAAACGAGAAAGAGAGATTAACTTCCAACTTCATTTGTTAAGATTTTCCGAGGCGAGAAAACTAACCTAGAACCTACTATGGCACAGAACCATTGTGAACAAAAATTTATATTCTGCAGTTACCTCTTGATTAATGGTAGTTTTCAGTGTAATCCTAATAATTACAAACTTTTCCAAAGTTTTCTAATTACTGTACTTATGAAAATCAATGCAGAGTGTTCAACTTTCCTTAACTAGCTGAAACACATAGAAACTTTTATATGATTGTTATTGCAGTAGTAATCAGTCCTTAGATTGGTCTGATGTAATTCTCCATGCTAACCTATTCTGCGCACATTTAATTACCACATCCTCCCTAATTTGCTTAGTATATTCCACCCCTTGCCTCACTATTCTGTTCTTACCCCACAAAATATCCATTCCTAATCTAACACATTTTGATATTCCACTGTTTCCCATACTACTCTGCACTACCTTTGTTTTCCCTCTACTAATCCTCATGTTGTACTCCTTGGATCACGTTCATGCCATTAATTATGTTTTCCAAATCTCCTTCTGACTCCACCAATACTACAATATCATCTGCAAACCTTAGGACATTCATTTATTCTCCTTTCATTATGAATCCTTTTCCATATTCTTTTCTAAGTTTCTTCGTCGACTGTTCTATATATAAGCGACAGACTGCATCATTGCCTAACTCCTTTATTGATTTCTGATTTATTTTCTTCCCCTTCAATTCTAGTTACTGCTGACTGCCGTCTGAAGAGGTTATTGATAAACCTTTTTTCTCGATATTTTATTCCCGTCCTCTTCAAAATCCTTAGTTTTGTGTTCCAGTGAACGTTATCAAAGGCTTTTTCTAAATCTATAAATGCCATGAACGTAGGCCTGTTAAATCGCGTCTTCTAAAATTCGACGCAGTCAATATTGCTTCTCTTACATTCTCCTAAAAACTTCCTGAAACTAAGCTGATCTTCTAACTCGCATTTTATTTTGCGTTTCATTCTCCTGTATACTATTTTGGTTAAAATTTTGCACACATGGGGTACTAAATTAATTGTCCTGTGCTGTTCGCACCTACTAGCGTATGGGTATAATTTTGTTTTGGTTCTAAGTAGAATAGAGGAAGAGAGAAGAATTTGGGGGAGAAGGACTAGATTAAGAGACCACGTTTTGAGACATGAGAGTCTTGTAAAATTAGCGTTAGAGGAAAGTATGTAGTGTATGAACAGAAAAGGAAGGCCAAGGATGTGATGCGATAACCAGATTAGGGAGAATGTGTGATGTAGTAGCTATGTAGAAATTAAAAGGCTTGTGCAGGATAGGTTAGGGTGGATATTTGCATCAGATTAATCTAAGGACTGAATACCACAACGACAAAATTATGATGTTACTAAAATAATCTGGAATTATTCGTCTTTCACATTCTATATCATACTGTACACAAAACTTTAATATATTATGACAGAAGAAATAAAACTTATTGAAATGTATTAAAACTGCATCTCAACATAATTAGAAATGTCAATGGAATATTCCCGTTGCATGAGAAACAAGAGAAAGTAGAAGGTATGGAGAACTGCAGAAGAAAAGCCAATATGAAGTGTAGTGGAAACAGCAGTTCGAAAATCATACTAAAATAATTATAAGAGATATTAATTAATAACATTTATTTATTTTAGGAGCCAAGAGAGCTTTCGAATGTACATCAGAGTCATCATCTTATTTCCAAATATAAAATATACAGGCCACTCAAGAACATCGGAATAAATTAAAGAAATTTAAAGTCAAACTGGTATCTCATGTTAAAACATCCCTCAATTTTAATGTTATCATTACTTCGTCATAATTAATATTGATACAAGTATAAATTATATGCAAGTCAGTTTTTTAAAACTATATTGTTAAGTAGAATTGGTAAAATTATTCGTTCTATTCTATTAACTACTGATATAGCGTCTTGTTCTTTCATATATTTAAATTTTAGTTTTCACATAAAAATGTTATATTTGAACATAATATATGATTAAACGCATGGCAGAAACTTGACTGACTTCTAACTTGAAACTGATTTAAATATGAAGCTTTGTACGTAGTTTATAACTAATTCCAAAATTATATTTACTTCTATCACATATTGTTTGAAGCTCCTGTGCTTATATCGTACACAGTGAACTTTTGGATGTTATTTGAAGAGTAACGCGTGTACTGGTCACAAAGCTAAAAGCCGCTACCGTAGTAGCTATTTTTAAACACAGTCAGTTGTCAAAGAAATCTCACCAAAAGTGGGATTTTGTTTCATTCGATGAACTGAAAAATGCCACACATGGCAAGCCGGTTTTGATATACAATACTGTTTACGTTTTACAGAATTTCAGTTTCTTTAATGTAGGTTGACGCCACCTGAGGTTTATTAATAACAAGTCCCTCAGTAAAGAAATGGACTAGAGGAAAATTTACATTGTCTGATGAGAATATCTTGAAATGCCGGATTCTTTAAAATACCAATACACTTTACTTATGCCATGTGCAAAGTTTTTCAAATTTTGATGACGTACAACTCTTACAATAATTGAAATATAGCCACATTATTTATGAATTAATTATCATATATTATAACCAAATAGCTATTAAATATATTTTGCTGAGAAATTTGGCTGTATTTATAGTTATTTGGCCCGATAGAAGTTTATCAATGCCAGTAAGATAAATAATACAGTCTTTAGCGTGATCGAGATTACATGAAGACAATTAATTATCTATTAGTTCGAAACTATTATTGCGAATAGCTACATGCGCGTTCTTTACAATTACTGCAAATTTAATTACATACCAGGGAAATTAAATAATTACCGAGACAAAATGATGTAGTCAAGAAACGATTTTCGTTGGTGATTGGCTCTATCAACAATTTAGGTTGGCATAACTGAAATAAGCGTAGAACACTTGACGGATAAAAATGTTTTTGTTTATGATCTCAAGATAGCATTTAAAGATGGCGTGTTCTCTTCAAGTTTGCACATTAGCTGTACAACGTTCAGTGATCCGATATTTGCTTTCTGATGTTGGAAAACCAGTCAAAATCTTTTCATAAAAGATTTTACAGTATGGTGAAAGATATACGAACCACGCGAAAATTTTATAACTGGGTTGAACTGTTCAAAAACGTTCGAAACTCAGTGACTAATGTGCAGCGTCCTGGCCGGCCAATTGAAGTGTCAACTACTTCGCTTGAAACCCTCATTGACGATATTCTTTAAGTACAGCGACGTATTATGTTGAAGATATATCAAAAAAGCTGCAATAAGTGTTGGTACAGTTCATAACGCTATCAGTTCTGCAAGTTGATACATGAAACAATTGGAAAAATGGGTTAGTGGGAAACATACTCATTCTTCATACAGTTCAATTTTGGTTCTTTCCAACTTTAATATGCTGGGATCACAGAAGGAGATATTACGTGGACAAAAGTTCATCAACAACAAGGAGGTCAAAGATTTTGTGGGAAATTGGCTCAAACAACAAGATAACGACTTGTTTGCATTAGGTGGAAAATACTAGCTTATCGTTAGCAGAACTGTATTCATATTAGTGGGGATTATGTTGAGAAGTAGTAAAACTCCCATTCTGTAAAATATGCAAGTTATTTTCTTGATGGATTTGTCTCCTTAATTATTTAATGTCCCTCGTATATTCATAGTTACACATAAGGAATATGAATGGTTAGAGTATTTCATCCTTGGCCTCCCTCTTCTGTTCTTACCCCACACACTTCCCTCTAATGCTAATTTTACAAGACCCTCGTGTCTTAAAACGTGGCCTATTAATTTATCCCTTCTCTTAGTCAAAGTCCTCCATATTGTTCGCTTTTCCCCTATTCTGTTAAGAACTTCCTCGTTTGTGATTCTATCCACCCATCTGATTTTCAGCATTCGCCTATAGCACCACATTTCAAAGGCTTCTATTATTTTCCTTTCCCCTACTCCTATCGTCCACTTTTCGCACCCATTAAACGCCGCGCTCAATACGAAAAATTTTAGCAACAATTTGCTAATATTCACATTTATATTACATATAAGTAAATTCCTCTTTTTCGCGAAAATCTTCCTTGCCTGTGTTATCCTACTCTTTATGTCTACTATACTTCTACCATCCCTAGTTATTACGCTTCCCAAGAAGCAGAATTCCTCACCTTCTGTCAAAATATCCCTTCCCAATCTAACATCCTTTGTTATTCCACTGTTTCTCAAACTAAACGCATTTCCTTGGTTTTACCTCTATTAATCCTCATACTGAATGAACTTTCTCCAGGACTCCGTTCATGCCATTTATTATGGTTTCCAAACCTTCTTCGACTCCCCTAATACTACAATATCGTCGTAAAAGCGTAAGGTTTTTATTCGTTGTCCTTGCAGTTTGATTCCTTTTCGATATTCCGTTTTAACTTGATTCATCGTCTGTTCTATATATAAGTTAAATAGCATGAGCGACAGACTGCATACTTGTCTTTCCTTTCTTGATTACTGCTTTCTTTTCTTGATCTTCTATTCTAATTACTGCTGCCTGTCTTCTGTACAGTTTATCTATAAGCTCCCTTTCTCGATATTTTATTCCAGTGCTCTTCAAAATCCTTAATAGTGTGATCCAGGAGAAAAAGAATATATGCATAATTCAAGCAGTTGGCAAGTAGACTTAGAATGAGGAAGGAGTCGTGAGAGGAGCAGAAGACTTGTAATATTTGCTTGCTGATATTGAGATTCAGAAGAATTTTCCGGACCATCAATTGTGGAAAATTATTAGAGATATTAGTTTCCGAAACTGATGTTCCGCCAACAATATTTTGCTTACGTTAAACCATTAAAGCAAATCTACAATTAAATGAGCAGTGGTTCATTTACCTGGGAACAACGCGCCACACAGCCAGATAGAGGAAAACCTCTTTCGAACGGCCGGCAAAAGGGAAATTGCGGAGAAGGAACCTGTCGATTACTGGAAGCAGAGGCAACGCTTAGCAGCAGAAGCTCAGCAACAGCAGAAGCTGAATAAACAGGAGTGTGAATATGTCTCATAAATTGCCCTGAGGAAAAGTAGCTGTCGAAAATAGTAGTGATTTTAATTTCAATTTAAGAGTAAAGGAAATAACTTGTTAGTGAATTCAAAAATCTCTTAAATTAAAACCATTTTTCATCATTTTAATAACTTAAACCCGTATTTTATTCCACAAATATTAGCAAGAGATGGAAGCGGACATATAAATAAGTCAAGAGTGAGATAAAAAGTAGATGGAGACATATTAAAATTAATTAGTTTCATTAGCATAATGGAATAAGATCAGTCTGAAATAATGTGATTATAAGTCCATCTATTAATCACGACACGAAGATATAGTTTATTACTAGTGAGTTAAAGCAGAATAGATTGAACCAATCAACCGTAATTGCCAATACCACAAAATTGTATCTTCATACTAATAATATTAATCCATTTTAAAGGCTCAATAATTTAATTTTTAAATTTGCATTTACTAATGTTTCATAATGACCATACGCGTAAAATAAATAATGTGGTGCGCTATCTCAATTATATGTATATAGTTAACATATTAATATTGTATTCATAATAGCATTTTTATTCTTTAATTATTTCAAATTTATTTAAATTGAGACTGATATTTATTAAAATATTTCATCTCAAGCACACGTAGGTTTAAATCGGATGCAAAGTAACCATGTCATAATTATCGTCTACTGGCCAAATATAAAATTTCTTGGCTGTAACATAAAACTTCAATGAAAAAGAAATAGTTACAATATTTAATTAAAAATATATTAATTATACTAATAAATAATTAATATTCCAATATTAAAAGCAGTAATCAAAAGTAATAATTTAAAAACCATGGTAATATTTATAACATACACATCTACTTGTATTAAATTATGATACTGATTAACATGAACATAATAAATCTTTTAATCGGCCACAGTTAACGGTAGAAGACTAAACTCAATTCAGACGTATTTTCAAAAGGAATTATTAATCTTAAAATAGAGTCACAGTTTTCAAATGTTATGTTTGAACCTATAAATTTTATTGCCAATTATGGCGCAAAGTCGAAAGCTATTTCAACAATTAAATAAAATAAAATCATTGAAATATGTGGTGTGTTTAAGTTTCGACTGATTTAAACAGAAGGTTTCTACTGAATCAATAATACAAACTATTTACTTAACGCAAAAGATTAAGATAAATTTCATTTTTCACAACACAGCAGTATAATTTTCCATAAATCAGTTACAGAAACCAAGCCAATTGGAGTACATTATTTAATAATTCATGTAACATCAACCAACTTTTAATTGCCCTCATGAGAAATAAATATGAAATTGGTAAACTGACGAAGCAAAATTAAAATAGTACATACCGTCAAATTACATATTGTGTCGGGGTCTACACATGGCTAGGGGAAATTGGGTACGGAACTTTTTCCTGTAAACTCACAAAAACTTTTAATGAAGCTAGGCCATAAGTTTTAACAGGTTATGAAGTTCCTTCGCTTTTACACTTCAATTTTCCAAAAAACTAATAACGTTCATACCGTAAAAGAAGATTTATGTATTCTTACTAAAAAATGAATTAAAAGGAAACTAATGTTTAACTACTCAACTATTTAGTGTCATCTTTTTATAACCACGTCTTATCTGAGATTCTTATGTTTAACATATCCTTTGGTTTCTATGATTTTATTATAAAAAATAAAGTTGCGATTGAACTTTATAAATTTATGATAACTCTCAAATCGCCGCCGAAAGGTAAATTGTTATGATTTAAAACGGATATAATTATATTAGTTTTATCTAAGTTACAGAAAGAATATACTAGATTTAATGGAATACTATAGCTGTTTGTTTTAGATTATTTACAACAAATCACACATAAAATTTAAAATAAAGTAACCTTGTTTTCCTTACAAATGTTCGGTATGTGCACCTTTAGTTAAACAGCACACATCTAATCTAAAATCCAATTCCTTTCACACTTTGTTATTAACTCAGGAATAATGGAAGATACAGCCTTTTCAAATCTCTGTCTCAACTCTGGTAAATAATTAGGTAGTGGCGGAACAAAGACACGATCTCTTATAAAGCCACAAAGGAAGAAATGGCAGTGCACAGAGTAATTTTGAGAAACGGTCCTTGGTGTAGTAGTTCAACGCCTTGAGTGTAGGCATTTTTAATTTCTTGTTTCTGCTTCGCTACGTAATCAGTATTGTGTACTTAGAATACCTGTTAAAGTCCTAGTTCTGTACAGGCTTGTAGAATCTCAGAAATAAATTCAACTTTTTCATAATCTCGGAATCGTCTCCTTTCTCGGTTATTTTCGCGATATGTTTAAGTTATATATATATATATATATATATATATATATATATATATATATGGGCAAAGGACGATAAGACTTCCATGGAGTTGCTTAAGTTCAATAATTTATTTGAATCTACACAAATTATGTTAAATATAAATAAAATCGAATATTACACCATATTTTTCTGACTTAAGAATTACATGTGAAGATTTTAGTGTCACGCACGGACCATCTCCAGCGACGGTTACGGCCGAAATGATTCAATTTCGGCCGTAACCATCGCTCGAGATGGTCCATGCGCGACACTAAATTTTTCATATATAAAATAATCTTTTCGGCTGAGCGAGTCAAGGAGTAAATATGATGTATTGCTAAATTTTACGCCTGAAGAAGTTTTAAAATGGAGATGAAACGTCTCTTTTAAATGAATAGTGATAAATTTATATGCTGACTTTTTATTTATTGTAAAATTGAATATATTATTTCTTTTCAAAACGTTTAAAATTATATTTTATTGTATAATTTATATCACCTTCTATTATAATTAGTCACAATTTGTAAACAGAATAATTATCAAAAGTACTTACTTCAGAAAAGTTTGGCAATAATACTGTAATCAACTAAAGTTTTCCCAAATAAAATATTTGTCCGTTCACAATCCCTTTTCTAATTTTAAGTGCAGTGTTTTCCAGAAAGATGCGTGTCTCTCTTATGGAAATACATTTATAATACGCACCTAAGGACAAGATGTAACCTGAAATAACTTTTATGAAAAAATTTAAATTTTCATTGCCCAGCCTAATACATCTAATTCTTTGGGAATCGGTGTTTTCAAAATTCAATTTTAACAAATTAAGAATGTTTATGACCTAGAGTTCCGAAAAAATTAAAAATATTTAAAAAAAATAAAATATTCGTTATAAGCAGAGTAGAGCAAGAGAGGACAATTTGGCAAAGAGAAGAGATTAATAGGCCATGTTTTGAGACATGATGGTCTTGAAAAATGAGCATTGGAGGAAAGTGTGTGGGGTAAGAACAGAATAGGAAGGCGAAGGATGGAATACACTAACCATATTAGGGAGGATATGGGATGTGGTAGCTTTGTAGAAATGACAAGGCATGCGCAGGACAGGTTAGCATGGAAGGTTGCATCAGGCCATTTTAAATTTTACAAATTTTGGCTAGGCTCTGAAACTGCTCAACGATATTAAATGAAATTTTGAGAGTTTAAAAACAGGAGATTTAACTTAAATATTTGTGAATATTTAATTTCAATATATTGCAGCAGATATTAATATAATATATATAATATAAATATTTCTTCTCATTCCCGCATTTAATTCTCAAAAAGTTAATGAGGGTTGCCTATACTCTTGATCTGTTTATGTTCCGAAACGGCTAAACGGATTTCAATGAAAATTTAGGGATTAAAATTGGAATTTTAACTTAAATTTTCGTGTAAGTTTTATTTTGATATCTTGCAGAGTTCAGAATATATTAATGTAAGTATTTATAAACTTAACGAATTGCCACACGAAATGGAAACCAACTGTTTCTATACCATTCATCCTACTTACTGAGTTATTTATAAGCGTAATTTTGGCAACATAAAAGAGAGAGAGAGAGAAGGAGGATGATTTTTCTCACTCCATCTAATAAACTTATTTGATCGTCGATACTATGTGTACGAAAAATGGTTTTTATGTTTTTTTTTGGTTAACTGGCTATATGAGGGTGATCCTGAAACAGGCAATTCCCCTTTAATAGCATAGGAAGGGAATTAAAAAGGGGGGATGCGGATGGTAGACCAGCGTCAGGTAAATTTAATATTTTTATTGACTCAAAACCAATTCGAGTTATAAGGTTTGCCCTGAAGTGATAAAAAATAAATGATACCTTACTTTTTATATACTCAATGAATTTAACTTTTCCAAACATCTGTACTTGTTCGTTTTTAGAGCAAAGAAAAAGAACCATTTCCGCGCGAAGTCGCGGGCATAGCTAGTCTCTTTATAAACTTTTTTTTTATTGTCACATCAACCGACGTGGTTATTAGTGACCACGCTCACTTTACAGTTACTCCTATATATAATAATATTAATATATACAATATAATAATTTATAATAGTAAAGAGGGTACAAAAACAAACTAGTATCGATGCATTACATGTTATTAAATAGGTTCAAGCCTTTTCTTTATAAACTTATTAGTGAAACCGTCAACAATAAGTGTATCGTGTATTCGTATTGATTTTGAGGCTCATTGGCAATAACCATCTTTTATGAAGAAATTATAATGAGCAACTGAAAGGAGTATAAATATGTAATCCTACATTTTTAACAGTTTAAAACTCTGTTCATATTCAAGAATAAAGGCTAAGAATCTGCAGCAGTCGTGCGAGTCTAAACACAACTTAACGAAATAAACCAGTTTAATCCAGAGTCAGCCATCGGGGCATTCCCTAAATTTATAGGATTCGGGGAGAGAGTGGCAGGCTTTTGTTGGCTCAGTTGCAGAGCCATTTAATTTTGTGTGGGAAGGAATCATGGATTTCCCGATGTCCGTGTAGTGAACAATGGCTGAAGGTACAGCCTTGCTGGACGCTGTGAGCGGCGCTTCTTTAAATTTGCTTTTTCATTTGTGTGAAACGAAACCAACTGTGCGCAATTCCTGCTGACGGAAATTACTGTTTCATTCTCGTACTATTTCGGTGTGTGGCGTTGTCTGAATATTTATTTATATTATCCCGGTTCAGTATCGAATAACACTGCAGTAAACATGAATTTCGGTTCATTTCATGCCATTGCCTTTCACCCTATTCCCTTTCTCCGTCAGTATGGCTGAATGACAACTTATGTTTCACTGCGGCGCTTTAATATTGTAAGAATTACTATGGTTGCGTTAAAAAAGGAAAAATAACCTAAAGAGAGTAAAATCGTATCCCGTACTCTAATACAGGAGTGTTTTATCTGTTCAGTATTCAACATTTATCGTAAGTTAGATTAATTGATTAAAATTGCTACCATTGTAAGCAGTACTTAGTTTTAACCCCTCCCAAAGGGAAGACTTTAACGTATCCGGCATATTGAATGACAGAAGTAAACTCAGTGACTTATACAACTCCGAATTAAACCCAGCTTCGGGTGATTTCGATGAATTGGCTTCCAGTCCACTTCAACCCCCGTCCCTTTCCAGCTCTACTATACATTTGAAATTAATCATAATCGACAAGTTAAGTGACAATTCAACAAAGTCACATTATGAGGTCTCTCCGAGCCCCAAATTGTTATCTGTACTGTTGATACTGACATACGCGTGTCACCTTGGTATATCATTGACATAGCGACGCTCGATGATTAATTCATGAAGGAAGAAGCTTTAGCAGTACAATATCTATTCAATGGTATAGTGACGTATGTGTTGCGTGACTAGAATTATTGTATTTGTTAAATATTCTATAGAATTCTGATTTCAGACCCTTGTAGCTACCTGAAATAGTTATGCGAATTGTGATAACATCGGCTTGTTTTTCCTTACTCCGTAAATTGAGCTCTACAAAATCGACATACATTTTGTATGTTTCATTACGATTCAGTACGTGATACTGAGTGCGGTAATATTGAAATATTATAATAAAGTAACTGTAAAATGTATTACATTTCTAAATAATATAATCAAGTTTAAGGAAGTAGAAATGCATTCTTCTATAATGCAATCAAGTAAGTAGGAACCCATAACCTTCGTGTTAAAAGAATACTGTTAAGTATGGTAAAGTAGGAATTTTAAAATTACAACTGTAGGTTCTTGAGGACCTTTATAAATTTTGTTAAATTACTTGTATATAAAAAATAAATAACTCTATACTAACGAGAATTAAATTACACACAGCATGTAGAAAATTTCGTTGGATCGAAATATTAATAAATGTTACATGATACGAAGATTTATTACAGAAATTTTTCTCTGTATGTGTGCATTGCCTGCTATCAAATAGTAAAAGATTGTATATCGTGTTCTACTCAACAAATATAAATAAAAAAATAGAAATAATAAAAATAATCTGCTCCTATCATATTATTTAGTCAATATCAATAACTCTGATATTTTGAAAAAATTAATTTCTATAATCATTTTCTATACTGGAAGGTGAAGGTCATATTCTTCCAACAAATAATAATAAGTAATACTCGTAGTTTGATTAAGTTCATACGAGGAGAATCCTAAGAAATTAATACAGAACCATAAAGCTCTACGTCTTTCATACTTTCGAGCAGAAATTCTAAAACATACTTTGTGTGTAAGGAATATTGGTGCTAGGCTCTTTCTGTTGTTACATTTCAAAACAAACTTTATGTTTACATTGTAATCCAAGGAACAACAGTCTCTCCTAATATAAACTTTGTTGTCACAATCATGTAATAGTAAGTCTGCATTAATGACTGCAAGAATTATATATGTCATAATGGACATGTTCCTAAATTTATAACACTACTTCCCCAGTAGAAACCGTGGAACCATAAAATCGTAAAGATTTGTTTTGAGATTGTCGACTGCAAAGTCATTGTCTACCACAAAACGTAGAATATGTTCTGTGTTCACGACAGTATACATGTTATATATAACCACAATATAATTAGCTTACATCGAAATAACCGAAGTTACTATCTCTGCTTTATATTTAAATATTTTCGTACAGTTTAGTTTCCCTTAGGAATAATAGCAGATTATTAATAAATTGTTTTCATTACAGTTACTCAGGAACTTGTATATACTCATTCAGTTCTCAAATATGTGTTTACATCTTAGCCCCGGCGTTACAAATAGCACAAATCATGGGATCCTCCTCGAAGAGTAATAAATTGTAACATTCGTATGCATTGTCCTGATACGGTAAAGTATGGTTTGATCCTTTCTGTTAAGGAACTTAGAGATACGGGTTAGTTCATATCTGTAATGTTTTTCCTTGGCCTCGTATTCTCCACCATTTTCTTGACTTGATCCTGATTTCCGTAAAGATATCTCGTATCGACGCTTCGTTCCAGATGTTATCTTTTTCATTGCACGCAGCCGCAGCTTTGACCCCTGTGAGCTACCGTAGGTTTCACATTAATTTTATCGTTTATTCAAACTGGTCTATCTGCTTAGTTTAGAGCTTATGTTATTATTTCTTGCCAAATACAAAGTAAGACTGATTCAGCCAGTTAATAATATATCCCTAGTAATTCAAATCAGTAAAAAGCTGAAAATTATTTCACGATGGTTGAGTTTTTATTAGAAATATCTTGGGATTATTGTTTACTGATTTGAATTGTATGATGAGTATTGGTACGAGCGATAATTTCCTTGATTTGTTTTAGAATCGACAATATACGCTTCGTTCGTAGTTTTCCATGTTTAAGCATCTAAAGGTTACCTGAAGATTTTAATGAAAAAGTTTCATATTCTAAATTAGATGAAAATGTTCGTATGTTTCATTATGGATTCCAATCGTGTTCATATTAGTTTAATTTATGCTTCTAGAAGAAAACTTTTATCTTTAGAAAAATAAATCTTTCCATTTCCACCTTGAAACTTAATTAAGAACTTTAGAGAACATTATTTTGGTCCATTTACAGAAAAACGATTGAACAGTGGTGGCTGTTGCATATGTGCTACTGTGTTACACCACATGAAGTAATTTAGTAGGAATTATTTGTTTCGTAATATTAAGGAACTTTAAAATTATAGTATTTTATGAGCGTGAATATCTGGTTCGATTTCAAACTGCCCGCCTTCATCGCGCTCCCTTTCGCATACATCTGGGCTGCATTATTTATAGCACGAGAATCCTGGCTTGAATGAGAAATGCGCATGAGCAGTATTTCCTGTTCTCTCCCTATCCCCACCCACACACCCCCTGCCCACAACCGTCAAACAAAGAATTATATGAGCTGCAAAGAACACAGCGCCGCGGCCGAGCGTGCGTGCTGACACATCTGTAAGCGGCCACATCAGACTGCAGTTCTAAATGTCTTGAGGAATTAAAAAAAAAGATTACTGTTAATGGAGTAGTGGTTTATTTGAATTAATCAAATGTTTTTTAAAAGATAAAACGTTCTACGGGCGGCAAATGGAAGACTTTATAATTCTGAGGAAATTACCTCACGATCCTGCATACAATTAGCCATTATGCGTGGCTTCTTCCAGAAATTTACTTTCTTTATTTTAAATTTGTGAGAAGTAAAAATTATTTTGCGTTAATTAAAGAAAACTTTTCTACTACACGTTATGTAGACAAAATTAAAAATGTAGCATATTACGTGTCGTGAAGTTTTATCAACCTGTAGATATTATAGTATAATTAACATCTTACGAAAGTGGAATTATCCTCGTAAAAATTGACCCTTGGAGTGATGTAGCACAATACTTTAAATACTCACGAGCCGCCACTTTGATTGAACTCCATCCTTCTGAAATGGTAAATAAGGTTGAAATTGTCTAAACTTCTATTTGAAAAATTTAAAAGTAACTCTGCCCAATTTACGTTTTCTAAAATCCAGAATGACCGAAAACTATTAGAGCAAAAAAGGATAGGGTAACGTGTTTTAGGGGGAAAGGTAGATAAAAGTGGTATATTATGATTATTAACCCTGAAAATCTTGCTGGTAAAGCAAGCCATACCTTTAAGAACCACATCCCAGTATGGAAGAAGGGGGCAACCAGTTGTTAAATCTTTTAATCCAGTCCATTATTAAACTGTCTGTACTTACATCATGTGTAATATGTCTCCGGTCCGTAGGTTGTTTAGGTACGGTGCTTGTTGTAGTCCGGTATGTACAATTCTCCTGCACAATATAAAGAAGAACAACAAATATTTATAAACATATGAACAGTAATTTACAAATAAGAAACATTTAAAGAATCATTAAGGTTTTTATAGTGTATAAGACGAAACACTTGAACAATCTACGCACGCAGTTTAAACACTTGCAGTCGTCGGAAATTGCAGAAGGTAAATCGTGCACATAATTTGATTGTGTAATTAATATTTAAGTACATATATAAGGATTAAATAAACGGTGGATAAACATTTAGATTGAAAAACTTTGACACTTTCGTTTCGTATAGAGGTTTTATTAAAATTAGTTTTACGAAGGAGAATAGATAAGTTAAACAGGAAGTTAAAAGAAATTGTGAACACTAGAGAATTAAAGTCGCTTTTTTTTCCTTTCGTATTTCAAACACAGTGGGGTGCATAATTTATTTCTTGCCGAGTTTGCTTTAACGCAAAGCAGGTTTTATGAGCATTGGCGTTAAGTTTTACGCCCTTATAATCTTATTTAAAAATTATTTTTTTTGCGAAAATCAAAACAAAACCATGAATGCTAAGTGCTGATACATTTATAAGATTCATATCTAATTAAATAGCGACTCATAATACGATACGACTCAGCATGAAAGTAAATTGCACCAAGTGACAATTTCAACAGTTCTCCTTTCCAATTGCTTAAGCAGTGAGATTAAAATTATAACTTGTGTCATAAATTACTATGTCCCTGTAAACTTTCTATACTTTCGTTATTGTATATTACGTTCATATCAGCCATAATTTACGTTTGAAAAATTTCGCTCAAGAAGTTAAAAGGTATTCGTTAGGTCCACTTTTTATAGTAGATTCATTTAAACGACGTAAAAATCTAGCGTATAGAACAAGGTGACTATTCAAACTGTTTTATTTTTTTATTGATAATATATATTCAATAACAGATCTTTGTAACAATATTTTTCTTTTGTTGATACATTTTTTACATATATATATATATATATATATATATATACATATATACATATATGCGTGTGTGAGTGTGTATGAATACAATAATAAAAGTATATATGTATATTTAAAATTTGTTTTAGAATGTAAAATATTTTAGTGATTATATTCAAATTGTGCAAGAATCATCTGTTCCACTAATTTATTATTATTTCTTATTATATAATTTTCGTGGAGAGACTAAAGGAAAGAATTCTTCATTTCCTTGTCTCCTCATCCTTCTTACGAAGGTTGGGAGCGAATACCGTCCTAAATAAATTACATCCTTCCTGCCTTTCCACTTTTATACATTTTGTTTGTGTTACAGCTCCAGTTTCCCGTTTACGACCCACGTTTCCGGATTTCCATGAAGCGCTGGTCAGATTCAAAATTTTACTAATTTTATACTCTATTTTTTTACTTTATTATTATTGCCACTGTTAACAAATTTTAATTTTATTTCTGATACTATTGGTTTTGCATCACTTGTATTAACAGAGTTATATAATTTGTTTATGATAACTATTTGATTAATCTTACTTTTGCTATAATTTATATTTATTTTATGTTATGATGTCTATATTTTGGTCATAAAACTCATCCGGTTGCAGGATTTGAGAGTCCGGTCCGATGATGAGATTATGAGTAGATTGAGTCTAATGATATAGAATTGAAGAGTCTTTGTTTTTTAGAGTCCTGTATTTTGCCACTTCTATAGCAGATATCCACTATTCATGTTTTCACAAACGAAATTTGTCGGTCTTGCAAAATTACATTCTTTAATAGGAACTTCGCATGCATATAGAGCTTCTTCTGTAGTATATGGCAGATAAACAGAAAGGTAATTCGCCAATTGAGAATTTTTTTTATCAAAATATATTGGCATTATTAGATCGTTTTTTTTAATAAATTACTGTAAAACGAACAAATTCATTACGCTTCAAATCTACACGTAATATGTTTCATGAACCGTATTTTACGAAATATAAGACGCACTTTTTTCTTCGAAAATTGCCTCCAAAATTCAGTTCCGTCTTATACTCGGAATTAATATAAAAATGTCCTGTGCTTAATTTTAAAATCCCACCAGTCTTAAAAATAGCCATATATTCGATGCCGCGCGAAACCTATCTGTATCTGGCAAGATTGGATTCAACTGTCAGCAGCAGAGCACCGATGCGACGAACATGAGTTGTGAGGATGCACAAGAATAGTAACAAACCCACTGTCTAGTCTACGATGCCATGAACTTGAATTGAAAGTGATTTGTGTTATCGCTAACGGTACAATAATTTTTTAGTTGTTAGTTTCGTAATGGAAAAAAATAAGCTTATGCAGAAGAATGTGGAAACAGAGCAGCTGAGCGGCAATTCAGTCCTCTACCAACCATTCTCAATTGGCGTGCTAGTAAAGAAGATCTGAAAAAAAAAGATTCTGACTAAATGTGCAAATAGAGGACTTAATGCAAAATGGCCAAACTAGAAGATGATGTATTGAAATCGATTCAAGGGCACAAGCGCTATAGTTAGTTGGTGCTGCAGGTTTATGAAGCGTTATGGACTTAGCATGCCAACCAAAACCAAAATATCTCAGAAAATGTCACAAGAGTGTGAAGAGAAAATATTATCTTTTCCATCGCTTTATTATTCACCACCGAAAGAAAACCAGTGTGGAATATAGGCAAATAGTGAATACAGACGAAACTCCTTTGACATTTGATGTGCCGAGTAGTAGAACTGTTGCCACGAAAGGTGCTAAAGCTGTAACTATAAAAATAAGTGGACATGAAAACATGCAACACACTGTTATCCTCTAATGTTGAGTTGTGGAAAATGATCATTTTTATGCGTAAAACAATGCCAAAATCTTATGAAATACCACCAGGTGTTGTTGTTCACATGACAAGAGGCTGGTATGAAATTATGGATTAAATGAGTGTGGGAGAGAAGGAAAGGTGCATCATTGAAAAAGAGTTGTCTTCGTGTGGTTGATCAGTTTAGTAGTCATTTGAAAAAATATGTGAAAGAGAAATTGAGACAAGGAAATACAGAGCTTATCATTATTCCGGGACGACTTAGTTAACAATTGCAACCTCTTGATTTCTCGATAAATAAACCATTTAAAGTTTATATGAGAAAGGTATTGAACAAATTGATGACATAAATTCACGCCAAAAGGAACTGTAAAACGACCTACAAGCGTGTCAGTGGATAAAACAGACGAGATATAGAGTGAGAGAAGACATTATTGTTAAATCTTTTAAGAAGTGCGGCATAAGTAACGAATTCGATGGCAGTGAGGACCCTCTTATATGTCAAGAAGACAACGATAACGACGAAGAGGAACAAGAAATTTTAGATGACGATTTTTAGGGGTTTTTAAAGGTCAGTTCTGTTTTATAAATTAATAATTGCTTTAGTCTGGCTTTGCGATCTATTAATATAAATGCTAAAAATAGCTTTAAAATTGTGGTGCGTCCTATAGTTCGTAAAATATGATAATTACAACTGAATAATGACTTAACAAATTATTTAAAGTCAGGGGTAAGGCTTTTCACTGCCGACTGCATCATCCACAGAAAGATTACGAACGAGCAAGACGCGATATTATTACAAGATATATTTAAAATTAATAGCTGGGCTCAGGAAAATAATAAGAAAATTAATGGAACGAAAAGCAGCTCAATCTCTTTTACAAAGCGCACGTTGTTAAATGAGATAGAATATAGAATAGGTAGGGAACTAATTCCAAGGGTAACGAGCTGCAAATATCTGTGGATATATTTCAGCAACAGACTTGGGTGGGAGGAACAGATGAATTTTACGGCCCGAAAAACGTGGAATTCCTTACATTTCATAATGAGGAACTTAAAAAAGGGAAGTTCAAAAACAAAGGAGGTGGCATACTTATCTCTAGTTAGACCAATTTTGGAATATGGGGCGGCTTGTTGGGATCCCAATAGGAAAAAATTAAGTAGAATCATTCGAGAAAAATCAGAGAAGCGCTGCTAGTTTTGTGCGAGTAAGGCCGGGTCATAGGAAGGAAAAAGTAAAACAGCTAGGTTGGAGGTATTGTCAGAAAGGAGGGAGAAAGCAAGACTGCATTTGCTATTCAAAGCTTATACGGGGCAAAAACCATGGATTGGAATTAGCAACACAATGCAAAAGCTCAGTTATATAGGTAGTTAGGATCATCAATTCAAAGTGAAATGTAGAAAGAAAAAAACAGATTTTGGCAAGTTCTCATTCCTAAATAAGACCATCAACGACTGTAATAATTTACCTGTGAGAGTGTTTGGAGGAAATCCTCTTCAGGAAAATAAATTCAGGACAAATCTCAAAAAAACGTGTGAAGTGGGTATTTTGAATAATATAAATGCATGTTCGAATTTAAATGTTAAAGTCAAGGTGAAGTGAAGTGTTAAGATAATATCATTCTTGTAGTGTCTCTCTTTTTTCTTTCAGGGATATAGAAATTTTAAGGGACTATGATTATTTTTTTCGAATAGGAGTATTTATATTTAATAAATTTCATTTTTTATCTCCCACCGGGCTTTCGCCCAACTATAGACTAACAATAAATAAATACAAATAACGTTTTATAATGATAATAGTAGGTATATAATATGAAGTGGGCAACGATGACGACGAAGAGGAAGAAGAAATTTCAGATAACGATTTTCAGAGATTTGAAAGATCAGTTCGGTTTGATAACCTAATAATTAACTTCCAAACATAATAATAAAAATGCTAGTTTTACAACATAACAGATTAAAAATTAAGGTTCGTCTTATAGTCCGTAAAATATGGTACTTACAACTGACTAACGTTTTATAATAATAATAATAATAATAGATGGTATATAGTATTTTACTGTGAATTGGCTACTGAAACAAAACAGTAAAACTTATTTTTTTCTTCTATCGTTACGACAACTATTCATTAATACTCCTGAACTTTAAAGTAGTCAACCTGCCTATTTTGAGACTCAATTCTGTATCACTTTCCTAATTAATGAATTAAAATACAGCTTGCAAGCCTATTACAAATTTCTTATTTGTCTGGAGTATATATATTTAACTTACAGTATCTTCAGACGTGGTATGTAGGTTTTAAAAACACCCAGTCCCAGTTGTTTAAGAGACTGTGCTTGATATATGTATCTGAAACAAAAAATAATATATTGTTATGAACGTATGGTTAAAAAATTAATAGTTAATTAACAGTACAACTTCACCTCGTGTACACTTGTAGAATTTCATGTAGTGGGGTAACAAGTGAGTTTCATGAAATGGCCGCGGTGCTGAAGTGGATCTCTCCCTCCGTTATTCGGAAGGGCGTGAGACACGCGCCCATATGCGGTTGCCTAAGATCACACTCAGGTGAATCACCGGGTAGGAACCTTAAACTATGGTCTGGGGGCCCTAGTCAACCTTTGGCTACCCTTGTTCTACCTTTGCAATGCCCTTCCTCTGCCATTCTCAGGATCACTCTCATGTAACCTGTTACCAAAATAAGTGGATCTCGCGAGCGCTCCGATATCAGAATCTTCTAACTCAACAGAATGGGAATATGAGTTTGGAATGAAATGTATTGAGCAACACTATCCGTTTTTTATGAAGAACTCCCCGTTTCAAAAATAGTGTGAAAGATAGAAACTTCTTTGTACTGATCTTAATTGTCTATATACATACTTATAAAAGTAATTAAGTGAGAGAACCTTTAAGTAAATTAATAGATAGAGGGAATGGGAGGAGACTAGCGGCAGTATACGTTCTAAATTATAATAATATAAATTTGAAAAGTACTTAGAGTACCATTTATATTCAATTTACAAACATTTTGTTCAAAATATATTTTAATTTAACCTGGACTGCAATATTAGGTAGGTTGGTGCCTACATGTGTAGTTTAATTACAGGGTCGTACACAAAGGGCCACTTCAGCTCCCGCGCGCAAAACAGAAAATTCCGCCTACCTCCTTTATCTTGTTTTTTACTGACTAGGCTTTTAGTAAGGCATTAATTATGTGGGTAAATAATGAAACAAACAACTTATGGCCAAGCAAATTATTATTATTATGCTTATAACGAATAATTTTCAACAATAAATGACTTAAAATCAATTGCCTACTTACTTTAAAATTAATTCGTGTATTGAAATTGATAAAGTATACCTAAGAATAATAACTCTACTACTATGCTAAAAGGAAGAAAATTTGAAAATGTCTATGTTTAATGAATTTATTAATTTTAAAGTAAAACTTAAATATTGCCTACAAAAATTGCATTAATATTTGCGAAATCTGCAATTATTTGTTTAGTACCCAAACTGTTCAACATTTCAGATTATATAGAAATAATGGATAAATGACTGATTGTGTTAGCCTTAAATAATTCTTTGTAATTTTAAATTTAGAAAAAGATCTTTCTTTGCAACTGTAAATGCTAAAGTTACATACATATGTTTCAATTGTTTTTTGGCAGTACAAGATCTAGGGTCATTAGTGACTTTCTAATTAAGAAACTTACTTCCTTTAGTCGGGTTTACTCAGTCCGGGGAACTTGAATACACACACACGCAAACAAACGTCCAGGCCTTTGCCAGGAATCGAACCCCGGGGCCTCTGTGGTACTAGACTGCCACGTCAGTTACTAGACCACAGAGGCGGCCAAGAAATATTCTTAACTCTATTGATGAGTTTGGAAAAGTTGTCATTAAATTATTTTTGGCAAGTTATTGTTAGTTTATGTGTATTATGAGACTGATTTTCAAGAAAAATATAGGTTTAAATCTTTAATATGTTTTTAATGTAAATTTTTACAAAATGTCATCGCTGGTGTAAATGAATAGTGAACTGAAAACCTCAGTCTCGTCATATAAAGTTCTTCTCTTCAAATCCATTTTTAAGAAAGCTAATGTAGCGCTCGAAAAATATCTACTTTGTAATTCATTATTGGTTGTACATAATTTAATCGCGGGTTTCATACTGAAATTGTCTCCATTTTTATAAAGCGGAGTGTATTTATTTATGGAGACATTTTCAGTATTTATTATGTATGCCATTGTGGTAGCTTCGAGTAAAATCCTATCCAAGTGTTCATCCGTCCCATAATGTATTTGCATTCATTTTTAAAAGCGGTTAATAGTTGACATTATTAGGTTATTATAAAAGAAAGTACGTGCTAATGATGAAAATGAGATTGCTGCTTTTTCCGCCGCCCTGTAGCCCTGCATACTAATTTACAATCTATATATGTTATACTCTCAGTTTACATAATATTAACCGATCTGGGCAATGGAAAACTCGGAAAATTGAAATACAATTTTATTAATTTATAATTATGAGCTTACGGGTAAATTAACATAATATAATTTCAGTTTTCATATAATAATAACGGGATTCTTTGAAACCATTCTAGAAAATTGTTAAATCAATACTGTATTAATCATATTAAATGCTGTCAAAATCAGGAAACCAAACGTTTTCGTAAAAAATTAGACTTGATTTGAGGTCTGAAACACAAAGAACATGAACCATATATATATTTAAAACAGTACATGTCCGCTGAAATAGAACACGCCATGGAGAGAAGTAATAAAATAGCGATGACCAGGGAGTATGAAGTAGAATTAAAAATAAATTCCTGCATCAAAGCCAAACAAGAAAACTTTTGCTGCACAAGTGAACGACTGGAGATTTTTATTTTATTATTATTTAGTACATCTATAACAGGCCTTATCTTTATAATCTTAGAAGGTTTTTTTACATAGCTCTTCTATTATTTTTTGTATACAGTAATACTAGAGATATGTGTTTCAGTACAAGAAATCTCTATAGATAAGAAATGCTCTGAAATTCTATCGTTCTCATAAAAATTATCAAAAACATATTCCCGTTTATATTGACTGATCCTGGTATTCATTTTTTTTCCTTTTCGACCTGGTCACTTAACCTGTTGCTGTTTTACTATAGAATGTATTTTATGTTTCATTACATTTTACATATAATTATCAAAAACGTAGCAACTCACAATTAAGAAGAACAAGACAAAGAGAATTTTATCTTTAAAGCACTGATTACGAGAAGCAACACGTGGTAGCTTCGTACGTCATATCATTAAGTTCATTAAGTAAGTTCCTATTTACCATAAAAAGTACAATTATCCTAATTACACCAAATCTGAATTTGACGCTGGATAATTATGCACATTAATTGCACGTAATGTGCCTGGGAGTGACGCACGTTTGTCTAATATGCTGAGAAAAATTTTTAGGTGACGTATAAGTTGCGTAAGATGAATAAACAGGGCAAATACAGTTACTCACGGACTTTTATAAATTATTTGAAAACATTCCCCCAGTTTTCATTTAGTTTAAGCCGTATCACATATAAGCAGTTTTTATAAAGGAATATTATTCCACACTTTTACATCAATTTATTGAATTTCTACAGAGGTTCATAGAAGCTCAGTTCCATCCATCAGAAAATCAGAGATGAGGTCTGTCTTTGTGGACCATTTGGATCAATCGAAGAACTTCTGCCTGTAAGACATCCTCGACCCAATACAAGAATCAATAGACCGATCCCAGTATATTTAGGGTTGTAATACTCAAAGAAAGATACATTTCAGCTGTATAAAGTTTCTAAATTATTTTATAATATCTTATGTAATAATAAAAATTAAAATAAATGTTTGGCATTTTAAATGCAAATAATATTGAAGTAAGAATTTAATTATCCTTTACGTTTTATGTTTGAGTGGTAGTCTTCAGATAAGCACGAAACCATTAATATCTTAGTTTTTCCATAAGATGACATTAACCATTAATTCAATTCGAATAAGCAACGTCAATGGTTTAAAGAATTAAACCTAGTCGTATATTACTGTGTCTTTATATGAGTAGCCTTGTTAGGAAATGTTCCTTGTTGTCAATATATTGAGAAATATTGTCCAGAGGGAGGGTGGAAATTGTTGCTGAGAGAGTAAAAACCTGGGTCGCAGATTTGAGGGGAGTCGGTTCTCAGAGTCCGTGATGACTGGACGGAAATTCATGATAAGAATTAAAATTACGTACAGTGTCCCCTGGAGAGCTTAATATGACGGAAGAAGAACGGTAATACAATAGAAAGGATATAGTAATGGGCCATGATTAAAGACACGAGGGTCAAGTAAAATTATAATTATAAGGAAGTATGTGGGGTAAGAGCAGAGGACGGAGGCCGAGGATGGAATAAGCTAAGGGGATTAGGGAGGACGTGAGATGTAGTTGTTATGTAGAAATGCATAGAGTAGGTTAGCATGAGGAGGAGTTAAATCAGACAAATCTAAGGACTGAATACTACAACAAAAATAAATAAGTTAAGTGATTTGATTTCTAGGGAAAGTGTTTTTCATTTTACCCATATTATGAAACTGAATTTTACCTTTATATTACTTCACGGTATTTTATCCTACAAGTCAGATTAATGTAACTTATGTAGTTTTTAAATATATAAATAATATAAAATAAAAATGAACAATATATTAATTTTTTATTACTTTATTGATTATATATAAATGTGAATATGTGACATATTTGCTCATGGTCGTGCTCTCTCATTTGTTTTCGTTCAGAACAGTCATTGTCCACAGGCTACTGAACATCATGAAAAATATACAGCTATTTTATTATATAATTACAGTATGATGATGTGGTATATAATCTTAAAAATGGTCTGATACAACCCTTGATGCTAACATATCCTGCGCAATCCTTCTCATTTCTACATAACTACCACAATCCACATACTCTCTAATTTGCTTAGCGTATTCCATCCTTGACCTCGCTCATCTCTTCTTTCCCCACACACTGCCTTCTAATGCTAATTTTACTAGACCTTCCTGTCTGAAAACGTGGCCTAATAATCTATCCCTCCTCTTGGTCAAAGTCCTCAAGCAACAATTATTCTTCCCTGAAATTAATATTAATTATCATTAATTATTAATATTTCACAATCGGTGAAAAATAGTCCCTATACCATAAGGTAGTAAAAAATTATCTCAGAACGCCACAAATATTCCAAAGGCTTAAGAGGTTATTTTATTTAATTCTTTGGAATTTTGACTTATGTCTTAATGCGTCGCCAATCAAATCTGTTAAAGTATGATTGCAAAGTAACAAACAATTTCTCTATCCCCCTCTCCGTCATTTCTCCCCCTCCCTCCTTTCCCCGCTTTTACCTACCCTCCCCCTCACCATTCTCAATCCCCCTTCCACCCCTTAACACTCCCTCTCCCCCTCTCAACCGTCTAATCCCCCCTAACTCCCCCCGTCTCTCTCTCTCCCTACGTCTCTCTCTGAAAGTGTTCCAGAATGACCGACTTCCTATTACGTCCTGTCGCCTCCACGTAATGAATCTAGCGAGTAGGGTGTCAAAGGTCCAGTAGCGTGTTACAGAAAGAGGCCCCTTTAACAGGTAATCAAGTAGGGATTAGTAAGCCAAGGATTTCTATCTAAGATGGGTTTATAAAGCGTTTGTAGCTTTTCCTGGATGCTTTTTCTAATCACGATATAAAGTAGAATTTATCAGTGATATTGTACTTCCTTGAGAAGAATGAAAAAACAAAATATTTATGAAGTTAATTTATCAGTGTTTTTAAGATTATGTGAACGCTCTTCCGCTATTATGTTTAGGGCTTCCTAGTTAGTGATTATAACCACCCATCTGATATTCATCATTTTCCTATATCACCACATTTCAAAGGCTTTTACTAATTTCCTTTCTGCAACTCCCACCGTACAGGTTTCGCGCCCTAAAACATCACATTCTATACTAACATTTTTGCAATAAATAAAAAGTCAGCATTAAATATATCACTATATATTTACAAAAGCGACGTTTCATCTCCTTTTGCGACTTCTTCAGGCTTAAAATTTAGCAATACATCCTATTCCTATTCCTATTCCCTCCACGTAAAAGATTATTGAATTTACACGTGAAGAATTTGGTGCCATGCTGGACCATCTCCAGCGACGGTTACGGCCGAAATGATCATAGACAGTTGATGGGCACACTTGGCACTTGGTTATCATCTAGAAAATTTATAATGAGCGCAGACCGTGACCGTGATATTTCACATATAAAAATGAAAGAAGAAATGATTACGGAATCTGAAGGGATATTTATGGTGATTATGACTGACATTCAAAAACGGCTTACTATTTACATCGACAGACTACCAGGGGCGGAAAGTTCAATTCTGTCATGTCAGGAAAATAAGTTGGTAGGAGTTCGTATGGCAGATTTCCTCATAGCTGTGGGAGCTGAATATCAACTTAATGCCGCCATTTAACACTGCTTAGCCCCTAGGCGCAGTAGTTTGTCTCGTCGTGCCTGTAGTAGATGATTTACTTTTCCTGTCACACAATCGGATGCTAAATTTAGACTTGATCAATGCGCACGTAGTAGAATGGTCGAGGACTTATTTCGGGGCGATTAGAGAGGTGAAGCACGCCTAACTCACCACCGCCTCGACGCACACTCTCCGATCGTTGACCCACAGATCGAGGCAACGTGTGTTGAGATCCTAGCGTGCTAAGCCTGTAGTTGGCACATCCTCCGCACGCGACGCTCACCTCCTCAACAAACGCACTCAACTCGCCCATTCATCTCAATTTGTCCAGCCCTGTACTGTACCCTGCAGCCAATTCTCCCATTACCCTCGATCTTAATGCCGCAACAGTATCTCTCTGTCGAGCCCTCACGTGATGTAGCTAAGACAAGAGAGAAAGTTTACGACCTTAATTCGATGGAGGTAATTTTTAATACTCTTATTATTCTGTATGTTTTGATAATCTAAAATTGGGCATAAACCCGGTGGCAGATACATAATTAAATTTACCTATATACATATAACTCGCAATCTAAATAAACCATTGTCCTTTGAATTGTTTATACCCCTGAAAGAGAAAACACACAACAAAAAATATACTAAGTTAACACTTCACTTCGGATTAAACATTTAAGTTGGACTATACTTTAATATTAATTTATGTTTTGTACGAAAGCCTCATCACACGTTTTCTTAGATTGCACCTAAGTTTATTTTCCCGAAGAGGATTTTCCCCACAGGTAAATTATTACAGTCATCGGTCGTCATATTTAGAAATGAATATTTTGCCAACATTTGTATTTTGTTTTCTACATTTTACCTTGAATTGATGGTCCCATATAACTAGGCTTTTGAATTTTGGAGCTAATTCTGATCCATGGTCTTTGCCCCGTATAAGCTTCTAGAATGAAATACAGCCTAGCTTTCTCCCTCCTTTTCGTTCCTCTGACCTGGCCCTACTCGCACAAAATTAGCAGCTTTTTATGAAAATTTTCAAACAATTTTATTTAATTTTTTCTATAGTGATCCAACAAGCAAACCCGTATTCCTAAGTTAGTCTTATTAAAGTTGAATAGGATTTTAGGGTCTTGGAATACATCTGTTGCTCCCACCCAAGTCTATTGTTGAAATATATTGCTGAATATCTGTAGCGTGTCGTCCTTGGAATTAGTTCCCCACCTAATCTACATTCCATATCATTTATCAACGTGCGTTATGTAAACGAGATTGAGCTGCTTTATTTTACGTTAATTTTCAATTCATTTTCCTGAGTCCAACTGTGGACCAAATCTAGATCTTCTTGTAATACTAGCATGTATAGCTTGTTCATAATCTATCTGTAAATGATGAAGTCGTACGCTTAATGCCCGACTCCGGATTTTAATTTGTTTGGTAAATCATTGTTAACTATTAAAAACAGTAATTGTCCGATTTCAGAACATTGAGGAACTCCTGACGTTATAATAATTAAAACCGATTTTTACTTTTTTCGATCTGTCGCTTAAAATTTTTTTCTACCCATTGCACAACTCTTTCCTATATGACTGTTATATTTAATTTACCAAATATGATATACTGAGGCACTACATCAAAGGATTTGGCGAAGTCTATGATAACCCAATATATTCTACCCTCACTAACTACTTCATCTGCTAACTCCTGAATTAAAATTATTATTTGACTTTCGCACGAGACCTCTTTCTGAAAACCATGTTGACCAATAAATTCCCCTTCTTTCTATCAGGTTCAGATCGAACGAAGGCTGTCAATAGATGCTCATTGATCTTACAACTACAAACTTCTATTCTTTTACCTCATGTGTAAACTGGTGCCCTGATTGCAGTTTTCCAATCAGCTCAAAAAGTCGAAGTATTAATTGATATGTTGAAAATTTTTATTAAGTAAAGAATTTTTGCCTCCCTTCCAAGTTTTAATATTGCTACGTATGTATCTTCTGAGCCCTGTGAATTGCTGTTTTTTTTAATTTACGTAATCTATGTCTGATAACTTTGACCTTGAAATCAATAGTTTTCGAACTTATATCGTTGATCTTTAAATTAAATTTGTTTATACTAACATTAAAAATCAAATTGACAATTCCGACGCTAATATGTTAGGTAACTTGCGTATTCCGAAATGGAGTTATAAAATGTTTGAGAAAATACACTGCCCGGAGGCCAGTGACATTTCAATAACAAGAAGAAGTTAATTTGTTTGATTTACGAGACTCCTGTATAAAAAGAGAAAGCGCTACTGGCACGAGTTGTGATCGCTACGAGGAAGTTTACGAGAACAACATTATTATGCACGAAGTGTGCGACGCAGTTCGTGGTAGCCACATTTTACGCGAGTTGTAGTTGATCAGAACGCTAAACCTCCTTGTTTGAGTATAAATGTACTCGAAAATGTTTTCTAATGAAGACCTTTTTCTTGTTGTTTCTTTTGCGTTGTTACAGCAAGAATTAAATTGTCAAGAAAATAGATGTACTGAGTACGCGTAACTAAATCACGCCAGCAAAACTGTGTAGCGCAGTAGGACCCCTACCTAATTTTATCAAACTTTTAGAATTTTAAAAGATATAAAATTTCAGCAAGAACATTCTACCTGTCGACAGGCAGGTAGAAGTGGAATTTCCGGGCGTCAGGCTACCGAATGGGAGTCGTGTCTGTCTGCGAATTCATAATATTAAGCTTGTTTTGCTGAAGGAACATTCACCTTTAAAAATTTCTGAAGGACATTGTTCTCTTTGTCATGGAAAATTTCCCACACTGGACGAAGGATTGGCGGAACAAACATAACGTGACATAGCGTTTTCCCTTGGAGAAGAGATGTACTAGTTTATCTAGGAGGCGAGAAACTAAAAAAAATTCAGTGTTATGCCAGACGTTGAGTAGGCGAGGAGGCAGAGTAGGAGAGTGGTGCAAGTCGTTGAGGAGGCAAAGTAGGAAAGTTGAAAGGGAGTAGGAAGCTGGAGAGTGCGACAAGTGTTTAAAGAGATGATGAATTGTTGTTCTTTAGCGAGAAGCTGTGAGAACAACGAAGGCCAGAGTGAAGAAGGAGGAACATCAGGTTTTTTTCCGCCGGCAGTGGGAAAATTTACAATTCAACCGGAAGGAAGAAGGAAGTTCCTGTCACCTAGTAACCTCAACCAAGACACGAATGAAGATAAAAACAGGTTCGTCAAGTGAACGAAAATTTTCTGTACGTGGTTACTCCAATAAGTAATTACCCTTATATTTAAAAATCGTCCCCTTGAACTAATTTATTTGTTTGTAATAACGTGCAGGACCCCTTTTAATTGATTGTTTTCATGAATAAAATAATCATATTAAATCCTAAAGCTCAAGTAATTTTATTAAATAACTTAAATAATAAAACCTACAATCACGTTATAACCTTTTGCAATGCTTGTAGAACTGAATCCGTACGTTTATTCAAAACAGGATATCATCAGTTGCCTCTACAAGTCCGAAAAGTTTACAAGGTGTATTTACCAACACTCAGTATCAGATGTAACCATTTGTCCATATTCTTCATAAATAATCCTTTGCGTCCCCAAACTGAAAGTTTATGATTTTTATTCACAGTCAGAAGAATTTCTTTCACCTGAGGTTTAGCAAATTTAGATGTTCAAGATGGAAAAATTCTACCTGAAACTCCAGTTTACTGGGTGGGCGCTCCACCATCTGATCCAATCCGAGTCGATTCCCGATCACTGCGAGCTTCATCCGTCCCTTGTATGGACCTGAAGTAATTAAGTAAACTTGTAGGTGAACTTGATGTTCAGGACTATATAAGGTATGGAGGAAGCTTGCAGTGATACTCGTATTGGCTTACAACGTAGAAAGTCCGACGGGTAATAAGAAGCTCCAGATGTCGGGCCAGTCCGATCTATTTTTCTCAATCCTGATATTCTAAATTCATGACTTTTTAAATTCAATGAAGTAATACATATTTCTATGGCCCTTTATTTAAAAACTATTATAGTCGAACAAGATATCTTGTAACGGTCAAAGACATCTGCTCGGACTTTTGGAGACAGCATTTGAGCAAGGGGCAATAAAACTCGGACTTAACTTCGCTCCTCGGGTGTTTTCCAATTTTAGTGAGAGTTGGCTGCATCGGAAAACTGTTGTTTTCTCATATAATGTAGCTACAGTATTTTGTCATTCATCTAGATAAATTTTTTGGAATAATTGTATTTGTAATTTTATATAATTGTAACAATAATTTATATATTTTTGAGTGTAGGTGATTATGCACCTTTTCATACAACTGAAGACTACCAGAAAATAATGGCATCTAATTATCTATACAGCTGAGTCCACTTATATCAGATTCATTACTTGTGCAAACAAAACCTAAAATATTTGTAAACAATAAAACGATTGATACTTACATTGTCCGCAGTTGCTGCATATTTTCAAAGACTCCATCTTCAATTTTGTGCAAATTTTTTAAGTTCGAAAAAGTACTGAAAATAAAGAATAAACACAGTTAAGGTATTACTGCAAGAAACTGGCAGTTAACATATTTTGCAATGTATTAATAATATTATAACGTACTGATAGTTTGTAACTTCAAATATTTCTTGATTTATACTAAATTAAACTTCGATTACCCTATAAATGACATGTATAGTAATTATCTAACTAGTGAATTTTAGGTAAAATACAATAGTTTTTTCTTATAATAAAGAAAAATAAGTTTAAAACCTTGATAATATGATTATATAATTATATTAATTAAAACTGTAAATATATACATTCAGTCAGGAATAGGAATAATCCAGTGTTTTAACTATAACTATCCAGGGCATTTGATTACACTAAAACGATCACTGAACCAGGGCTGAAGTACAACTTACGTTGGGCACTGAATCTCATAAATGAATTCAGTGACTTCCATAAGCCCGAAATAAACACCAATCTGGATTATAGTTGCCTTATTTTAATGTAATACTCCACCACAAACCCCTCTATGGCTCTACCCATCCCTTACCAAATTAAGTTGAAATTATACTCAAACAGCATCGAGTGAAATGCTAAAACCACTAACTGAATCCGAAAAGTATTTATTTGGCACAAATATCTGCCAATTTTTCATATTTTTGAATTTGAGTCCCTCCACCACCGCCCCTAAGGGTAGTGTCTGACCCCTACTGTGGCATAGCATGGAACACACGACAACATTTGAACGAAGTTGCGCCAGCTGTTTAAGATTGTGAGTGGAACTTTCTTTTATAAGCTGCCATCTCCGTCTAAGGTGTTGAGGCGCTACTTAAACGGCATCTTGAATTTTAAAATTAAACTCATCGACTTCTATAGCACCAATTTAAAAAACAATAAAAATCGCTTTTTTTCTTGTAATTCTCATGTAAAGCACCTCCATCTCCATTACCATGCGAAAAAATGATTGAAATTATACACAAGAAACATTAGCAATCTCACTGCCCCTTAAAATATTTTTCCACTCCAATTTATGCTTATTTTAAAAATTTCAATCGTGGTAGCCGTATCTTTCCCCGGCAGTGCTTGTTTCCGAGTCACATGAAATAAGTATACAATTGGACGACGTATTTAGATTTGTATGCTGATCATACATACATTGATACGAAATTTGAGGTTCTTTTTACACATACACTATGCAGTTTGTAAATTTAAGCAACAATTAATTAGATAATATGTTCTTAGTTAATAATAAATATGCAAAAACCTTCATATAATTTGCATTGACTGTTATTTAGTCCATTACCGAATAGCGCCGATTTCTGTGCTTCAATTACGACATTAGCAAAGTAGCACTGTTTATATATTTTCCAGGGGTAAATTTCATTCATTCTCTTATAATCATATATTATCATTAGTAGTAAAATAACGCTTATTGGCAAACATTTTCAGAACAGATTTTTCAAACAGGGTAATTTTATAATTTTTATGTTTTGGATAATAGGCTACACAGGAGTAATCCTGAAAATGGCAACGTCCCTTCAACAGAATAGGAAGGGAATTGAAACGGGGATATACGAAAGGGAGAGGAAGGCAGACAAGTGTTCACTAGGTTCCCCAGGTTATAGTCCAAGTATCCCACCCTGTATTCACCTAAACCCTTAAAGGGTAAACCTTAGAAACCCTGCATCATGTAGGAAGGGCCCTTGGGCACATGTCTCACGCCCTTCAGAATAACGGGTGAGGAGTTTGGGAGCACTAAACCCTATTTAGAGCCTTGGCCTACCGTAAAGACTGCGGTTGGTCAATTTCCCTGACATATTCCGAATTTGGGTGGTGCGTGATCAGAGTATCCTTCAGTCTTAATCCTAGTTATCGTGATCAAACATCCATACATATGCCTAACCACTACATCACAGTGGTCGGAAACATATAATTACACAATAACAATTATACGCCTTGATATGAGTGTTAACGAAACAGTGCAATATCGATGCTTACCACCCTTAGACCATTTTCTTTGAAACGAAAAAATTAATATTCTGTTTTATTATAAAAAACGAGTCATTTCAGCTGCATTCATGTCTAACTTTCATCCGCCACGAAACTCTTTATTGACACGTTCTGTAAAGCATAATTTGAAGCAGTTAATTGGAGCAAATGTTCTACTTTCTACAGATTACAGAATAGGGATAATTATCCATAATAAGTTCATAAATACAGGCAGATACTTGACTGAATTGTATTTCTGAAGCGATGCAACGATTTCGTCATTCGGAACAGGACCTTGCGTAATTAGTGCAAGAGTGCAATATAGTTTTATTGCCTATTCCAAGGAAATGATAGGTGACCTCCAGACTGATGAATGGGTAACCTCCTACTCCAACACACTCCGCCTTCTCATTAACTTATGAGCCGAAGAGGTTATTTATTTGCAGACAACGTTACTGCCACGCAGATTCTCTATTTAAACCACGGTGATAAATAAACGTCATATTCCACTTCATTAATAATTTGTTTACTCTACTATTTGACCCGTAAGACAATAATAAAACTTGCTCATTTATTTCATAAAAACTGTATTTGTCATACATTATTATACCGTGCATACTGTCCGAAAATTCTACATCGCTCATAACCATCCTCTTAATAAAAGTGATAAACCTTGCGCTTAATTTCCGGAATCGTTATTTGTTTGCACAGATCCAATGTCTTTTTCATTTCTTTTGTTCCTCCAAAATAAGAAACTAATTCAAATGACGTCAATTTGAGATCTACGCAGTGTTTCAAAAAACAACGAGACTGTAGCAGTAACGTAATATATGTAGGTTATATCAAACATCGCGATCGCAATCTCCCCGAAACAATGGAATAGGAGCAAGTTACGTAAACACAACACATTAATCTTCATAATTCTTATGCGATTTCAAATGAGATATGGATTACATTATAACATTACAAAATTACCATACATTTTATTATTTTGCAAAATATTTATTCAAAACTGGAGCATGACTTGGAGGAAATGTTAAACCTAATGTGATGACTTTAGTAATGGAACTATCTTAAATCGCACTTATTGACCCGAACAAATAATAATTGAAACATTTCGAATTTTCATAGATCGGGCCTTAGCTTTCAAAATTTCGGTCCGAATCATTTGACGCGATTGTTTAATTATTAATTAAACCATTGAGGTGAGTCGAATACAGTTCATCAGACGTTTCTAAATGTTAAGGCGTAACATATTTTGCAGCGTGTGATATGAAAGTAATATAAACTATAATGATCACGTTTACTTTCTATAATGTATAAATTTCATATATTGTATTTTTGTAATGTTACAATTAATTTGACCTTTTAAATTGTAGATCACTACGGTATATACTGAAAGCTCCTCAAATCATTTTAATAAAATTTTTGATCAAAATTGAAATATAAATTTGGTTTTCATTAAATTATGTGACTGATTTAAAACCAAAGGTATTTTATCAATATATATATATATATATATATATATATTATAAAATTGTTAGTTTATTCCCCATCAGTTTATAATTGTTTCAGGATCGATAATTTTTTATCATGTTTTTAATTTTTGTTCTTGGATTGATTTACTGTTACTGTCGGTCGTCTTTAAAGAAAAAGCACATTGAGACTATAATGAAAACTGGAGCGGGAAAGATAATTTTTAAATTAATTAGTACAAATTTATTAAGTTTAAATTAAAAAAATTAACTCATTAAAACTATTTCAACTGTTACAAATGTATGGTCCATTAAAATACCACAGGTAACTAAGATGTAATATATCAAGACTCAATATATTTACAGAACCATTTATGCGGAAATTGTTTTGCAGCAGGATATTAGTCATACGCAATTTCGATTAATTGTCACTGACACACCTGATTTCCGTGTTAGTGAGGCGGCTTTTTCCTTCATTGGCACCGACTCGGCACCTGGGCTGCCTTCCAAGAATTCATGACTGATCGTACCCCACGATTCCTTCCTTCTATTATGCCAGAAAAATTGTCGTTGCCTTCTCTATGTTACTACAACCAGACTCATTTGTCATGTCTCGTGGTCCAATTTACAATTCTTTTCGAAGACTCGAAACAGACTCTATTTTCTGTACCTAATCTATTCTGACTTCCCCCTTTTTTAAAATTCCACTCTTGAAATTCCTTCTCTATGTCATCTCCTCTCAGTCTTCCTACTTCAAAGTTCCATACCCGACTGACCAATTCTCTCTATCATCTCCTCCTCAGATCGGCTCTTCTCATGCTCCCACCATATTGGGGTTGGTGTTGGATCGCATGACCCTCAGCTACAATCAAATATACAGCTGGTATTCAGATTTCGCGGAGGGTGGAACGGCCTTGGATATTCCCGAGGGATTTAACACCCTAGGCAGATAACGTCTCCTAATCCTAAAAGGTTTGTGACAGTCAGCGCTGCACCCTTCTTCAGACAATGAAACAAACCTTTCTTCACCAATACAGAAAATTGCTTTTACTGGCAATGAGTGTCAGCCTGTTAAATGAATGTTATCCGTTCTTATTTAAGGAAAAATTGCTTCTGTCAAGTTTGAAGCTACGCGTAGATTTTTGGAAACGCCTACTGCGTAATTAACTAAAAGCATATGTGAAGACACATTTTCTCATCAGCGGCTAAAATTTTCCTATTGACTGCAGCTTTGTAAGTTACAACGAATGGATGTTATTTGAAATTTCAAGTGACTGGCTATTGAAAAAGTGAGGAGGAAAATTTTAGGCCATACGAGGCGAAATGGACAGAAATTTGGTACGAAGATATGCATCAAAATGCGGGCGGCTAGCAAGAACAGATTTGAGTTCTTGAGAATTTTTGTAGAAGTTTCTGTTATTTTGGCCCAGGCCGTAATCCATACAGCCAGGATCCCGATGCAGCGGCAACGAGAAGCGGATCGTCTTAGACTTCTGTCGATATGGTTGACATAAGATTCCGAAATTCACATAACAGTCCTATTTGCCAAGAAAATTCGCTTCATTTTGGTTCATCGTACAGTTAACCCGATTTTAATGTTTCAATATTAAATTATTAATGATGTACTGTCTTCATTTGTAAAAAAATAATTTCAAATATTTTGCTATTTTTATATTGAATCGAATTTTATTTAGTTTAAAAACATCAATTAAATTTTTTCTCTCAAAACCTACATACATTTTTCATTTTGACGAACAAATTAAACGCTGATTGTCACAATTGTCAACCAACTGAGGAGCTTAGCATAAATTAATTAATTAATTAATCATAAGAAGTAAATTAAACCGCCCTCCCCTTTTGATTATAGATTCAAACGTGTTCTCCAATACATAAATTGGTTTCCAATTTTCGTGATCGTACAGAAATAGTTTACTCTCATTAACATTGTCAAGTTCATGAAAATTCATATGTTAACACGCTGATCATTTTACGTTTTCATCCTTTTCCCCCATGGCGTTAAATAGTTTTTGTATTCATCTGGTCAACCACTTCAACTGTATCCATCGTTGAGTTGCAACTTACCAAAGAGTGAGGATCGAGTTTAGGGTCGAACTCAGTGACAGCGCAGCACAGAACCGGAAATAGTTCTTAAGTAACAGGACCAGTTTCTTGAAAATTATTATTTCATATAGGATTTCAATTCCCCAAAGAGCAAGCAAGGTCACGTAACGAAACTTTAATTATTTTCATAAATCATAATATTTCATAAAATTAATATTTCTGAATAGATTAGATGTACTTGATACGCAATATATGCATTAACATGGGTCTTGAAACGATTTTCGAATGTTACTCGCTTTGACGAAATAGTTTCCACAGCGCTGACTGATGTAATGAGTCAAGCTTGAACGTTGAATCGTTTCACGCCTGTGTACTGCGCGGTATAGCTCTTGATTAACTCTTGTTCTGCAATTTCCTCTTTAAGAGTAAGGTTTCATCAGCCGTTCCCTCCCTTTGACAATGAAACAAAGAGCCACCTCTTAGAAGCAAATTTGTGGCTTCTTCTTAGTCTGGGTATTCGGCTGAGAGATCACCTGAAATCAATTACGGAGCGCACACTAATTAAGGAACCCATAGCCGAATTCATTATGTAAATGAATATGTTTAAAGCTCATTTTTCTAATGCTTACTCAAATAAGGATGATTTTGTCTCTGTAAGGAATTACCTCCGATTATTGTTCAAAATATTGTCTCAATGCAAAGAGATTATAGTACCTTAAAGGATTTCAGCAGCCCTGATGAACTGAATTACCATTTTTGACCATGAAGATGTTTAATGATTTGATAATGTTAGTAAATTCCAAATATAGATAAATAGACGAATTATTCTAGCTTGAAACCAACCGCGGAAAATATTAATCACAGTTACACCATAGCGGAATGATTATCAGTTCTGCTATAAATGATTTTGTAGAAAGATAACTGTAACTTCACCACATTCGAGTGTTAGTATATGTTACGTATACATAAAATTCCGTGTATTACTTTGACAGATATAAACGACAGGTATATGATAATACATACCACTAAAACTCTATTCAGTATTGTTGAGTTTGTCTTTGACTTATTTCATATTATTGAATTTTACAGTGAAAGAATCATTTTTAATAATTTATGAACTAATATACAAAACTATTTATGATTGTAAAAGTGTTGAGTCAACCGAAAACAGTCTTAAGATTTAAATTAAGAATTGCTGTGGCCTTCTATATTAACCTAAATAAAGACAACATCATAAATTGTAGGATGAAGGTTCTGAAATTGGAGAGCATTATACCGAAATCTATACCAATAAATAAAATTGTAATGTCTGTCAATGTATCTGACTGTCTGTGCGTATGCTTGCCTCGAATAGGCTCCGAAACGGCTCAATGAATTTCAATGAAAATTTGAGGGTATAAGAAGATATTAATTTAAATATTCTTGCATATTTACTTTCAATATATTGCAGAAGATATTAATATAACATGAATATAAAGAAAAATATTAATTCCACAGTAAGATTTCTTGGATTTTTCGGTGAGAACGCCGGCGTGTAAACCAACTGCGAGTTATAAGTCCTATTACTAGTGTTATATCATTCATCCCACGTACTATATTTTATTGCAGCAGACTGATAAGAATTAACTTCTTTTCTTTGGATCGTCAATACGATGTATACATAAATTTATAAATTGGTTCTATTTCTCGCGTCAGGTAAATTTTAAAATTTAGTAATTGCTAATATGAAAATAATAAGGGAACTATCGATTTGGGTGTCTAAGCCGGCGTAATGTGTTACATTATGACCTTTAATATGCGATTTATGTAAAAATTTAACCATTAAGTGGGTAAATTTTTTTATTCTGTTTGAATACTGAAGATATATTAATTCCTGCTATTGTACCGGTGGTATTTTGGACTCTCTCGAGATACTGGGAGTATATTAGATGTTCATATTATGATGTTTTTGATGTCGGTTTAGTTGTGTGTTGACCAAGAAATAAATAATGTACCGGTATAATAAAAATAAATTCCCGGGCAACGCCGGGTCCCCTGCTAGTTTTAAATAAATTAAAATGAAATTTTGATGACTGGATTTTAATTTTTTCATTATTAAATTTTTATTTTATTTAATTCTATTAGATCTTAATATATGCTAAATATAATTGGTTGTATAACAATCAAATTAGAGATCGATTTAATTGAATTTATCGACTTTGACACTATTGTACAATGAAGGCATTTATTTCTTGATAAGACGTCGTCGCTGTTGACTGTTTTTAAATATATTCAAGGGGCATATCTGTGTATTTATATATACTTGTTTTTAAAGTTAAAAAATTCAATGTCGAAAGCTTAATACTGATAATAAAATTTTAAAAAAAGACACCGTTTTTGGTTGACTCAACATTTTTATACTCTACCTTCTTATTACGATTGGTTTCATGATGGTTGGTTATTGTCGACAAAGATGAATTAAGTTAAGAGTATTTAAAATTTCTACTTTGAATTTACAAGTTAGACAAGTACACACTGTATCTTAACATGACTTTCACTTATTTAATTTACAGGTGTGTGGAAATCGTATTCCGATATTGGCCAAAAATGGTAATTCTTTTATTTATTCTTGACATTCATTTCTGATAAATCTTTTCAATATATTTCTATATAATTTACCATATTATTAGTTTTTAAAGATAAATAGAATTTAATTATATATCTTTATTTTAATGTTAGGGTTCGTAATGTAATATATTCTAATAATAATTGTAAGCATTGCAATTTATGAATAGACGAAGCACGTTATAATTAAATCTCCCAGAATATCTGACGCAGTTTACAAATTTGCGGGAATAAGCTCGTTGATACATACCATTACATACCGCAGAAAAGAAATAAACAAATACTTATTTGATGTAGAAAAAAGGACTGCGAGGGTAACGTTTTTAATATAGTTGTTAAGGTACTATATTATCCAAGGATAAGAAAACTATACAAAATTGACTGGCCGAGTAAGTAAAAAATATATATATTGGGGCTTAATTAAGTTACAATACCTTCATAAAAGAATTATTGTAAAAATTACGAGAGTTTTAAGAAAGATTATGAATTTTTTTAGGTAATAACAATAGTTATCCTGATATTAAAACGAAACCAAATTACATCGTAATTTATGTAATACAGTTTTTATAATATAATTGCAATTTTATTAAACTCTATTATTTTTACTGTTATTATATTTTTGAAGTTCCTGAAAAATTTTAATTTAGGGAGTAATAGAGATTTAGTATTTCTTGTGGCAAAAAAAAATCTATATATTTTTTTAAATAAGGAGAAAGAGTACAACATGAGGATTAGTAAAGTGAAAACCAATGGAATGGAGTGCAGTATGGGAAAAAGTGGAATAACTAAGGGTGTTAGCATAATAACTTAGATGGTAGAGGTATAGTAGACATAAAGAGTAGGATAGTACAGGCAAAAAATGACTTCGCAGAAAACAGGAATTTACTTATGCGTAATATAAGTATGAATATTAGGAAATGTTTACTAAAATGTTGGTATGGAATGTGGCGTTATATGGTTGGAAACGTAGAAGGTAAGAGTTGCACAGAGAAAAAGAATAGAAGCCTTTGAAATGTGGTGGCCTAAGAGATGGATTAAAACCCGATGTGGCTAGAGTAACTAACCATAAAGTTCTAAAAAGAAAAAGAGAATACTATGGAAGTATTTTATCAATTTCTCTCAAAGTGCAATGTACTGTACTGGTAAACATTAGAAATGAATTTGAACAGAAATCACTTCCTATAGCATCGAATACTTTGAAGTGGTAGTCGCTTATGCTCGGTGCTGGTAAATTAGGTTTTAATTATTTTAAAAAATCACAAAAACAAAGATAATTAGTGATTTTTAAAAGTATAATATGTATTACAACTTGAGATTCAAGGCTTTTTATATGTCTGTGCCTAAACACTATCAAAAAACGTATGAATATACAACCTTCCATTGCCAAAATGAAGAGTGAAAATATTAATTTCAGGGAAGAATAATATTTGCATGAGGACGTTGACCAATATAAGGGATAGATTAATAGGCCACGTTGTGAGGCACGACAGTCTAGTAAAATTAGCATTAGAGGGAAGTGTGTTGAGTAAGCTCAGAAGCGGGAGGCGAAGGAAGAAATATTTATGTAGAAATTAAAAGGCTTGCGCAGAATAGGTTAGCATGGAGGGTTGCATCAGATCAGTATAAGGACTGAATACTACTACAACAGTAAGATAAAAAGCACATGTAATAAAACTCTATTTATTCATTTTATCAGACAAGCAGATATTTCTTGTTATTAAAAACGCTTATATACTTGGTAAGCAGCAGCGAATGAAGTATGACCATATCAAGCGTCGCAAACTGTGTTATATATCAATGATTATTATATCGACAGTAAAAAGTAAACATTGATTAATTAACATAATCAGTCATAATAATCTCATTTGAGATTACTTAAAGACCTCGAACAAAAGAAAAATTGTGATATAATCATTTAGTGATGAAAATAGTTCCCTTTAGTTATAAGAATAGTTTTTTTGTTAAATCATTGGTTTGTGATGGAAAATTTTTGATTAAATAGCGTCAAATATTCTTTCTAATAAATAACAGGACTCTGGCTAAGAAAATGTCAGAAACGAGTTGGTTTTAAATATAATTGTGCCAACATTAACTGAACTTTCATTTATTTGGACAAATATAGTGAATGAGATGGAACCACATAAATTTTTATTAAATGTTAAATCACAATTTCAGCCCAGGCTCTCAATAATGAATATTAAAATTCGCGCCCCTAACAAACTAAATTGCATCGAGCATATTAGCTAAATATGCAATATGAATATGAATAAGTTCAAAGTAGTTTTGTTTGTATATTTTATCTCTGTTTTATCAAATGGAATTAAATTCTGGACGAATTTTACATTCAAATTCAATATATTAGCTGCTCTAAAACATGTAGTCAAATATCTTCAAATAGATTATTTTTCAATAATTCTAGTCTCTACATTCTGTCATACCAAAATATTTACTCATTAACTATTAATATATATTTGTGATTACTATTTTAATATTCATAACTTCAATAATGAAACAATTTATTAAAAAAATTAGGAATTGTCATCTACAGACCAAACCATACATGATTTAGTTATTTCTATTTTCAATGAACTCCCTCCAATAATGAAACAGTTATTTAGGGAAACTCAATTAAAAGGTATGCTAACTTTATTCCTCCCAAAATTCAGTCAAATTATTTGTCAGACAATCTGAAGTGTAAAAAAATGAATTTATATTGTAAATTACCGATACTAGTTATTCAGTTGTAGTTATTTCGTTATAATAGATTATGATAATTTCGGCCGTAAGCGTCGCTGGAGATGGTCCATGTGCGACACTAAATTCATCACGTGTAAATTCAATAATCTTTTCGGCTGAGGGAGACAAGGAGAAAATATGATGTATTGCTAAATTTTAAACCTGGGAAAGTCTCAAAATGGAGATGAAACGTCACTTTGTGAATAAATAGTGATATATTTATGCTGACTTTTTAGCCGTCTTTTTATGTATTTTAAATTTAAATGTCAGAAAACTATGTTATAAATAATATTAGATACTTTTGTATTTGCTTTCAGTTTCATTAACTGTTAACATGTGAAACACTTAAGTGCAAACATGATTCTAGGAAGCAGTTAGCATGCATGTTCTAAATGAATACCAAAAAAAAGTTTTGAAGTTCGTTTTGTCTGTATATTCGTCTCGAAAAGGCTCCTAAACTGCTCAAGTGATTTCAATGAAAATTTTAAGGTTTGAAAACAACATATCTAAATTAAATATTCGTGAATATTTAACTTCGATATATTGCAGAAGATATGAATATAAAACAGTTTGAAAATATTAATTACTCGGGAAGGTTTCTTGTCATACGTGCATTATAACTCCAAAAAACGAATGTGGGTTGCCTATACTTTTAATATATTTATTCTTCGAAGCGGCATAACGGAATTTCAGGGATTGAAACACAATTTAACTTAAATTTTCCTGTAAGTTTTATTTTGATATCTTGCAGAGTTCAGACGATATTAATGTACATATTTAAAATCCATTAAATTGCTGCGCTAATGACGGCATCAAAACTAACTGCGAGTTATAAGTCATATTAGGCGTTGCTATACCATTCATCCAAATTACTGTGTTATTATAAGAGTAATATGTACAGCATGAGAGAGGAAAAAAAATAGGGCGAGCATTCTCTCTCTACCTTCTGTTGCAGCAGGAATTAGTTTTATGTGTCCCGTCAGGTAAATTTTGATAATTAGTTGTGTCTCATTTTTAAAAGCAAATGAAATAAATATATAAATAAAGTTACTGTCTGTCTGGAAGTTTGCATCAAATTGGCTCCAAAACGCGTGAAAGCGGGACCTCTTCAAAACCAACTGCGAGTTGTAAATTTTGCTCTGAAGCGATCAGAAATAAATGGTACCGTATTTTAATATATTCAATGAATTCAACTTAATCACTTATTTTTTCGTTTTTATGGCAAAATAAAAAGAGTCATTTCCACGCGAAGTCGCGAGCATAGCTAATTACGGAATAAAATTGGAGATGGATAATTCTTTAATAATAAAAACATGAAGCAATACTTACACATCTCGAAGAGTATTTTGGTAAACCTGAAGCGACATTGACGTTATAACTTCAACTCCAGCATCCGTCACAGTTCTGCAAACGGAAGAAAAAAAACTTTAGAAAGTTTTAATAAATTGAAATTACTGTTGGAGTATAATAAGCTCAAATATATGCATAAATACAAATGTTATAATAATTATTAAAAAGCATGAAGACGTTCATTCAGCAGTGTATTGTGGAAATTAATAGTACATAACAATCATTATTTGGGGGTGTAGGCCAATTTTGAATAAATTGATATATTTTTTAGTAAGGCAGTTATAATCGGAAATCCGTAAGGCTTTTAAAACTAGATAATATCTACTTAATTGTGCAAACATAACATTAATCATCAGGATATTGTGGCATTAGGAGAAACATAATAAATAGCATGAACGTGATTCTGGAGAAAGAGTACATGACGAATAATACAAGTAAAACCAAGATAATGCAGTGTAGTATGGGAAACAGTGGAGTAACAAAGTGTTAGAATGGGAAGCGATATTTTGAAGAAAGTTAAGGAATTCTGCTACTTCTACAGCATAACTAGGGATGGTAGAAGTGAAATAGACATAAAGAGTGGGATAGCACAAACAAGAAAGGCTTTCGGAAAAGACGAATTTTCTTACGATTAATAAAAGTATGAATATTAGGAATTCATTAAAAAAAAATGTTCGTATGTGGTGAGGCGTTATAAGGGTACGAAACGTAGACGATAGGAGTTGCATCCTCTCTAATTAAATTCCCTTCCTATTGTGATTTTCCACTTACCGGACAACTCTCAACCGGAACAAATTAAACAATCTAAATTAATTAAATACATTTTTATAACATTTGGGCAGAGACGGGATATTCTGCTGATTTGCTGATTAATTTTTAGCAAAATTTCTATTATCAAAAGTTGTTTATCAATATTTTACAATCAACACGATGTTATTTACATGACAATTCGTCGATAATAAAGAAATATGGTTTTTAGTTTACAATTATTGATTAAATAAATTTAAACAACTTCCTTATTCGATTGTGCATATCTGCCACTCCGTAGTTTGACGAGTGAAGGGATCAAGACGTGTATCCCCCCACAATCAATAATGTTTGTAAATTTATTTATTACTTAAATTAAATCGATATGTGATCTAATTTAATGTATTACAACGTAAAAATAATTAATAATGTGTTCAAATAATAGTAATCATCATGTATACAAATATGAAAATAAGATGCGTTTACTGGCACTTTTCTTTTTCAACCAAATTTTCATGAACATATCATTGAAAATATTCAAAAATTTTTGAAGATATGAACAATAAAGACATTTTAGTGCTCCTGTCAGAAAAAAAATTAAATTTATGAAAGTCAATTTTTTACATAGGCAGAAATTTACTTTCGCTTTAAATTACAGCGCTATACTTGGGTTGTTGTTAGAATACAGCACACATATATTTATTAATATATAAATTAAAAATGTTTCAAGTTTTAGTACTATAAGTAGCTGAGCAGTCCATAGAAGGTATTGAAAATTATTCATACTAATTTAACTTTCATTATTATTGCTACTCTGTGTATAATTTATGAATTTAACGTTGCTCATTATAGTTCATTCCATTGATGCAGTATATTTCTAAATTAATACATCTTGTATTAGCACTCACGATCAACGAGTACTATCTCGCACATTACTTCACGCTAATCGTATAGAAAAAGTGGTTCAAGTTTCTTCTTCTTATAAATATCATTGACTCCGTGTATTTTTCTTTTGAAATGAGTTTATTTAAGGAATCATCATATTCCTATATTCTAATGAGATGCTGAGTAATAAAATGTGATTATGATGACATATAGTTCTAATAAAGTCGGAGACGTGGAAAGTTGTTGTTGTGGTATTCATTCCTAAGACTGGTCTGTAGCTACCCTTCATTCTAGCCTATCCTGCGCAAGTCTTTTCATTTATACAAGCTATCAAACCCGACATTCTCCCTGCTCAGTTTAACGTATTCCATCTTTGGCCGCCCTCTTCTGTTCTTACGCCACACACTTCTCTAATTTTACAAGACCAGCATGTTCCAAAGCGTGGCCTATTAATCAATCCCTTCTCTGCTCAGCTTCCTCCATAATGTTTTCTCTTATCTCACTCTGCTTATAATTTATTGGCTAGTTACTCTATCCACCCATCTGATTTTTATCATTTTTCTACAGCAACGTATTTCAGAAGCATCTATTCTTTTCCTGTCTGCAACTCCTATCAACCACATGTCACACCCATATAATACCACACTCCATACGAACACTTTAGTATTTATTTCTTAATATTCATACATATTAACCGTAAGTAAATTCCTCTTTTTGCGAAATAGTTCCTTGCCTTTATGTCTTCTATTCTTCTACCTTCTCTAGTTATTACGCTGTCCAAGTAACAGAATTGCTTAACTTCCTTCAAAATACCCCCTGTTATTCTACTATTTCCCATACTACACTCCATCACTTTGGTTTTACTGCTATTAATCCTCATGTTAAACTCTTCGCCCAGCTCAAGTTTATGCAATTTATTATGTTTCACCTAATATTATAATATCATCAGCAAACCTAAGACTTTTTATTTCTTCTCCTTATATTTTGATTCCATTTCCATATTCATTTTATTCTTCATTGCCTATATATAAGTTAAATAGTGCCGGCGACTGACTGCATCATTTTTAGTCTTTCTAGATTTCGGCTTTATTTTCTTCTCCTTTAATTATAATTATGATTCTGTAGAGGTTATGGTAAATTTTCATCCAGTTTTAACTAGTCTTTACTTACTTTGTACTTCGCGTGAAATGTGTTGTTTTGAATATTTTATTCTTAATCAATCCTTCTACATGTCTGTCTGTTAGCTTCTGTTGTACTTTCGTAAAACAGTTTAATTCCATATCTGGCATATAAAAATTAGGTATTCATATCGAATCTTGTTTTAATTTTTTATTTATTGTTTATTTAAAATACTTTATATGAATCAATTATAAAAGATAAGTGAATGGTATCATGTAGAGAAATAGATGAGCGTAGCATTTTAATGATTAAGATTGATATATTCTCGATATAACTTAAAAATGGGCATTTATATATATTATATATATTTATTCACAATTAAATTTATTAAAATAAAATGCAACTGTCTTGTGGTAAAAATTGTGGCTCCCTTGTCTCGACGCTAAAGGCAGATCTGAAAAATATTGGATACGTCAGGGGTATTGTCTAGATAATAAAGATTGGAGCTGGAAAAACGTAAATGTGAGGATACACAGCCGTGAAATTAATCCGTTTGGCCCCCATGGCGAATAAATTGGAAATTGAAAGGAGTGATGTTATTCTCCGGATTGAATAGAAATCAAACGAAAGGGGAATTTGAGAAATGGCTTTCACTTCTACCTGGTTTCTAAAGGTGATGAAGCAGTTCAAAGTGATACGAAAAAAGTAATCCGGGCGGAAGTAACAGAAACTTACACAGACTGGATATTAAGTCATAAATTATACGAATTGTAATTAATTGAAGTGTCGAGAAAGTAGAGAGTTGGTGACGAGATTTAATTTTTTTGTGTTGTACGCTGACTTGGAAGAAAAATTTTCCTTTCTTACTTCTAATCAAGTAACGCCACACAATTGCTAGCTCTAAGGTCCTTGCTGTCCCACGACATAAATGGGTTGAAATATTACACGAACAACATAGGAAAAAAACTGAGAATCTCTGTGAAACATTTTTTCTATGCATATGTCGTCCGTTTTTGCGAGTTTTAAAATTTAAACCCCGTCCCCACGTTTTATACTCGTGTTTATTTTTGGAACATACGAATAAAAATAGGAATTGCTCCACACCGTTAAATTTATGTGCGTAACATACACACATAAAAATCAAATTTAATTTATGATTATCTGGGTGCCCGGCGATGGCCGGGAATACAATTATATTAGCTCGCAACACTATTATTTCGACTGCAATCTGTTTGTCAACTTTTTATTAAACTATCAGTCAGAGCGTCACATTTTTGAAAATTTACCATATCTTCTTCAGAAGGCAGTCAGCAGTAATTAGAACTTAAGGGTGAGAAAAGAAAGCAGAAGTCAAGGAAGAGTAAGACAAGGATACAGTCATACAGTCTGTCGCCCACACTCTGTAATTTATATTTAGAACAGGTGATCAAGAAACATAATGAATATGGAAATGGAATCTAAATGTAAGAAGAAGATATGAAAACCCTTAGTATGCTGATGATATTGTGGTATTACGGTAATCATAATAAATGGTATGAAGGTGATCCTGGAGGAAGATCCAAAATGAGAATTAATAGAGATAAAATTAAAGTGATGGAGTGTAGTATGGGAAATAATGGATAACAAAGGGTGTTAGATTCAAAAGGGATATTTCGAAGGATGTTTAGGAATTCTGCTACATGGGCAGCATACTAACTGGGGATGGTAGATTGATAATAGACATAAAGTGTAGGATAGCACAGGCAAGAAAGTCTTTCACAAAATGAGGAATTTACTTATGGTTAATATAAGTATAAATATTAGGAAGTAAATACTAAAAATGTTCGTATGGAGTGTGGCGTTATATGGGTGCGAGACGTGGACACTAGGAGTTTCAGACAGACAAGCTTCTGAAATATGGTACTATAGAAAAATGATAAAAATTAGATGGGTGGATAGAGTAACTAACCAGGAAATTATAAGCAGAATAAGAGGAGAGAAACATTATGGAGGACGTTGACTAGAGAATGGATTAGATTAATAGGCCATGTTTTGAAAGATGTTGATCTTGGAAAACTAGCATTAGAGGGAAGTGTGTGGCGTAAGAACAGCAGAGGGAGGCAAAGGACGGAATACGCTCAGCAGAGTAGGGAGAATGTGGGATTTGATAGCTATGTAGAGATGAAGAGACGTGCGCAGGATAGGTTAGCATGGAGGGTTGCATCAGACTAGTCTTAGGACTGAATACAACACCTTTCCTCGTCTCCTACTTTATTAAAAGTGTATCTCATCACAATCACCTGTTATTTCTCAGCCAAGAAATATGATGATTCCTTAAATAAACTCTCATACATAAAGTACACAGAAACAGTCAATTATATGTTTAAGGATAAGATACTTGAACCACTTCTTCTATATGATTAGCTTGATAAAATGTGTGTAGATACGAACACTAAAATTGAGTGTGTGTTACCCTGGTCGTGACATGACGTAATTCAGTCATGTGCCCTGTGATTTTAAATAATTTTGAACGTTTATTAACTTATTAATAAAATATGAGTTACATTTAAGTTTTATACCACGCTCAACGTATATGTTTTATTAGGTCTGATTACCATGAAATAATGTGTTAACCTGTCAAACGTGAAATAACGCTCAAATATTATTTACACATTATTTAAGTTATGATGCTTTTAAATAGTTCTCGCGATCGTAGTCGTCGTCACTGCCCGCACGCTCGCAGGCAGCTGAATGCACCTTTGGCAAGCTACGTGAGGGCATAATGTATCCGGATGCAAGTTTTTTTACGTCTTTAGCCTGAAAAGGGGGAAGGAAGGAACTCAAAACAAAAGTAGAATTGTGTGTGTGCGTCCCGGTTCTAGGGACTTGATTTCACGACAAACTTTCAATTTAAATATATCGTTGGACACGCTACTATCCATTGCTGTATGATTTTAGGGTAGGGTGGTTTTCGGCCTAAAAGGGTGAAGGAATCTTCAAGACATCGACAGGAACCTTCTATGGGTAGAGAACTACAATACACAAAAAATTATATGGCAATCGTATAGGAAATCATAAAGAAAAATCATAAAGTTTTAGAGTATATGATTGGCGTAGGGCGGTTTTGGGTTGGTAAAGGGTCGAACGAAGGGTCCTAAATCTTCAAAAGATTAACAGAAGCTTTTTTTGGGATGAACAACGCTAAACACAAAAGATTTCATGGCAATCGAATGAATGGTTTATGAACGCCTTCGGGCAAACTTTATAATTTGCAGTGTATTTGTGGTATTCTGGGTGTTACTTAGAAACCGGCTGCCTAACGTTTGCTTTTATTTATGTAGATATTCTGGTGAAATAAGTAATAAAACTTAGTTACAATAACAAGTAATCATTTATGACTTTGACTTAATTACGTTCTAAACTATATTTGTCTTAGTGTTACAGTCCTTAATTTTTTAGTCTACTAAACAAATTAGTTTTTCTGTTTCAAATAAATTTGCTCTTGTTCTTTCATATAAATATCCTTGGATTTCTGCATCATTTAATTCTTCTTTAAATTTTCTACCCTTTCTTTGAAAATCTAAGATCATATAATTTCATGCTCTTATAAAGCAGTGAGTAATGGGTGGGAAAAGTTTAGTTCATTGTGAAGGGTAAATGAGCAGTAATCTAATCGTCACAGTCCTCCCTTCTCATTTCTGAAGTCAATAAAAAAAGAACCGCCATTAATTTCTGCTCTTAGAAAGAGTGATTATATTCCTTTAAGTACGATAAAAACTCTTCATTTTATGTCTCATTTTCAGCACATAACTCTAAATATATTATAAAAGACTCCTTGAAATATCCAAATAATACATAAAACGTATTTATTACTGAACATAAGATTTTTTTATTAATAAGTATTATTTGTAATACTATCGTTCTCAAGTCATTTAAAAATATAATAGATATATTATTTAATAATATTCAATAACTAAAATGTTTTATCCACTTGGAAGATAATCGTTATTCACTAATTAAAAAAGTATAATAGAAGTCCATTACTTAATTCTAATGACCATGAATATGCTATTTTAATTGTATATGCCAATATAATTATGGACGCAGTTATTTCTCTGGTTTTCTTCTAATGAATATTTATTCCGGCATGGCGGTTTCACCGTGCAAGCATGACTTTTAACTCTATAATTTTGGTCACGTCTCTCTCAAGATGAAATCATCTATTATGCATTCTGTACGCTCAGTGAGGAACAATTAATAGCTGAGGCAAAAGTTCGGTTCAAAGGAAATTCATCTTTGAAACAGTATATGCCAGTCTAACCAACAAGACAAGGTTAAAAGCGCTTGCCGTGGTGAAAATACACGAATCCCGATTTGAATTGCTTGATCATCCTAAACCAAGTGATAATTTTTGTTTCCTAAGCTTAAAGCTGCGCTCGGAGGACAAAGATTGTTTTTCAAATTAGAATGTCATCAACTTCGCAAACAATTATTTTACAGAGAAAGACTCCAAGTAGTATAGGGACAAGAGTCTAAACTTACAAGAAGACTATGTAGAAAATTAGGATATTTTATCTACAAATTTACTTTTGTTACGCCACAACTATGGAGTTGCTTAATACTATCTGCGGACATGGAGTTGCTTCCCAGTTTCTCCGATGCACTACAGCCTGTTCTTGAGGGTTTGAAAGTTTCAATACCATATACCTTTCTTATAATTCCATTGGATGGCTCTCAGAGAATTTTAGTATTTCCATCCTGATTTTCCCCTTCTGAACGTTGTTTTGGAAAGTGTTCTTACCTCCTGTCACTGTTCTACAGTCATAAATGTGATCCTGTAACACTTCATAGGGCACTTTTATAATAGTAAAATAGTTATCTAAGCACAACGAGTGTCCTATTCATTTCAAGGAAGTAGAAATATCTTTCGGCTCTTGTCCAAGATCCTTTTCAGGTGTCTCTCACATTTTGACGGTATACATTTGAAATTGCATGTAATAACCTGCTGTTCAGCGCTTTTAACCTTGTCTTCTTGGTTAGACGGGCATATACCGTTTCAAAGATGAATTTGCGAAAATTTTCTTTTTGTCTCTAAATGAGACAATTTTGCGGCAATTCCTGCCTTCAGATAGCCAAATAATGATGCGTAGTAAGCTACTATAAAGGTTTTTCTTTTTTAAATTATCTGTGTGACTATCCCAAAAAAAGTTCACCATAACGTACTCAACCCGAAAAAAAATCAGTTTTTTATTTTTCTTGGGCCCAATTTCACCTTTGTAATCTACTGTTTAGACCATATTTTTGTTTTTGGGGTATAATGGTGTAACGAAGTTTCATATAAAGTAATTAAATGTGTTTTTTTTTGCGCCGACAGAGTCTTGGAAATATTTATTGAAAAACGTTTCTCGTCTAATATGAGTAAACGCGACATACCTATCAGTATATGACAAATACGTTATTTGAACAGATTCAGTCTTTTATATCTCTTTGTTTTAATTCACCGGTTGTCTAGCACCATTTGGAGAACTCGAATCATGTTGTTGTCAGTAATTGTCATTGTCTCCTTCTCAATCAATTCGCTGCCGAAATTTCACGGCTGTAAATGATGGTTCAGAGTTCCCGTTCGCAGCTTCCAACTCATCTTTGATATTAGCAGGCGCATTGCCTTCCAAAAGACAAATATTTAACGACAGCTCTATTTATTTCGTTTTCACAAAAACACAACCACTCGCTCAATAACTGTTGCGCTATTTTTTTGTTTCTTAAGAAATTTACAAGCTTTTCATTTCGAACATTAAGCAAATTAGTTAAATGATTTTACAACGAGGGGAGTAGTGGTCCAATGGCCACGCTCCGAATGAAACTAAATGATATATGAATGCAATAAAATTAAACTTCACAGATCTGTTGGCCGCTTCCTCTTCAATCTGTGACGTGGTGTAAGTTCATTTGCTAGGTGGCTGACCTCTTCCTTGTGGTGTCCGTGTATTTCATCTTCTATAGTACGTAAATTGTTTTGTTGCTCACAAATCAGGGTGCGTTTAAGATGGTACAAAGGATTTGTGACTGACGACATTGAATAATTTTTTAATTCCAAGTTGGATACCATATGTCCACATGGGTTTAATAATACATTTATATGAGTGTTTTGTTTTCTGTTTTCAATTTGGCATTTTATTTGATGAATCTTATTCTTGATATGATCCTTTTTGGATGTTACATGCGGTTTCCATCTAAGTTTGGAGTCCAATAGCAGACTAACAATTTTTATTACCTATTTTTACATTTATTTCCGTAAATTTGGGGTAAATTGTGAGATTCTCTTTCTCTCAGGGGACACAGGCAGACTGATAAAAACAAATTTGTGACAAACAAATTAGAGGAGGATGAAAATGAGCAGTTACAATTTGTCAACCCAGCGTCTCCTCGGAAGTCGGTTGAAAAAAACGAGTGTCCACGCTTTCAATGTCCTCGCCCTCGTTCGACGTCCTCTGTCGCGTACGCCAAACAGGTCGGAACCGTAAACGTTTACTCTGCACCGGCGTTACTTTCCTTCTCCCCTTTCGCACCTCGAAAACGCCGTAAATATTCCCTTCCACACGGACGTGTCCTGATCCTGGACAGCCAAGCTCCGCCGCGTTCCCACCCTGACTGTCCTCTCGACCCCGGTCTCCCACATTTTTTTTATTACCCCAGGCCAAAACTTTCTCTTTTCCCTTTCGCGCTCAGCCTCCCAAGTATAAAATAAATTTACTTAACTAAAATTAATTAAAATTAAATACACACGTTACAAGACCAAGGTATATGACTTCATTGGTGATAGGTAATGGTGTATTATTTATTGACACATTTGGACAGTTTGTTTTCCAGCTGGTAAAATTTGCTTGCACTGATTTGTTAGGATTTACCTTCATACTCTAAAAGTTTAGCCATTGTTCAAGGCTATTTAAATGATTTTGTAGGACAGCAGCAATTGTAAATGGGTTCATTACCTGCAGATAAAATTGCGGTGTCATCATCGTAGGTTGCAAGAATTGTGTTATCTACAATAACTAAAAACGGCCAAAAAAGTCAACATTAAATATATAACAATTTATTCACAAAAGCGGCGTTTCATCTCCTTTCGAGACTTCTTCAGGCTCAAAATTTAGCAATACATCCTATTTACTCCTCGACTCCCTCAGTCGAAATGATTATTGAATGATCATTTCGGCCGTAACCGTTGCTGGAGATGATCCAGCGCGGCACCAAATTCTTCACATGTAAACTCAATAATCTTGAGTAAATAGGATGTATTGCTAAATTTTAAGCCTGAAGAAGTATCAAAAGGAGATGAAACGTCGCTTTTGTGAATAAATAATTGTTTATTTCATGCTTAATTTTTTGCCCGTTTTATTTATTGTAAATCTTTAAGTCAGAAAACTATGATGTAATTATGTTATCTGTTTCAGGTATGACCCCTAAAAAGAAGGTATAAAAGCGGTCCCAGAGGCAATTAGATTAATTGTGGAAATATCGTTGTTACCTTTATTTTGAAAAGAGAGATCACTTAGATAGGATTTCAAGATGAAGTAATAATCAGTGGGAATGGTAAGTTTAAGTTTTTAAGTAAACCGACGTGCTGAACTCGGTCAAATGCTTGTGAAATATCTAAGAAAGTTGCAACACAAACTTTTTTCCCTCTAAGCCCTTTATTATTTCATTCACAATTCTGTGACACCGATGTATTTTAGAGTGGCGTGAGCGGAATCCAAATTGATGTAACAGTAGTATCTAATCCAGGTTGATATCAGTATCTCGTCTTTTAAGGAGTAATTTTCAAATATCTTCGATAACTGTGGTAATAAGCGTATGGGGCGATATGACGAAGGAGACTTTGGTGGTTTACAGGGTTTAGGTATCAGTATTACTTTTTCGAATTTCCCAGATTTTGGGAAATATGTTGCTCTTAACATGCTATTATAAACGGTGGTAATGGTATTATTGCCTTCCGTGGTAACTGCTTAAGGATTTGTCCTGTTATGAGGTCAAACCCAGGAGATTTATGGATATTGCATTAGCTAATTTCTTGTTGAACTTCTGATGACGAAAATCGTTTGATATGAAGTGTCATCGGGTAAAGTGCATCCAGAATCGTATATATGTTTACATAATTAATGTTAGAGTTGGGTTCTGGAGAGCTGAAAGTTTTTGCTAGATGTTCTGCAAAAGTATTTTCTGTCTCCTCACCAGCCCGTGCCCAGTTTACTTCACTTTTCTTATTGCACTACAGGGTTTGTTTTTTAATTTTTTTTGGAAGCTTTCCATATAGAGTGATCGTCCTTTGTGTATTCTATATTTCATATGTAGAATTCCGAAAACCCTGTAGTGGTGATTGTAGCAGTCTTGTTAGTCTGTTGTATGTATTGACAGGACTCCGCGTTCTTTGTCATATTATATGCGCCTTGCACGTCTTTTCTCTGTAATGAACTGTCTCATTTGTAAAGGTACGTTATTATCATTGAGTTTGCTGAAGGTTGATGTAGGCGTACTGTTCCATACTGCCTCTTGGATTGCATTTGTAAAATATTGTACTGCACTATCGATGTCTTCAGGCTCTTTTAATTTGATATTTAAATTTTTTTTGTCCTCAATGTATTGCCGAAAATTTCTCCAATCTGTTTTTGGGGATATAAGTCTAGGTTATTTTCCTTTCAGAATAATATGAACAGTAAGCGCAAGGATTATTGGAGTGTGGTCGGATGAAAGGTTCCAATTTGGTTCTATATGGAGGTAGTTGCATGCAATACCGTCGATTACAAAGAAGTGTAGCAGGTCTGGAAGTTCATTGTGGACGGGTGGTCAGTAGGGTGGTTCTCCAGCTGACAAATGGGCGAGGTTGTTGTTAACGATTACTTGTAGTAGGTTTATGACTGTTGGGACTGTGCATCGTGAGTCCCAATTGACATTCTTCGCGTTCCAATAGTCGCCGGCTATAAACCTATTTCCAAATGAATTGAACAGACTGAACATTAGGTGAGTACAATTAGCTTTTGTGCACCAGTGCTGCCATATTCGTATATGGTCAAAGACTATTTTAATTACTAGATGTTACAATTGTAAATGACTACAATTTCTTCAAATATGAAACCAGTTTTTCAATACACGAAGGAGGGAATGTTGCGAGCCCTCATAAAAGTCTTCTGTGATCATTTGGGAGGGCGCGTGGCCAATAGCAAATATCAATGTTTTTCAAAAGTTGATTTATACATGTTAAACACTAATTTTTCAGTTATAAAAAAAGAAACAGTCGTCAGACTATAAAACCGTCATTTTACTGAAAAAATTAAATCGAAATGAATATTCTAAAATAATTTCTTACGTTTTGGCTAATATTATAGAAGTATTTCGTGTAAACACAAAACTAATCATCCCACGCTTGAAATGGTTAGTAGTTGTGTCCCTATTCTGAATAATTCAGTAATATGACACATCAACGTTTATTGCAGGCTAATGAAGTCTTTGAAAACTCTCCAATAACACTTAATTAATTCCAAAAATGGTCTAAAATTAATGGGACCTAAATAAAAATAGAGTAATTATAATTTAATGCCATTTGATTTCTTTTGTTGTTTATAATTTTGGCTCTTGCTTTAATCTAATAGTATTTTAAGAAAAGTAATTCATAAATTTGTTTTCACACTTTTTAAATGTTATAAAATATTTAAATTAAATTCTAATAATTCATTTTAATTGCTGAATTTTCAATAGTATTTTGGACTTATTTTGTTTTTATACTAGGGATATTTTATGTGATGAAATCCAACTTATTCAATTTTCTGCCATGGGCTCAAATAAATAATGATGCTGCATGTGATGTATATGAATTATAAATGTTCTAACTAAAATGAATGTTTATTTCATTAACTTTGTTTTTGTTAAATTAATTGGCAAAAAAGTAGAAAAGAAATTACAACTGAACAGAATTTCTCTGTGTAATAGAAGAGATGTTACGACTGACGTGTGCGTGTGTTGGTGGAATGTGTTAAGCTAAAGACGAATGCTTTTCAACCTACTACATTATATTTTCATGACAATAACTTTTTGCAATTGTTATATTAAAGATAAATATGGCTAAATCAAGCAATCTTCTATGTCTTTATAATTGATGTGAAAAAATTATTTGCGGGGATAAAACAAAACGGGACTGAATATTTGCTCACTTATTTAGACATCTCTTCTCTCCTTTAAATTACAAAAATACAGTCCACACCCGCTAGTTAATAAAATAAAATGTTTGATAATGACTATCCGAAAAATAATACCATTCTTGTGCGCAAGCAAACCTATTCCTTGTTTAGCAACAACTGCTATTCTTAAGCCGGTTTCCTTCTTTATGGTACACTTAATGTCTTTAAAAAAGTTGCATTTTCAGTATTAAAAACTCTGACTTAAGAAATCTTTATATATATTGTGAATAACTAGGTGAATTAATAAAACAAATCATCGCTTATACCTGTAATATACATTTTAATTAAACAATTATATAAATACAAGCCAAATGCCAGCGATTTCCTGACTCATCACAATATCTCCGGAACAATTAAAGTGATCCAATTCTTTAGAAATGGGGTTGTTTTATAATTTGGGACCCCGAGTTGATTACTGACAGGTGCAATGAAATTTATCCCAAGTTTAACAATTGAAAACTCTTAACAAATATCTAGAAGTTTGTATATAAGTTAGGCTTAAGAGTCAGGTCAAAGTAATTAAAACCCAACTTAACCGGATTGGGAAGCGAGTGAAACAGTTTTTATTCTTTGGAAACCACTCATTAGCATTCACTTTTGTCTACGTTTCGTTGAATAATGAATATAAACTTCAAGAAAAGGCCGAAAACAACAAAAAGAAATGGGGTCCTCAACTAATTGTAAATGCAAGTCTATTCTCAATATATATTGACTTCCATCTTCTCGCCGTAAGTATACGAGACAGGAGTTGTCCGGATACAAGGTTTGTTTCGGTGGCTTTAAATTTGATACTAATGAGGCCTTGCTATGAAACTTTATCTTCTACCTGCTTGGTTTAATTTATTGCGGGCTCTTTCTGCTTCTCGCTATCGCACATTTTTCTCCTGGCTCAATTTCTGAACAACTAATCGAATTAATTCCACCTTCTTCTATTCTTTTTACATAACACCTTTTTTTTCTCGTCTTTTTTGGGCCCTCTATTTGATGAAATAATTATATTAATGTTAAAAGTGATTCATTATATATCATCGTTCAGGTGTCAAAAATAAAAACTCATCCTTTGACTCACTTGTAAAACTATTTAATTATTTTATGAAGAACAGAATCACAGGTTCCGAGTCAATCTCAATTTATGTGCAACTTTATATCGAATAATCCATAATATTACGCTTCTCGTTAGAAACGCTTTATATTTTCCCATCGGCAAGGAAAGTTTCACATCTGACGTGGGAAGTTCACGCTGAATATCTGTATTATTAATTTCATATTTCACATTACACAAGAATTCCTATCGCTTTTAACTGTTTTCTGAATAGTTTTTAAGTTTTTCATTGTGTTTTTTCTTTGCATTTTTATTCATAGCTCAGAAAAGCTGATGAGAATTTCGTTCGTTATAATCGTCATATTTTAAGTGTTTGAAGCAAGGTAAAAGTTTTCAAATGTGTCAATACATAAACAGGAAAAAATAGATTTTTATGTATTTTTCATATTAATAAGCGTATAAGATTTACAGGTCATATAGCAAAATTTTTAATTCCATTTCGTCATTTTTAAAGGCTCAGGAGCAATTTAAAAGGGTTTGATTCTAAATTAATAAATTATTACTTTCTTCTGAAAAAGGAGATTCTTCATCTTCATTATTTCTGTTAGCAAAATCCTTCTATGCGTCACAAATATAGATATATTGTCTTCATTATTTTTGTACATTATCTACATGCTAATATCTTTAAATACAAGTATTATTGTTTTAATTGTTCAAGTGGTTTAGGTGTAACAAATTTTTAAAGTTATGAAAAGTGCCAATTTTGAAGTACCGTATGAAGCTCTTAGTACACAATTATTTTCTCCCCACACTATTATTCAATTTAAAAAATAATACTGACAATTGATAACAATGGCCAGTCCTACATATTAATGTAAAAAAGATAAAATATATTTAAGAATGTAACTCAAGGAACATTTTCAAAACTGCTTAATTTTGAAAATAATTTTCAAATTAACTCAACAAAAAACAAGTTTACAGAAACAAAATTTTGTACATTACTACATATGTGTATTAACACTCAGTTAAAATTTCAACTCAGTAGTTTTTCATTTACAGGAATTTCAAATTTCAGTCCCCGTATCTCTTAATCGCAATAAAATTGTTAAATTTGATAAAGTTAAATGAATTTTTTTTCTTAGCAAATCTTATAATAATTGAAATTAAATTATAAACATTGGAATACTTCGTCACGCTGTCAGACTCCTTTGTTTCTTTATTCGTGGATAACTTTTGTGCCGCGCGACGAAATTTTGCGACTCCTTGGAGGAAACATCATTCATCAAAGGATTCCCTGGCGCCTACTTACGCTTCGCGACTTTTGATCAACTTGCAACGGGATCATACTTGTTTATACGTCGAGTCACGAGTGCTTCTGTTGATTTGACCAATAGAACGAACCTTTCCCTTAATATCCTACTACCTTTAGCTCAGCTGGGCAATCCGAACGCCGTCTACGTGTCCGTAAGGCAGGTTGGTGACCTCGGGAGTAAGACGTCTCACGACAGGGAGGGTTTTCTCAAAAAAGATAAATTCAAACAGAAATAACAATACAGCACATGGAATATCACTCAATGTGATAAATGTATTAGTATGCATGACGACTATTAGATCGTAAACTTATCTGACATAACTGAATTGGATCAACGCGACATTCCAACAGAGAGGAATAATAACGGGTGATGAAGAGAGGAGCTATAAATAATCATTGTTCCTCTTCAATGGCTCTGCAACCCATTGAGGGCCTGGGCCTACCGGGTCGACTGCAGACTGTCATCTTGCATGATACATTCAGAATTTGGAGAGACACGGGGCCAGCAAATAGATTCTCCAGCAGTCTTAATCCCGGCCTTAGTGACCATAACAACACAAACTCCAAGCACAAGCCAGGATTCGAACCCGAGACCCCTGGGTCTTCAGACAGCGATTCTAGTCACTAGGCCACAATATGTCGTCAAAAATCATTGTTATCAAACCCAAATCAGGCTGACCACGAGGTTGCAAGCCAATAATCGGTATTACGTGTCTCAATTGCGCGACCCTACGAAGTGAGTTCGAAGATACGTGTAAAAAATACTACCTGCAGGTTAAATAGCAAGTATCTCAGTTTATCAATCGATTTATTATTAGACAGAAAGAAGTTTGTCGGTTACATTTGCAATGGAACAAAAAATTACATTGGATTACATATGCATTCTCTTAAGTTTGATTAATCCCTAATATTTAAGTCTACGGATATTTAATTATGACTTCGTTCTAAAGTCATTACATACTTCTAATAACCTTAATTCCTGAGAGACGGAGATAAATTTCTGATCAAGAATTAAATACATCCCCTGAAGGTAGACCCAAGAGTAATTTACCGTCTGATTTAACAACGAGGAGAAATTCCAGGATCTCTTGTAAGGCTTACGCTTAAATCCCTTGAGATGTGATTCAGGTTCCAGGTGCCAAACGCATAAAGTTCGAAAATTAAACTTTTCAAAGTGCTTGTAACGTTGCAATCTCTGAGTGTTTCGTAATTAATCGTGAAACACTTTTAAAATGAATTAGGAATAAATTTTCTAAGCGTAGAAACTAATTAACATTATTAATTAGAATTTTATACTATCAGAATTAAATATAAACGGATTTAGTACCTTGTTTCACCAAAGAAACACAGGAAACACTGTAAATAAATGGAGTTTCTTGTTGTATTTAATTTTTTATTCTTAATTCTAGTTATGAATTTTTAATTTTAGGCTATCCACTTAAAGATATATATCAAGAAATTTGTTTTAAAAATAGATTACTTTAAACAGATGACAAATAATCGTTGTGGTGTATACAACTGTAATTAATGCGCAGCGTTTTGACGACCATCTTCACATTACCAGAATGATAATTGATCTTTTTCCGTCGAAACATTCTTATTGGAGTTCTAACAAAACTAACCAAAGATTAGTTGGAGTATTTTGTTGGTTGTGGTATTTAGACTGGTCAGATGCAACCCTCCATGCTAACCTGTACTGCGCAAGCCTTTTCATTTGTACTTAGCTGCCACATTCCACATCCTCCGTAATCTATTTAACGATTCCATCCTTGGCTTCCCTCTTCTGTTCTTACCCCACTCACTTTAATCTAATGCAAATTTTACAATAACCTCATATCTCAAACCGCGGCTTATTAATCTATCCCTTCTCCTGGTCAACGTCCTCCTTATTGTTCTCTCTTCCACAATCCTACTTAAACAAAATTGAACAAGTTAAGAAAAACAATAATATGTTAGCAAATCGTTGAAATTTACATTGAATTTATGAGCAAAGATTTATCTTGTTTAAATCAGAAATAATTAAGCAATTATATTGTTGTTATTCTTATTACTAGGGCTGCTATCATAAACCAATTTAATTTTCTACTAAAGTTCAATGTGCAAAAATTTAATTTGATTGTATTAGTTTAAAAATATGGTCTACATATATGTACACTTATCAAGCGCTTTTAAAGAAAACCGTTCTAACTTGTAATTGATCGTTTTATATTTTAATAACTTCCCACAATTGCCCTTCCTGCTTAATTTGTTAATTGCAATTCTCCGCGGAGAAATATGTAGGAGTCCATAAGAATTTTTAATATCCTTCCAGACAACAAGTGCCCACCTACGTAAGCTTTGTATAACGAGCAAAGCCTAGCTCTTTTTCTTCTTTCAGTGAGTGTCTCCCAATTAACTTTTGCGTTCCTCGTTCCTACGCAGCAAAACACTTTTAGCAAGGATTTTCTACGTATCTAAAGCACTAAATTTATTACATTCAGAAATTATCACAACGTGAAGCTCTGATGTTCATAAAACATTTTAGACCCTGCTCTACTGCGGTCATTGGGTCAATTTAGAGTTCTACTGGAAGTTGATCAGAAATACGTTCTTGATCTTAATATTGTCTCATTTTTTCGTACTTGCAACTACATTCAAGTTTCTTGGAAGTGAAACTTTTAATTATTTATTTAGTCCATGGCGCACATAATTGTAACGAGTCGTGGTTGCATCTACAATTACGAACTAACGTGTAGCGTTTCAGTTATGGCAGTTACATACTTTCAAATTATATGTTTCATATTGATATAAAACAAATTGACAATTTACTACGTTGTGGTCACAATTCTCGCGTTCTCGCCAAAGTGCCTACAGGTTCCTTTGGAAATAGATTCGTAAGTGGAGTTGGCAGGAACAACAAAGCACTTTGACTCAATTTACTTGTGGATGATTAGCTGACCCATGATGTTACAGAAAAGTAGTACAAGTAGCCTCATGTTACAATCCCTATGCATGAAGTCGCAAGGTGTGAAAGTCAATGAATCTTAAGAATGAATATACAGATGGGTACTGGATATTGATGATATTTGCGTCATTTACGAACGAAAATCAAGTAGAGTATTGGAGATTGATCTTCATTCAATGTTGTCAAAACATAGGTTAAAGCATTAAAATCAAAAGGATATTTGAGAATAAAAGGGGAACAAAATCCATGTCAGCAGCAGTTGTGGTTGAGATGACGTCAGACGTGTGACGTATCATTTCACACCATTTCTCTTAAAATTATTTAACAATTTGAAAATCAGAATATAACTAAACGAAATTTCTAGGATATTGCTCTTTATTTTTATAGATAATAAATGATCTAAATTAGTGTAAATTCCCTGCTGATCGATATAGTAAGTCATTAAAAATTTTGTTCACTAATTGTTTGAAAGGAGATCCAGATGATCATAAATATAATAATTAATTACAATTTTGTTTAAGCAGTTTTATGAGCAGTGATGTTAATGTATAGTCTTGCTCTTGCAACACACATGTAAATTTTATGGAGTGCGCATCACTTACAGTAATTTAAATTAGTTGAATTGTTTATGTTTTGCTTCTTAAGGTTTTTTATGTTTTTTCTGTCAGAAGTGTTCGAATTGGACTGTTCGCTGCCAGGCTAAGTCATTTGCAGACGGTATGTAAATAAATCCTGACCGAGCCTGATATAATCCACAAAGCGCCTACAGTACATATTGTGGGCCACGCTAATTTAAAATCTGAAGTGTCTTTGGTAATAACGCTGGTAACACCCAACCCACACATCCTGGGAACAGTGTTTTGCATGCTAACTAATTACGGTATCAGAAATCATTGAGCTGAGATGAATTTAATACTTTTTTGTGTGAATCATTCGTGTGTGTTACCTTCACTCGTGTTAATGAATAAATATTCTTATGTTTATGTATCGGTTGCTGAAACATTATTTTTGTGAGTCTCCCTTCTAAATAAGGAATTTTACCAACGGATCGCCAAAGACCAGTGGGTATCATCATTCAACAGATTGACGCTGGTATACCCTAACATTGGAATTGTTTCTGTATTTATTTAATCAACGATTTGAAATTCAGAATTTCTTTAAGCTAACTTTAAATTAGGAATTAGTTAGATTCTTTCAGGGCGGAGTCGACTTAACTATGACTTGAGGTCATGGGAGTCCGTCTTCTCGGCCTTCCGTTGTGCTGTTGGCTCAGGAGTGGATGCATTAGTGGATTGGTGTGGCGTTTTCTATTTTTGATTAGAGGTAAATGCTGCGTTCTTGTTCAAATAAATCAACCGTTGCACCATGTCTTGTCAACGTTAAGTAATTATCCAATCGGGCTTCAGAAAAAAAATGAGTAGTAATAGGTGTTGTAACACGTGGAAACTTAAATTGGCCAAGAATTATAGCACAATACATCCTATAAATTTTAATATTCAACTTATATGAAAGATAACTCAATCGATACAAGAGAATATGAAGTTGATCAAGGTTTGAGATTATTTCATAGCTTTTATAAATTTCAACTAAATGTCATCAAAATCGGACCACAGTCTTCGTTTGGAATAAAAGTCACCGGTAAAAAAATTATACATTGTAATGAATATATTTAAAAAAATTCAGTTTAATAAAATGTATTTCATATAAGTAACTCCTTGAATTTATACTTCTTATTTACCCTGTTACCTCCTGTCACGTCTTCCATTGGAAAATAGACTTCCATTCGATATTTAGAATAACGCACGATCACTTCGTCAAACACACTTTTGTGTTTCGAACTCCCAGACATTCTGTCATTTTCGTGGCACTAACCACCTCACAATCTAAAACATCATCACAATATCCTATTTTTTAGTTATTTTCTCGAATATATCAGTTCAACCAAGGCAATATTTTCCTATCTTGATCACTTTTTCCCTAGTTTATTTCATTCCAATGTTTGTTTTTTAATAATATTAACCAAGGTTTGGAGCATACTAAATAACTACACACATATTTACATCAAAAATAAAATATAATAAAAATTGTTACTATTATTAGTTTTTAATTCATTTACCTGTGGCTGTAATTGTTAATGAAGATCAGAGACAATTATGTACAATATTAAGGGAAATACGGTAAATCGCGACACGGTTGTACGTGGAATGTTGATGTTCTTTGGTGAGTGTCGATCTAGGTTGACCGTTAATTGGTGAGTGATGTTGGCTGACGTCCTGGCGATGGTCCTCAGTGATATTGCTGCTGAAGGTTTCGCAGCCTCTGCATCATAGCCAACTAATTTTATTAATGTGGTGAAATGCACGCGTATCCAACATACAAATCCCCAAGCATCTGGCAATATTAACGTCCTAAAACGTCCCATAAGAGTACTTAACGTTCCCCCATTTAAGGACCAAATTTACTTACACTGTGCTAAGGGTGTGAGGTTCAGTTCGCACATGTGCAAACATTTATATGACCATCTCCATAGTTTTTAACTCCATAAGTCAATAATCCTTTCTCCTTCATTAGCGAAATTGTATGTATTTTCTCTCGTGTAATACAATAGCATTTAGCGAAACAATTTATTCACTACAGCTTGCAATGTTGAAAAAAAAATTCTTAATCTATTTTTGGTGGCTCTTTCAATTTTTACTTGATTTTATTTTCATTACTTTGGGACATCTAATTCCGTACGTTTTTTATTTTTTTTTAACTTACTGACCACGGCAGGTTACTGGCGTGCCAAGTTCCCGCAGCACTTGAAATTGCAACGTTTTTTCTTATGACATCTTTTGGTGACTTTGACAATCCCACACGTTCTATTGTTCTTATCAAATATGAATATTGCCTTTCTTTCTGTACAAAATTACATTGATGGGCATGCGAACCAGTGATACATGCCAGTTTCTGTGCGCATGAATTGAGAAAAGCATTCTGACCTTTAGACCTCAATATGACACTTTCCGAGATTGAAGTTCGTATTTTCTTCTTTATGGATAGACTTACTCTTATTCCTTACAGTCCCAACAGCATAAATTTTAAATATTTTAAATTTAAGCTCCAGTACGTAGTGTTGCCGGCATCTCAGTGTAGATTGGTCCCAATTATTTTTTAATTAGCTTAATTTCAATGCCAAATAAATTAATACAATTTTAAATTAAATGGTTTGATGAGTCACGTGAGGTGAGTTGTAAACTTACAAGCGATGGAGGCAGGGGCACAGTGTTTCGGGCACTTGAGACAGGCCGGCGCCCTTACAGCGACACTCGGGTTCCACTTCATGCCTGTGGGGCTCCGTGTTGTTGAAGCAGACGCATTCACCGCCTCCAACTAACAGCGTCTCCGCCAACGACGACTGCACAGCTGCCAGGAAAATCACCCTGTTAACAAAAGGGAATGCTTAACACACGGTTGTGTCCAGTAGGCCCCGTGTTTAGGAATCCGTCAACCGCTGTATGGTTAGAGACAGGTAATGGTTGATGTCCTTACTTTTAATAAGATTTCACGTCCTGGAATTGGTAATACCTTGTTACATTCTTACAGTAGCTCTAATTACACTGCTGTTAAAAAATATAATTACAATGAATCCCTGCTTTTAAAAAGGAACTAATAAAATTTGAATGCGATAAACGAAGGATTTGTGCAATATTGTTTCCTGTATTAATATCATGGCAGTTCAGAATAGTTACCGAAATATACGAAACAGGAAGAACATTTTAGTAACAACATAATTATACCCATACCAAAGAGGACTGGGACTGATTGATGCGAACAGCACAGGACAATTATTTTAGTATCCCATGCATGCAAATTATTAACGAAAATAGTATATATAAGCATAGAACGTCGAATATAATGTGAGTGAGGATAAGATAAGTTTGGTTTTAGGAAGAGTGTTGGGGAAAGAAGCAATATTCGATTTGCGTCTAATTTTAGAAGAGTGTAACATAAAAAGCCTCACAACCCAGAGGTTCCGGGTTTGAATCCTGGCATGGGCTTGGATGTATGTGTCGTCATAGTTGAGAAGACCGGGATTAAAACTGTTAGAGGATCGATACGCTCACCACGTGTCACTCAAAATTCGTAATGTATCACGCAAGATGACAGTCCGCAGTTGGCTCGGTAGGCCCAGGCCCTCAATGGGCTGTAGAGCCACTGAGAAAGAAAAAAGAGATAAAAAACCGACCTACGTTCATGGCATTTGTAGATTTAGAAAAGGGTTTGATAATGTGAACTGGAACACACTATTAAGGATTTTGAAAAACACAGGAATAAAATATCCAGAAAGAAGGTTTATACATAAGAGAAGGGAGTCAGCATTAATTAGAATTGAAGATCAAGAAAAGGAAGCAGAAATCAAGAAAGGAGTAAGACAGTCTGTCGGCCATACTGTTTAACTTATATATAGAAAACACGATGAAGAAGGTTAAAACGAAATAAGGAAAAGTAATCATACTGCATGGAGAATAAATAAAAGCCCTACTAGGGGATTCAGAGGAAGATAAATATATGGCATTAAAGTGTTCAATATGAGGATTAGTAGATGGAAAACCAATGTAATGAAGTGTTAGATTGGGAAAAAATGAAATAACAAATGGTGTTAGATTGGGAAGGGATATTTTGAAGCAGGTTAAGGAATACTGCTAATTGGGAAGCGTAATAACTAGGGATGGTAGAAGTATAGAAAACATAAAGAGTAGGATAGAACAGGCAAGGAAGGCTTTCGCGAAAAAGAGGAATTTACAGGGTAATATAAGTGTGAATATTAGGAAATCGTTGCTAAAAATGTTCGTTTGGAGCGTGGCGTTATATAGGTGTGAAACGTGGACGAAGGGACATGCGGAAAAGAAAAAAACAGCATCGTTTGAAATGTGGTGCTATAGGCGAATGCTGAAAATCTGATGGGTGGATAGAATCGCTAACGGGGAAGTTGTAAACACAATAAGGGAAGAGGGAACAATATGAAGGTCGTTAACCAAGAGAAGGTATAGACTAATAAGCCATGTTATAAGGCATGGGGTCTTGTAAAATTAGAATTAGAGGGAAGTGTGTGGGGTAAGAACAGAAGGGGGAGGCCAAGAATGGAATACGCTAATCATATAAGGGATGATTAGGGATGAAATACAGAAAATGTTTGCGCAAGATAGGTTATCATGTAGGGTTGCATCAGACCAGTCTTAGGACTAAATACCACAAGAACCACAATTCCATTGCGTGTTTTTTTGTTTTTGTCTTATAAAGAATATTTTATTATTTCTTAATGTAAAGTTAGCAAGGATTGGAAATATGGAATAGGCGTCAGCATGGCGGGCCTGGAGCCACCTTTAATTCCTAGGGATGGCTTTGGGGCGCGTACGAATATGACCCACAAACAGCTTGCGTGGGAAAAATGGGACCCACGAAGATAACGAAATTTGAAATACCACGTGGTTGCCTCAGCTAAATGGGTTTCGTGGTTTAAAGAAAAATCGATTTCAGGCGTTTTCACATGGCAGTGAGGCTGTGTGAATTATCATTCGTCTCTGAGAACTTGCAGCAGACGGAAGGGAACCGACGCTAGGTCCCGAACGTATATACCTGTGACGCTAAAGAAGACGCATGCAAAGAAGCTATTGGAAGGGCGACACCATACTACAAAGGAGGTACGTTGTCAGGTTTCCAATCCTTGACGTCTAGAGAGCGTGTCGCCCACTGTCTTCATCCTGAGATTGTATTGATCTGATTGCTTCGCTGAACCTCAAATTTTGTAAATATTTCCTTCATTGATGTTTTTCCCAGTTAAGTAAGTTCTTTTATTAATAAATTCGTTTTTTTTAAATTAACCATTTAATTATCTTCCCGATTATTTTTCAATCGTCTGGCATTTAAGATGAATAACTCCGAGACCGGTCGAAAGTATAGGAAAAGAAACATAGTGTTTTATTAATTTTTTATTTTCTAATGTAATTTTGTATTAATTCAGCGACTAAATTTTTTGTTATTGTTTTTGGGCCATATTAAATATTTGAGAAATTTTATATTTTTGACAATAAGTCGTGTAAATGAAACGAGAACATTTATAAATTCATTTACATGGAAATAATTCTCAGTTTCTTGTTTTTAGTGAAGTAAGCAGAAGACCAGAGTCGATAGGCCTGTAGCTAATGCAGGCGCCTCGAGCACCAGCATCGGTTCATTGATAACAATGGCAGTGCTCCGCAACAAAGGCACGTCATATCCTCCATGACGGCTGTGTCAAAGCACTGCCCGTATCAACCAGAACAGTAACAGCTATAATCGACTGTTCGTTAAAACAAATTCATATTGAAAATGATGAGGACGTGTTACATCTCAATAAAATTCATACTTGAGGTTATATATTCTCCAGAGAACTCAGATAAGTCTGCAATTATACATTGAATACGTACGGGTAATTTATTTCTATTTAAATTCAGAAAAATTCTTAATAATTTTAGCATTTAAAATATTATTGTTAATAAAATTATTAATAACTGTAATTAAAAGCTTAAAATAAATATTATTAAACATTATTTCTGATCAGGAAAGCAAACTATGCTAAATAAATAGTTTCGCTAAATAATATTTATTATATGAGAGAAAATATGAACAATGTGGATAAGAAGGGAGAAAATATTATTTATTTATGGAGCAAAACGCCGTGGAGATGGTCAAACGGATGTTTGTACACAATACATAGAGACTTAGACAATTGTTCATAGGAAATTGTAAGTAAATCTGGACTAATTTTGGGGTAACGTGTACAAATAATAATATGCGTGATTTAGACTGTTAATCTTGCCATATGCACGGGAATTAGTGCGTTGGAGAGACAAATGTGCATACCCCTTTAATATTATATATTGTTGGTTATGGTGTATAGGCTACCAAACCAGCAGATATTTCACTGGAGAATATCAACAGGGCATAATCTAATATTAGTCAATCAATTCAACAATCCTCATTTACTCGGTGAAGCAATCGTAAAAAGTATTATTTTATATTGTATTGTCATTAAATTAAGTTTGAAAAAAATGTTTGTTACACTTTAATTTCAAAATCAGAAGGAAAACTAAAATAAAAACATTTCCATACATTTCTCAGTTTCCTAAATTTATTTTTGTACATTATTTGACATGGTAAGAAAAGTTACTGCACAGAGAGATGGACACGTTGCATTAATACTAGAGGAAATATTTAATGTCAATTAATGTTAATTATTGACTGTAAACACAGTATTTCCAATATATTCATATTCATTTCTTTATATTTTAATGTCAACAAATGCAAAAGTACCTTTGAGGTAATCTTAGTTATTTAACAAACAATCAAATCTACTTGACTTCACTATACGATTTAGTTATATTTATGTTAAAGATCATTTCAGTGATATTTCCCTATAAGCCATATTGTCAGTTCAATATTATCGGGCAGCTAATACCAATAGTTGCGGCGCAGTCTAACGGTCCAAACGTAGTGCTTGAAATTCGATCAATCACATAAACCGGCGGAAGAATATATTACTCTGGTTCGTTCAATTTATTCGCCGTCAGGATTGAGTGTCGATTAATTGTGAACTTGCACACATTTGGTGACGTTATCTATACCAATAAATAAAGTTGAAGTGTCTGTCTGTATGTCTCTCTGTCTGTCTGTGTCTCGAATAGGCTCCCAAACGGCTCAACGGATTTCAATGAAAATATTTAAATATTAATATATATTTCACTTAAATAAATTACAGAAGATATTACTATAATAACACATATAAATATTTTCCCCGTAAGTGCATTCAAGACTCAAAAATTAATGCGGGTAGCCTATATCTGTTTATGCTCCGAAACGGCTTAACGGATTTCAATGAAAATTTAACTTAAATATTGGTGTATATTTCTTTTAGAGTTCAGAAGGTATTAATGTAAATATAAATAAGTCGATTGAATTGCCGCACAAAGGAGAAGTAAAAAGCAACAGGGACTTATAAGTCCTATTAGATTTCCCAAACAATTCATCCCACTTACTGTGTTATTATAAGCCTAATTTTGGCAGTATAAGAGGGAAGCGAATATTCTCAATCCATCTATTGTTGCATTAGGATTTGCGCCACAGTTAACCTATTGTTGTCAAAGAGCTAACTCCCTGAGATACTATAAACTTCTTTGGATCGAGGCATACATAAATTAATTTTATTTCTCCGTTAGGTAATTTTTGTATTAACAAGATATATGAGGGGTGATCCTGAAACAGGCTACTTCCCTTTAATAGCACAGGAAAGGAATTGAAAAGGGGGAATGTGGAAGGTAGAGCAAGGTAGCCAGTTTAAGGATCTTATTTTACTCATTTTTAGTTATTTTTTTAATAGCAGGCTACATTGAATTCAACTTTATCAAAATTCTGTACCTGTTGTTTCGTTTTAGTACAAAATAAGAACAACTGTTTCCTAAAGATCGATGTCGCGGGTATAGCTACTTTATTATGAAATCCTTCAGAACAACTATTCTTATTTTCACAACTAGAAAATATACTAGAATTCGTTGAGCTCGTAAATATTTATGGAATTTACTTGAGAAATTTAGAACTATCATAATTTTTATACTGGTCACAAAATTTATACGTTCTTTCCACAACATTATAATGTGTTATTCCAATCATTTATCAAATATTTGGTGGAAGTTTTGAAGACGTAAACTACTCATCTACGTTAATTAGGGAGTATATAATTTGGACCACGGAAGTTGAACTACGTACCTATCATTTGGAACTTGACCGATAGGCAACGCACATATGAATAGTCTCATGAAGTCATTCCTCGTACAATCGCTTTCTTAACGCAACGTTGTTAGAGACATCTAACTTTCTCTATTCGAATTAAAGTTTTCATTGTTCAAACACCAGCCAATATAGCTGTGACTTCATTTTATGTTTACAAGAGTTTTCTTAGATTCATTAGTTCCAAATCAAGTTGATATTAATTGAAAATATGAATAGAATAAGATATAAATATACTATAAGCAATACATACTTAGGACTATGCATAAGAAGTAACACATAAAATTGCAAAAGTACTTCTTTACAAATTCGTGAGGGGGTAACAATTTTATGTAAAAGAGGTTATGTTAGGATTACGAAGTATAAACTTTAAAGAAATGAGAAAGCTTATATGTAATGGGTAGGTAGAGTAACTAACCAGGAAGTTCTAAGCAGAATAAGGAAAGTGTTAACAACATGGAAGACTTTGGCCAAGAGAAGAGATAGCCCACGTTTTGAGACGTGAGGGTCTTTTAAAATTAGTATTAAAAACGTGGGGAGTAAGAACAGGACGGTGAGGCCAAGGATGTAATACGCTAAGAATTTAGGGAGGTGGTGGTAGTTATTTAGAAATGAACATGCTTACGCATAATAGGTTAGCTTGGAGGGTTGCATCAGACCAGTCTAAGGGCAATAAAACAACACCAAATGTAAACTAAAGATAAATGATTTTATTTGTAATATAAACTTCACCAAATGCACAAAATTTCCATCTGAACAAATAACACTATACTTTGAACAATACAAAAGTGTGATATACAAATTTAAAGTGATATCGTCTCCTGAAGAATTTATCTGGTAGTTGTTCTTTGCGACTTGAAATTTCATTTCCAGCGATAAATTTCTTTCTGATGCAAGCAAAATAAGGTTTATAATCCTTACACGTGGAAATGTCATTTCTAATTATTTTTCGTGCTACCTTCACAATACCAACAAAATGTGTTTATTAAGCACTACGTTTGGAACCTATATATACGTTATGAGTTCTGTATTACAGTTATTTTACTTGTGACTTCTTGCATATATCTTATCCAAGTCATTATTTTTTACATTTATATTAAAATGCTTATATTCCAGGTGAATATTCTGAATGATTGTTGGGCTCACAACATTTCGACTGCTATTTTTGACTCTCGTTCTTTCATTCAATTGGCTACTTTTTTAATTTCAATTAGCCGATTAATATATTAAAACTTACGAATGAGAACGCACGTCTAATTCACTCTAAATATTAGTAAACGTTATTGAAACATAAAAGAATTATGATCAACGTACAAAACTTGGGCAACAAATTTGATTGGAAATGTATTATTATTAGCTTACGGTCAATTCTCACTGCTTTTATAATAAAGTCGAAATTTATAAATCCTATCCTGAAACATAAATAAGTTTACAAACTTTCTTCTCTTTGCCAATCATTAATGGGACTGAATTGGAACGTATTAATGAAATACTATCAGATAGTTTTACAATAGAAATAATTTTTATTTGCTGTCTGAGCAATCGCAGACAGTAAGTAAACAGTAAATAGTGCCAGAGGTAGATGCACCTAATTGTGAACGTTGATAAAATAAAATTTTTGTTTTCATTCATCAATTTTGAAAAGAGTTGTTTAACACAAAAAAGTATTTATTTATTATTATTTTAATTCAAGATGATCTGTGTAACATTTAGCCGCTGATGTAATAAAAAAATGTTAGATGAAGAATTCCTTAGTTATGGGGATAATATATTGTCTTAAGATTGAATTTTTATCACACAATAGAGCTGACCTGAAGAGGTCCTCGAGGTTGAAGATGGTGAATGTGTAGTTCTCATTTGAAAATCTGACGTAAAAGGAGCAATAGATATACTTTAATATCCTGCACTGTAGAGCTACATACTGAATATTCAGATCTATCCGCGGAGATTGAGAATAAATTTACTCGATGAATAATAAAATTCAACGTATCATCAGGTGGTTCGCTATAATTCTGGGTTTGTCAGGCATTAATTTATATAAAAATGAAGAAAAATTGTCACTGGCTTCCATATTTTGGTGTGTGTCGTAACAATCCAGTAATTTTTTACTTTTGTAACTGTTTTGAACTTGTGGTTTTAATTTGTAAAACTGATCAATACACTCCGTTTCAATTCCCCTCGCTCTCTTGACTGACGTAATTTAGTTGTTAAGCCGAGAAAGGCTTTTCCCTCATCTTTGACAATTTAAAAGAGATTCAGAGATAAAAGCATTTCAATAAATGTGAAACCGACGTTTGAAGTTCAAATTAATCGTTCCCACTGTACTTGAAATTAAATTCCACTGGCAATCGGACTTGAGCAGTAGTACCATATACCTGACAATCAATAATTGAAATAAACTTTTGACCACATCCATGAAACTACGAAATCATTCCCCAAAACCGTTTGGCGCAAACTTTTCTCCGGAAAGGATGACAGCAGGGGAGAGGTAGCTGTGTATTATCCGGGTCAGCCGGGATTGGCTGGAGGCTTAAGGACCCGCTTCCCGCAGGCCACGATTTAAGAGAGACATACGAACCAGCTTAACAGCCCGTCGACGTACATTGCATCTTATTAGGAGGTCGAATAAAAAAATACAGACAATAGTTACGTAATTAATCATTTTAATTGGTTTCAATATATATGTTTAGCTTGTATACTCTTCATACAGATTTTAATACGAGGACGGATGGCAACAAAAAAATAGTGCACACATTCTTAAAAACACGGGATAAGCACTGGAAGCATTTATAGGTAATATAATACATTACTATATGGATGTTTCTGCCCGCTCAAGTCTACAACCTAATAGAGCATTCACCCAGAATACTGGAAAATTCGCATTATTTAATTCTGCTCAATGTAGCGTATATTTGTATTAGTTTCGCATTTGATCTATTATGCGAATACTTTTGAAGGATGATAGTAAACATTACGAAAGTTTTCTTTGAATAGGTAAGTTTTCATAACGCCGTTTTATTTAAAACCACATTGTGACATGATATATATTCACTAGAGTACGGAAAATACAGTATCAATCTCTACTTTTGTCCAATTTTATCTTAGAATGCAAACTTTGCGAAGCACCAAAGGATGATTAAAATTCATTAATCATTATCGTTTAATACAATTGAAGAAAAGAAAGCAGAAATAAAAAAAATAAGGCGAAATCAATAATAAAATAAAATATATCTAATTTTATCTTAATAATTACAATCATTGTAACAAACGTCATATTACAACCAGGAGTGATAGAAGTGAAATAAACATAGATATTGGGGTAGTACACGAAGCCTTTCGCTATAAAAAGGAATTTACATACGGCTAATATAGGTATAAATATTAGAAAATCAATGCTAAAAATATTCGTATGTAGTGTGGCGTTATATGGGTGAAAACTTGGACGATATGAGTTACAGAAAGGAAAAGAATAGGACTCGTTAAAATATAATTCGCTATAGAAGAATTTTGTAAATCATAAGGGTGGATAGAGTAAGTAACCAGGAAGCTCTAAGCGGAATAATAACAATATGGAGGACGATTTGAGACATAAGGCTCTTTTATCATCCAAAAGAAGTCTGTGGAGTAATAAAAGGATAAAGAGGACAAGGCACTAAACAGATTAGGGAGGATGTAGAATGAGGAAGTTATATAGAAATAAAAATGCTTGCGCAGAATAAGTCAGTATGGAGGGTTTCATCAGACCAGTTTAAGGACAACAACAATTTACCTACTGAGACCAAGAACCAATCAGGAAAGGTCACGCGCATGGATTATAAAGTCGACGCACAAACCACAGGACGGCACTTTCACTTGAGAACGATGGCAGAGTACGCCATCGAAACGTCGTGGCTTAAACTCCATTTAACTCGTGTGGAAACCCAAGAATTGTTTATTCAGAATATACACCGAGAAAACCTTCGATCTTTAATAACAATTTAATAGATTTAATGTCAATACAAAGTCTGGTAGAATAATTTAAGAGATTTTCGAGAATATTGAGTAATGTTTGTATTTTCAATTTTGTGAATTTAATCCTGAAAAGTCTATCAAATTAATTTCCAGTGAGGATTTCTGATATCGTCAATAATTAGTATTGTAATTATTTATTTGGTGAATTTCGTTATTGGCTTACATTTTTAAACACCGTTAACTATAATTCATAGTTTAATCTTGGCGGACAGATCTGTGATGTTTTTAACTTCACACATTTTAAATAAATTGATGGGACGCTAAATATTGTGTTCTAGAGAAAGGTCAAGAGATGTTATTGGACGATTTGATAGAATTGGCATTAATGAGGAAGTTAAATAAATAAAGTAAATATATCAAGCGGTTAATTAGAGGTATGGTTATGGGTAGTAATAGTGAAACGATAAAAGTACTGTAGCGCAGTAGGACCCCTCCCTAATTTATTTTTCTGTTTGTAATAGCGCAAGGACATAATTATTATATTAGATCCTAAAGCGCAAATAATTATATTTAATAACTTAAATAAATACTCCTACATCATTTGCAGTACCGGAAGAATTATTACTTCCTTAAGGTACACGTAGTTTTTTTTACTAAGTATATTCTTGTCTCCATTAGTGTACGACACGAATTTTTTACTCCAATAAAGTACCGAAGATATTTTCACTCTCCCAGTTTAAGACTATTTTATTGCTTACTTAACGTACCAACAGATTTATTGACTAGATTAAAGGACTATGAGTCGTCTTATCGATTATGTTGAGATAAACATAGTATGTGTGACGAGGCAGCTGTTTAAAAATACGCTCTCCATGCTGGTTGCATTAAATTTTGATAAGATTTTAATGTCGAGTTACCGACATACCGAAAATTTCCAGGCAACGCAATCGGCGGCGACCGCTCCACCAATACATTTCAAGTTACATGGCCAAGCTTCATCTCAAAATTAAACGAGACTAATTTAAAAACCATCTAAATACAACATAAAAACTGCATAATCATCAATATTTTTTTTTGGGGGGGGACTTAACAGGCTACATGAGGGAGACCCTGAAACAGGCAACTAATCTTTAAGAGCATAGGAAGGGAATTGAAAAGGGGGTTGCGGAAGGTAGAGCAAGGTAACCACGGGTTAACTAGGTCCCCCGGGCTGTAGTTTAAGAGATGCAGGGGAAACCCTATAAAACCTGCTTCAGGTAGGTCGGGCAATGAGTACTATTCTCACGCCCTTCCGAATGACGGGAGACGAGTTTGCTGTGGGGTTCTACAGAAAATCTCTGCTTATAATATGAGAAAGCTGTGACAGTCAAGTAACAATAGAACATATCCTGTGCTATTGAGAAAATATGAACAAGTAAGAGAATGTCTCCTAAGCAACTCTAACAAAATATCAATAAAAATAGGAGTGCAAAAAATATTATAACATTCCTGAAAACCGTAAATGTATCATACAAATTGTGACATGAATTTGTTTAACCAAATGTAATCTAATGTAACAATTTTAACGTAGCAAAAGTGTCACAGTTGATGCGAACTTAAAATATAAATAAAAATAATAAATACTGTAGGGCACCCGGGTGGTTTCCAAAATTGTATCCAGTAATACAAACTTCGGGAAATATCAAAGGGTTTCAAAAAACATATGTGAGCTTGTTAAATCATTATTATTTAATAATATTACTTATGTAATAACTAATTAAATATGGGTATATGATATTTTACGTTAAAGGCAACATGAGAATGATCCTCAAACAGGCAACTGCGCAGTAATAGCTTAGGAACGGAATTGATAAAGAGGGAATCGAGAAGGTAGAGCAATATAGCCAAGGGTTGATTAGGGCCTCCGGACTATACTTCAAGAATCCTATCCGGATGGGTATATGATTAACGAAAGTAGTATACGAAATTAGTATTAGAAGTATGTGGGGTAAGAACCAAAGAGGGAGGATGTGGGATGTGGAAGTTATGCGGAAATGAAAAGGCTTGCGCAAGATAGGTAAGCATTAAACCAGTCTTAGGGCCGAATACCGCAACACAGCATAGGACTAGATTCATAAATATAATTTATGTAACAAATAAATTTCAATTAATATAATAACTGTTTCTTTTAATTATATCTATTTACATTTAGAACGAGATCAAGTTTAATTTCACAGATCCATTGCCACTGATACGATTACAGCCAAACTCTTTTTATATACCGCCATTGATTCTTTGTCAAGTGGGGAAGAATTTTTTTAAGATGCCTGGAATATAAGACATCATGATCCTTTGAGTCAAAATGCAAGGAAATTCCGTCGATACAATCGTACACTTCATATGAAAGACAGGATTGCTAAATATGCCGAGGGCTTGGAATGCACGTAGCGTTTGATGCACACCCGAAGCTCCTGGAAGCCTCGTCTGCATACTTATTCATCCTTCCCGACCTCCAACCTCTTGCCGGGTCTCGCTCTGTAGAACAGAACGTCATACGAACCGCGCTACTACTTTACCTCTAACTTGGGCTGATGCCTTAAATACTTCTTCACTTGCAGCAGTAATTACTTTTAGTAAATTTACATTAATATATGCATAAAGAACCGTTAATTTTTAGACGTTTAAGTTTTTTATTTTAACAGTAATTTCCTTTCCAGTTCCAATTCTCAATTATAATACGGAGCTACGAGCTATTCCGGGATTTTAAGTAAGAGGCGATCCCATTTTCTGCGGAGTCTTGACGTTTACTTCGATGTACGACCTCTGTTTTCCTAACTTTGTTGCCCCGGTAGTAGTAATTGGGTTCTGAGGAACACCGCAGCTCTTCATTCCCAGCGTAAGAGTCTCATTTATAACCTCGCTTTCAAAACGTACGATTCCAAACCGACATTACGCATGTTCTCATTCTTATATATGAATTACTAGCTGGGTGCCCGGCGTATTTAGTGTATTTATATATATTGAATCTGAATTTGACTATAATCACTTCGTCAACGCGTAATTTTATTTTCTTATATCCATTATGGGTTTACACCGACCTGTGCCGTTTGAACTTAGCTTCAAATTAACGATGATTATGATTTTTGGTGTAATGACGAAGTCAATATTTCTCCCAGTGCGTTAAATAAGCTCGGCAACTTTAGAGAGTAAAAATCCGGATGCAGTAAAAGAGTTAAAATTATTCCGGCGCTTAAATTGAGTTTAAATATTCTCGGTTCCAAAATACACGCCTTGCATTAATGAAGTAAAAAATACTCCCGTTCTCGATAATTGAAAGGTGAAAGTTATTCCCACTTGGTTGTGTTAAAATTTATTGTATAAAATGTATCGTTTCTTAAGTATATAACAGATGATGAAGAGCTTATAATAAACCATTTGACGTTCACAGTTTTTTTTATTTGGTTAACAGGCTACATGAGGGTGATCCTGAAACATGCAACTCCCCTTTAATAGCATAGGAAGAGGATTGAAAATGAGGGATGAGGAAGGTATAGCAAGGCAGCCATGGAATGACTAGGCCCCCGGGCTATATTTTAAGGATCCTACCCCGTATTTCACCTAAAGAGATGCATGGAAAACACTACAATACCTGCATCAAGTAGGTCGGGCATTGGGTACTATTCTCACGCCCTTCCGAATGACATTTTTTCTTAATTAATTTATTTCAACGATAGCTTGCGGCCGCTTAAATTGCCATATTCATCCTGTTATACGTAAAGAATTCTATTTTAACAACATTAACAGTACAGCGTACTTTGTAAAATTTAAAATGTTTGTAATGTACTGATAATGTTGTTAAAGTAGAATTGTTTTAAGTAAAATAGGATGAATATGGAAGTTTACGCTGCCGAAAGCAACCGTTGAAATAAATAAATTTTTACAAAAACAACTGTGACCGCCAAAGGGTTGATTATTATCTCTAGATTGTCAACATTACACGGTCAAACAACCCAATGTGTAGGACAAAATTATTTGAAACTTTTAGGGCTTGGGCCAAAAATCCTTGAAAAATGGTGATATCTCAAGAAATAGGAACCAGATCAGCTTAATAAAATTAAATGTGTTTTATATTCTTAAAAATGCTTTTTAATGAAACCATGAATGTTCACCCACTTCCCAGGGGTGGGGAAGCGAATGATGTCAAAATTTCCATTTTTAATAGGAAATCTTGGTTTTATAATGTCAAATACCATTGGTTCGAATTCATTATTCATGGAAATTATTTCACAGATAGTGCTGCCATCGAAATAATACGGATACGTTCATTTATTCGTTTACTGATAAATAGTAATTAACTTTGGCGTTACCCAGGAACAACAACGTGGACGTAGTAGTTTTCTGTTCCTTTGGGGTGATGATTTATGTGAGTCCCCTTGGTCCTCACAATTTATGTTGCTGGTTTTATGTGCGTTCCCTTGCGTTTCATTGTTCAATTACTTACATGATTCGCATACGCACCCCTCGGGATTAGGTGTGGGTGGACCGTTATGGTGTCATTAAGTAGAATATGAAACATATTTAATTTTAATTTCTGATCTGGTGCCTTTATCTTGAGATATCCCCATTTTTAAATGAAATTTCATCAATTTTAATTTTTTCGATTATAACGCCATCTGTGACCGAAATGACTCGAACCGTAGGTGAAATTGGAGTATTTTTGTCTGGAGAATCTGAATCCCTAATAAAAAAACTGTGGTTTGCGTTTAAGTTTTTTAACTCTTCTCACCCCCACCCCAATGGTTTCGTATTATTAGATGTCCCCTTCGAGACAAACATTTTTCTTTCACACCTTTTTTTGATCCGATGTCTGGTTCTCGAGATATTTTAATGTCCTCAGATAAACTGAACATCCTGTATACTGTGACATCAGTGATCGCTCTGCGTTTTTTTTTGGGAAATTTTCCTAACCTTCCTTTTGACTTAAGAATAGAAATTTCCCTTTAATAATTGAATTTCTATCTCTAATTTTCAGTATTTGCCCTCTATTTTCATTATTTATTTTCAGAATTCCTTTATAAACAGATTTGTTCGTGTTTATCGCATAATCCCTACGTTAGATTTCCTGGCCCAAACCTAAATCCCGCTCCCACGTCCCAGTTCCGGACTGTCACGATTTACGACCGGCGTATAATACCTGCGACCCCGGGTTCCTGCTTTCTGACGTCAGCCGAGCGCCTGAGAGTACCAACTTGAAAAGGTTGGTACAGGAAGGTAAGATACGTAAAACGTATTCGTTAAAGTATATGTATATAATCATATCACATGTCGTTTGGTTGAAATGAATGAGTTGACAGCGAAAGTAATTCTTCGTGACGATTACTACAAATTAACGTGGAAAAAATTTGATATTCATTAACTTTTGGAATCTAAACATCAACATCACACATTAACTGAATTTTCGCTTTTTGTATTTGATTCATTTTTATTCTATCGATCCGTACACTAACTTATTGAATCTTGTCCTATTAGCGTAAGTTGACTGAACTATTTCCGAAATTTCGTGAAAATTGCGTGACATTTGTTGAGGACTTTCTGAAACTGTCATGAAGAATGATTTTTTTCTTCCTGAAAGGGAGGAAGGAATGAAGGTAGCTAAGTCTTCAAATGGTCGGCTAAAACCTTCCTTGGGTTGAGCACTACAAGTCTCTAAAATTTAACTCAGTCGGATTGATAATATAGGAAGGCATGTGGGCAAACATACATTCATTTTTAATGGATAAAGGATGCTGATAATAGGAATATATATCGTATTGTGTGTCTCATAAAATACGATATGATATAAAATCGCTAAGATAATTTTTCTTGCGAATAAAATACTGCAGTTATAAGTTCTAGTTATTTTGTTTTGTAAAATTCATTAGCATTTTAGAGTTATGTAATGTCATATTGTGACCGATATTTTCCGTTTCTTAACTTTACGTATGCTAACTTCTGATAAATTACACGATGACCCACGCTGTCTGAGAATAATGCCATAATAAACAACAAAGGCGTCATGTTTCAAAATGACATAAAAAAATTAATGTCTCGTTCAGCTACAAAGATGTATTAGCATAAAATCGGATTTAACTAGTTAAGTAGAGCCTCTAAGGTCCAAGCGTGACTAAATTTTAGATTGTGATTAGCTAATCTCCCTCTTTGTTACATTGACAGAACGGAGGTTAGCTTTTCAAAGCTCTAAAGAGTCAGTCAAAGCTCGGACTTCCTCCTAGAAGCATTGCTAGGCCCCTGGACTCTCTTCAGCTAAGTAATCTGTTTCTAATTAAGCATTTTTGATTCCGTTCAGGTTTGGACGGTTTAGTAAAATGACCTCATGCTTACATTGATCGCCGAAGAAGAGACGACGAGGGAAATATCGTCAACCCACCTCCTTTTCAGTCTGATCAATTCCTGTCCTTAACTTAAATTTAAACACCCACCTTATTTGGTTCTCTCAATATTAGCCAGAAACAACATTTTAGTGATATTGTAGTTCGTTTTTAAATTTTTGAAACAGGAAACAGTCTTTCAAAATTTAAATTTTACTTACATGACACACCAGGGAAAATTATTTGTTAGCAAAAAAATTATATTTCTTTAACAATGACTACTATGTGGCGTACGTCAGAGTTTCATGTGTCTGGAAATTGAAGAAATATGGCATGTAAACGGTTGTCCAAAAAATTAATGATGTCTGTGTAAAGAAATCAAATCATCGTGGCACGCAGTATATGGTCTGAATCGCGTCCATGTTACAACAGACATTCAAGTGACTTCCACGGGATTCAATGCAACGTTCATGCGCTCCATTATGAAGAATTCACGTTATCTGTTGTGTTGTCAAGCGCCAGAGTGTACTGCTAAGTTTGTCTGGTGAGGCGTAGTGCTGTGAAGTCTGGTCCAAGAAAGTGGTCGTCAAGAAACCCTACCGAATCATTGATACCGAATCGCTGCTAAAAAAAGACGCTAGAACCATTCCTCAAAGATATTCTATAGCTCACAGATGACGATTATGTAGGTCCATGGTATAATCTCTGGAAAGACTCATACTCACACAAATACCCTAAAGTAGCTCCAAATGTGTTGGTGCTATTTGTCAGGGTATATGGCTCGGTACATTCATACTACTTTTCGACAATCTCCAATTGCTTGATCTTCTACGAACTACGTCGGCTTCTCCTACAATGAATACCTGGTCATTCTGCGCAATACTCTAATCCATTTACACACACTGCAACACTCAAGACTCACAGTGGCAATGACTAGTATGCAAATACATGTTAGTTGGACCTTTTTCCTCTATTTCCAATCAGATTTTCCTGCAGTTTCTCGGTATACTTTAAATTCACCCTCAACATATATTATGTATAGTGCATTTTTATGTCTTCATTTTCTTTCAACGTCTGTTGCCATACAGTGCTAAATATTAATTTATACAATGTAAGTAATAAGGATAACGTATGTCGTAGTTCATGCTGTATTGTAATTTATTCTATTATTTGTTACTTATGTAACCATTATGGTGTTTGAAAACGTTTCATAAATTCCATTTTATCAAAAGTGAGCTGAAGGAGAATAAATGCCTATCGTAAAAACTACTGCTCGACTTTAGTTTCCAAGAAGGACTTATGTGAAACAATCCGGTTTGGTCACAATAGCTATTTTACTTTTTTCAAAAAAAATCTGTTTTCCTTTCTGAGGAATTGGTATTTGGGAGATTCTTTAACTGTTGTTTTCACAGCAGCGGAAGCGCGCTGATTCTGCGGAGCTCTGATAACAAAGATTTAAAGGAATTCTATCGTTCACAGTGCCAAAAAGTGCGTGACGGGGAATATTGATCAGACAGTAGGGGAAACATAAATCCAAGTATATCTCCTCTTGTCGGATCGTGGACTTTCGAGAAGATACGCGTATGCAAAATAAAACGTAATGTCGTAAATCACTTCGAACGAAATGAATAATAAATTGCATTAGAGTGAGAGTGATATGAATTGTTTTGTGATGTAATATAAATTTGACAAACAAGTGCATTTCTTTAAGCGTCAGCAACAATATGGCGCAATGCATATGAAGTAGTTTAAAACAAACGATTCGAGTAAGAATCGAAATTTTTTAAAACAATAGTTCAAAGACTCTTCATGAAAATTATATTTTAAAGTACTCAACATATTTTAGATATAACTAGTCACATTGTCCACATCAGTAAATACTTTTTTAAAAAATAGAATATTTTTTTATAAAACTGCGTTACTTTTTAAAGTAAAAGTTTCTCGAAATTAATCGCACTTCCACGTTCATTTAATTCTTATTTAATTTATTATTTTAAATTTACAATTAAAGTAACATTTTGCGCTAAACATACGCCTGTTAAGGAAATCAATAGATACAGACGAGAATAGCCCATAGGTAAACATTTTCCGGGAAGGGCCAGTATCTATCTAGGGAGGAAAAGGTTCAACCAAATGTAATTCTGGTTACAGCAGAATGTGATGGTGATGCTAGGACCACTTTTCCGCCAATTGGGTGAACTGTAAAAATGAGAGAGGGCAGGATATGCAGAAAAAAATTTGCAGAAGAGGCAGAGAGAGACATTTTGCTATGAATTGACGAAGCAAAGATCGGCGAGAAAAGCAGATGAATACCACCTGGCAGAATGAACCGGATTTTGCTTCCTGAGTAGTGACAAAAATTCTATTCTTGTTGGTCATCGGAAGTTTTTCCTGGGAGGTTTATGAGGATAAGTTTAATAATTTTTTTGATCAAAATTATTTTCGAGTTTTCATACCGAAATGCGGTTGCCTGGGGGAAGCTCAAGTTAGAGCAGTCGGCAATATTTCTGTAACTTAAATCATTATCCTTGTTATGGAACATTAATTACTTAATTTTTGGATTTGGCAGATGAAAAATACATAATAATCAGCTGAAATTATATATTACATTTCAGTATTATGTATGTTATTTCATCAGAGTACCACAAAGTATTATTATCTTTCTGATAATTGAGCACTACGTAAGTTAATACAGAGAATAAATTGATGTCCGTAGACGTTACTGGGAAAACCGCTGTTAGAATTGTTCTCGGATTTCCAACCGAGTGGCTTGGTGTAGAAGATGTCGACAGTGAGAGACGATAAATCGTCATGTTTAATCAACGCCAGCCGGCAGGAAAGCCGAGAACAATTCCAGGAAAAGGAATGTCTATGTACAAATACAGCCATCTAGTATCTTCATGGAATAATTTTTAAATTAATTATTACAATATCTAACAGTTTAAAAAATAAATAAATTCAGTCAATCAACCTATTACGTAGAAAAAATACAATATAGTATCACTACAGTTCGTTTCTTCAATCTCAGTACTCATAATGATGTCTATTTAATTTTTAATTAAACCAAGAAATTAAAGCATATGGCAATTTAGATGTCTTCAAAGCAAAAGCATAGAGGCCAAAGAATAATGAAAATTCTTTACATTATAATTTGATGTAACGTGGAAGGACGTCGTCATTATTATATTTGAATTAAAGCTTTTAATGACCATTTCTATCTTTTTAATACGAGCCGCAAGATGTAAATTACAATATAAGGTAATAGTACCTCCAGAATTTTCCCCGTTATTATGTCACTTTATATACAACGCAACTAAATTTCCATTGAATGTCTGACAAAATATGTCAGAATCAATAAAACAGATAAAAATTAGACAGATTGTGTTTTTAGTTAACATCGCATCAAACACACCCTTTTACCCCCTGCATCAAAATCTGATCCTACTTTGAGCTACAGTATCACATAGTCGTGCCGTAAGGGGCGCGACATGCCGTAACCAAAATAAGCTCCAGCCATTTTAGAAGCAAATTTCTATTCAAGTATTTCTCTATTATATTTGTAATTTTTCGAGCTGCTTATTTTTTTACACAAAAAAAAGATAGTGCAGTTATTTCAAAGATAGAATCATTTAACGTAATACTGCATAGTTGTATGAGGACTTTCTTCACTGTCGTATGCTGTGGCTTTTTCTAAAACTTAAATATAATGTTAAAATCTTGTGCGAAGGAACATTACACTTGCGTGTTACAAAATTATTTTTGCAACTTGAAAGGTAAATTTCTGCTTTAAATTTGGGCTTTCTTACTTATATGGAGACGTCATTAAATTTTCAGTATTACAACCGCAGAGAATTGGACAAGTCTCGTCACTGTCACGGTGCTTGTGATAATCTCATTAGCAGTATATATCTCCGAAAAAATTATGTAGGTTGATGTAGCAAATAAGCCATCGATTGAAACAGTCACCGTTTTATTATTTCCCCTTTTCCAGAATGGATCACAATAACTTTCACTGCGTCTCAATGTTTTAGAGTTACTTTTTACCCCCAACTTGTGTCTTTCAAAAGATACTGATTATTAAACAAGCTTTTTGGGTCTACCCCCCAACTACAATGTCGGTGAGTGATCGTAAAACGTCGTATTTCTCGACGACCATGACTTGTATCTATTGACTATAAAATTATTTTTCAAAAATTTAATTTATTTTATGGTATATTCTAACATAGTTATACATATGTAAATAAATGGGACATTTACATACAAAAAGTTTATAAAATTTGTCAGATCCGGGTGGCTTGCCTGCGCTAATCGCACGAGCTGACATGATGATGTAATCGGTTTCTTATTACGATCTGTCTCTAGAAGAATAGCCAACGAGGGAAGAGGTCGCTGAGGCCAGTGGGCAATGGTTACCAATTCTGAAAAAATTTAGGAACTTTGTTACTGTTCCTCTTCATGCTGTATAATATCTATTTCCGACATTGTGATTAGTGCTTTATAGAAACGAATTAACTTGTGGTGGGGTTTGATAATAATTAATAAATCAAAGCGAAAATTATCCTGTTAAACAATTCCAAAACTTTCTTTTACTTAACCGTTTTTAATCCGATATCCCATTTGTTCCGGATTTTATAGGTGTCGCTCTTTTCTCTAACGGGTCTTATGGCTGGGGAGAACATACAATGATGACTTTCTGGACTCATATGACAATAAAAACGCTCGTCCCAGGATGTTTACAATACCTGGAATTAAACCATTGCGGACGTTTGTCGTCTCTCTAGCTTTAGGTGTGACTACCTGGGCTCGCGAGCAGTTGGCCTGTAGGAGGCATCCAGTCGGTCTTGGTGCTGTCTGATTGTTTCTGGGTTCTAGCGACCACGTACTTTTTAAGTTCATTTATTTTTTTTGCATTTGACGAAGAAGCATTGTTGGCGGCTAAGGCAAATACACTTCTTTCAGTTGGGACAAGATACACAAATTCTAGTTTGTCCCCTGGATTTACCTTTACCGTACTTTACCTTCCTATGGCCGTTCTACAGGAAAAAATCTTCCCCTAGCTTGGTCTTTCCCCGATGTGAAAAATATATTTTTCGGGCGATGCGGCTTCTTTTTGGCTATTGTTTTCAGATTATCTTTCACTAGCTGCCGCCGCCTCTCGGCACAGGACACTATTCAGGTATTTTCCCCCATTGAATAAAGTTAGAATTTTGAACCATTACAAACATCAGAAGATCCAGAAAATCGTTTTAACTTTGAGACATCATACTATTCAAAGGAGAGCAGAATAATTAAGACACCAGAAGAGTAGGACAGGAGACACCAGTTCATTCGCACTTGTGTCCGAAGATCATTATGATTTCAAGCAATACTTGAATCCAACCCAGACAGTGGATACAAAATTTCAACATGGTCTGCTTCGGTCTGAGACGTCGGCTACCTTCTGCAATATATCATTAGTCTTGGAAAAATATTCTCATCTCTCATCATGATTGTGCAAACAAAGTTATTAGCTATTTACCCTACTTTACCGTAGCTTAGGAAAAAGGAAAATGTACATTTATATATGAGCAGCGAAGAAAAGGATAAAGAACCATTTTAATAATTAAATAAATAAAATTTCTAATTATTAGTGTATATTTTGAAATTTCGTCCTTTTAGCGGCAACAAGAGACGAAGCTGGGAGCTTTTCCAGGAACTCAGACCAATTATACAGAGGAATGATGTAATTGCTCTGCCGCTCAAGATTAGTGCACCCACTCATTATTAAAATCAAAATATAGTCGGTATTATTTTCAGCTATTATTTTAATTTTGAGCTCCATTGACGTTAATCTTACCGTCAGGTAAATAATAAAAATATTATTTCCTTTTTCAAAAATATCATCCCGTGGTTTACCGGTATTATTGACTTGATTCTGTAATATTTAACTTATTTACTGCTTCTAATTAAAATTAATAACTGCATCGAATACACATGATCATTTAACGTCTGGTTTTCAAATAATTAAATGAATTAAATAAAACAAAATTTCAGTTTTAGCAGCCCTTGGAGGCGGTCAAGTTTGGATTATTACAAATTTAGAACTTCTTTCTTTCCTAGAAATTTAACTCTTCAAGTTGTCTTAAAAGTGGTGACGAAACGTCGTTTTATATAAATGAAAACTGTCTGCAATAAAATGGTTATTAATTGGTTTCACTTTTTTATAAGACATGGAGAAAGAACAGTTATCCGTAACCTTTACAGAAGTGACAAATCAAGAAAGAAGTAAGACTAGGATGCAGTCTCTTGTTCATGCTGTTTAACTTACATTTATTAGTCAATGAAGAAAGTTAAAAATAAATATGGAAAGGGAATCAAACTGTAAGGAGAATAAATAAAAATTCTAAGGTTTGCTGATTATATTGTAGCATTATGGGAGTCCGAAGAGGACTTACAAAACCAAGATAAATGCCATGAAACGGTCCTGGAAAAAGAGGATTAATAGAGGGAAAAGTAAAGTGATTAAGTGTAGTATTGGAAATAATGGAATATCAAACGATGTTAGATTCGTAAGGGGTATTTTAATTTAAGTTAAGGAATTCTGCTACTTGGACAGCAGAATAACTTGGGATAGTAGGAGTATAGCAGGCATAAATATTAGGATAGTACAGGAACAAAAGGATTTCTGACAAATATATCAAAACTAAAAATGTTTGTTGCCAACCCCTGTGGTGTAGTGGCTAGCGTTGCTGCCTCACAACTCAGGGTCCCGGGTCACATCCTAGCATGGGCTTGGATGTTTGTGTCGTCATGGTCGCGAGGACCGGGATTAAAGATGCTAGGTAATTGATACACTGACCACGTATCATCCCAAATTCGGAATGTGTCACGCCAGATGACAGTCCGCAGCCTTCTCGGTAGGCCTAAGCCCTCAATATGGCTGTTGAGCCATTGGAAGAAGAAGAAGAAGTAAAATGTTTGTATGCAGTGTGGCGTTATATGAATATTAAACGTGGACGGTAGGTTTTGCAGAAAGAAAAAGCATGGAAGCTTTTGAAATCTGGTGCTATTGAAGAATGGAGAAAATCATATGCGTAGATAGAATAAATAACCAGGGAAGAGGGAAGTGTGCGGGATAAGAACAGAAGAGGGAGGCAAAGGATTGAATACGCTTAGCAGATTAGTGAGGATATATGATGCAGTAGTTATGTAGAAATGAAAAGGTTTTTCGCAGGGTTGCATCAGACCAGTCTAAGGACTTAAACTCAGGTATTATTATTTATTAATTGAAGTATAGGTTTCTTTGGACTCCTAATAAGAATATAGAATATAGAATAATTTTGTCGACCTTAAAGCATCGATAGTATTTTTGGCTTGGTTGAGGTACTGGGCGTATTTTTACTCTTCTGACGTACGAAGATTACTTTCTATACTGTGAGTATTTTAGACTTTTCATTAGGAGCAGTAATATTCTCGTCGCAGGTTAATATTAATTACAAAATGTTTTATATGAGCAACAAAATTTTAAGCATTTCAATCTGCCAAGACTCAATTTCGAACGCTCCAAAAACCAGAATTTCGATGCTTGGGCCTACGTTTTGTAAAAATGGTTTGATTTATCATCCACCAATTGGAAATTTAAAAATTTTAATTTATTTTTCCCAATTTAGTATTTGTTATTAAGGTAAATTTACTTGTAGGGGAAAAAATAAAATTTCGAGTTAGGCTACGAGATATCTGTACAATAATTTTAGACAATGAGTAACAGAAATTATTAAATAGAAAATCTCGACTGAGGAACAATAAGTTATAAGTAACATGTTAAAGAATTGTAAACAAAATATGTTTGTCGGGAACTAAGACTGAGACCCAGTCACAATATTTTCATTCCCGGCATCCAGACAGTTAGTAATAGGAATATATCTTCATTGTAATAAGACTTATAAGTTTAGGAAACTTTATTTCCACCGATATTCTGAAAGTCTAATTGTTTTATGTAACAGATTACATCTCATTATTTATTATGGTATTTTTAAGTAAAAAAGAGTAAATGAATAAAAATTAAATAATGATTTTAGAGTAAGTCAATGCGACAAGTCCCTCACTAAATATTACACGCATTTTTATTTAATTTTTTTCTTTAAAAATAGTTCAACTTTAATCAAGTACGCACTACAATTTTGTAGTTTATATGAAGTTTTGTTATCACTATACATTTTGTTAATCGTTCATTGTGTATATTTATAAAAGATCCTGTGAATGAACAATGTTGTGCCGATATCTTTCCAAACATCTTTGCGGATTAGTCACTTATTTAAATATTATATGATAAAGTGTAAAAGTTAAATACATTTCTGAATCTATAAAAATCAAATTTCCTTAATCAATGAAATTCCTAAACGTAGTCTTTCCCGGGTCAGGCTTTATCCCTGAATATTTCATCCGTTGTGTTTATAAAACAAAAATGTTAGTATTTTTTAAGTATTAGAAAAAAAGAGTTTAGCGTGAAGATATTTGAATAATGGAAATTTCAAAAAATGATACATTACTTTATTACTATTTTAAAATTATTTTTTCGTTTATCCTTAATTATAGTTTCGAAGTACTCTATAGACTACTTCCATGCGTTTATGAATACTTTCCATTTATGTGGTTATGTAGTCTTTTTATTTTTAATTTTTGACTATGATCACTTGCGCACTCATATAATTTCATGAACCTTTTACCTAAATTAAATAGCCATTAGGCTTTCTGTAATGGTCAGATGAGTTGCATAATAAAATATTTAACATCTCGACTTTTTGTGTAATTAGTTCTCAACGAAAGCCACTCTAGCCTCAGCGAATTGCAACAGTTATCGAATTAGCTGTGTCCTTGAGCCTTAACTGAAGCAGGATAAACCAAACACATTACATAGACGCCCCCGGCGACAAGCAGCGCTGTGGAAGCAGCTAGACGAGACGGATCATTAAGCACAAGGTTAATAACTGACGGAAGACGAGGATTCGCGTACACGCAGATTGCAATTTACGTAGGTGTCGCGTCAAGTAATATGTGTAGTTATAGTGAACATGTTTAAAAGTGTCATGCTATTATTCCATCCTGTTTATTATATACCAATGTCCTTTTCAGTTTAGGCATTAGCTTATATTTTGGATTCAAAAAAATAGAATTAATATTTAAGATCAGTAGTACGTAAGTTGTTTTTATTACATGAAAAAACGTGCATATGTGAATATCAAATTAAAATATCCAGCTTCTTTTTAAAATGTGCGATTTCAGCATAGTGCTACAGAAAGAGAAAAGTCTTCAATTTATACATAGGATAATTATCCACCAAAACTACAAAAGCTTAGTGTATTCATCTTTTTGTATCGTATTCTAATTTTTTCGTGCTTTATCAAAAATGACAAGTAATGTTAATTTGAAAGAGAAAATGAAAGTCGATAGTCAAAATCTGCACGTTTTGAAAAAAAGAAGAACGAATCACAGGCGTAGTAAGGAACAATTTTTGTTCGTAAATATAAGGTAAATAACATCTTCGGTTAGACTAAAATTTATGCAGCAGGTGAAATTCTCTTTGCAACATAGCGTTAGACGAACGGATTTCCAAGAGAAAATGGGAGTTTATACACCAGGATTTTTAACAAAACGTCCGAAATTTTACACTAATATTTCCTTATTTATTTACTTTATTGATATATAGTTCGGAAATTATTGCATGTTAACTATGCATGTTCAGACTGAGCAATGACAATCAAAACTAAGTGGTTGCCGGACCATCTCAGAAAAAATTTAATATTTTGTTTGTGCATTACCACATGTTTTGGCAGTACAAAACTAATTTTGTTTTATTTATATTGTGTCCGGTTCTAAAGTGGCCCCCGCTTTAGTTTAGCGCGCATACCGTTTTTCGCGTTTGCACGCATCTACTAATTTCTATATTATCCACGATATTATTCAGGCCTACGAACTGAATCCATATTTACTAAAATAATATTATTTTTTCATGTAGTCTGTGTAAGACGAAGTTGCCGATTCCATATGAAGAAAATTCCATTTTTGTAGGTTCATTTCTGATAAAAGAAAAAGTTTGTGAACTTCAATAATTTCCGTTATTTTACATGTAACTTTGTAACTCCTCTATATGAATTATAAATGGTGACTGACGTTGCCTTTACAAATTACAACCCTTTAAAAATGGGAATTATCTATTTTTTTTTCAATGTTTGAGACGCTGTATATCTGTTGGGCATGTAAATAAAAATTTGAAACTTGTTCACATGATAGAAAACTACAGTATAAATGCTTCAAACATTTAGACATGTTAAACAATTTGGTAACCAAAATTTAACATAATACAACAATTTGTGCCTCTCAGATACTCACAAAAAAACCTTAACCATCTGCCAAAGGACTAACCTACGTTCACGTTTACAGGTGAATTATATATCACTTATTATTCCAACTAATAATCGTGAAGATAAAAGTTTTTATATTAATTAAATATATATATATATATATATATATATATATATATTGTAGCAGATCCGTTGTTTCCGGCCAACTCTTCCTCAATATCGTAATTTAACACTTTTAGAGCGCCAGGTATTTTTCCATAAAAACACCAAAAAGATGATTTCAAGTTTAATTTTAATCAGAGCATGAAGTTGGTAATCTACAGGGCTTGGTCACTCGTTTATTTTCCGCTAACACTCTCAAAATTCGTTAGCGTAAATTAATTAAGCACTTAACGATACTTCCCGGTGTATCACCACTTTAATCTGGGGTTGATTCGATAACCGATGATTATCACGTGGCAAGGATTCGAGGACAACAGTACCTCCGTCTACGAGGATATTCTCACCTGGACTCCCTGCACGCTTCCGCTTTTTCAGCCACGCGACAATACGTCTCCCCTTCAACATTGCCAGTCTGTGTCGTGGCGCTAAACTTGCCCAACAGGTCGCATCTCGCAAGCTACAATCCTGCTCGTATATTGTTTATCTGGGACTGTAATTTAACATGTTACAATATATATTAATTTTTTCTTAGATGGTGCGGTAAGCAATTTATTTTTTCCTGGACCACTTGGCATGGATTGATCCTACCATAAACGTAAAGGACTGGGCTATGTCGACCGTCTTCGATGTGAAGCCCCTTTTAGCCGAAGCTTTCTGCACCTCCCGTTGTTAATTCGACACCTAAACAATGAGATCGGAATATCGACTACTCAGTTCGCTACAATATGTATCATCTGCAGTGACATGGGATTTATGCCATCAACAGTTTATGGATTATTGTCAGACACGTGAAGAATTAACATAGCCACTGATAAGAAAACTTCAAGCGTTAAATCACAGGATTGCTACGGTTAATTCGCATTTCACCATAGCAAAATGACACATTTGTGCAATAGTCAGTGTTCTATCAGTACTCCCAATAATTACTCTACTTTATGTATTATCCATGTAGCTCTTACTACCTGAAATTCTGTTACTTGCTTGATGCCGTCATTTTAAAACTGGAGTTCATGGAATTATGTTAATGAAATAAATAAAAACTATCATAACACCATTTCAACTACAATGGCGTACGAATTACCAGTTCTTACTACGGTTTTATTCAAATTAATTTTATTCAGTATTTAGCACTCACAAGTACGATAATATACCCGTTAAAACCTCTAACTTCTTTATTAATTTATTTGTAGGATATTCACAGTATTTAGACCAATCGTATTGTTACTATGCATGTTATTACAATGATTAAATTTTACTACATCAAGTGATTCTGTTATATATTAATAAATGTATAAATCTTTATATTATAAATAAATGTTATATATTTATTAAAATATTATATATATCTTATTTATTTAACACCATAACTAATATTAAAAGAATTATAGTAGCGATTACTACGTCCAATATAATAGAAATAGTGATATAATTTGTTAATATAATTGAATTATATGTAGGTATTCTTTTTTAATTCTATTTTGTCGCAGCAACAATATAGTCATTAACGACTTTACCACATCCCACATCCTCCCTAATTAAATTTACTATTACTTATGCGCTTTTAACTTTAAATTATCTAAATACAATTTTAACTTTACATTTATGTATTTATTTGTAACATTTCAATTAGCATGTTAATATAAATTATAGATTACAATTTAGGGTACAATTACGTTTTCTTTAGAAACGTGATTAAATTTTCTGGGGCATTGCACCTTGCGCGATCTCTTTTCACATAACATCAAATTTCAGACAGATCTTTAACAGGTGTTCAACTGTAATCTGGATATTGTACTGGTTACGTATTGGTGGGTCTTTTGTTATAATGTAAAGATGTGTCTTTTTTAAAAAAAATCCCGTGTCTTCTCTTGACATTTTGACTGTTTTAATGCGTTGAAGTCGTTTGTTTCATAATGGGTCTTTCTAGCTTTAAATGATTTCCATTTTGTATTCTACGGCTGTGTTATCTTTTCATGAACCTTTATCCATAATTACTTAAAGGCATTGGCGATCTCTGTGGGCTGGTTTTTGCGGCGAACTTTCTACGGAATGAACTACGCAAACTAATATTCGGTTACTATTGTTACAATCATAATAGAGATGTTTCAACGTCTAACAGATCTATTATCTTATATGGTTGTCAAAACCCCGCGGTTTAATTACTGTTGTATCCGGGTGGAAGCCCAAGAACATTTTCTTCATCGAACACACTTCCTAAGCCTTCGATATTCAATTCCTGTCTCTGATTCTGACTATACAGGATACGAACAATATTACTTCCTCCATTTACTCGCTCGTGGGATGCTACACGCCTTACTCGAAAGGAAATAGAAACTACCGTTTGCATTTGTTAAACCGGAACCACCAAAAACGCATTATTTCTCAGGATTCTGTTTTAATCTTATAATATATAGATTTTAATATTTTAACAGAAATCTCCGCAAATTATATTTAGTATTTGTATCATAAGCATAAACTTGATTCAAAATACCCGTTATTTTTACAGGCGTATCAATGCATCAAAAGTATCATCTCATATCAATCCATAATAATTCAATTGCCTCAGACAAATTTGCATATTAAATGACCGAACCATCCGTATATTTATGAAACTATTCTTATTTTATAATAACCGAGCATGCTATTTTATTTTCATTATTTTCAATTAAATTAATTTTTTAATCGTGGCATCATTACTAACGAAATTTCTTTTTATAATGAGTTAAAAGATAAATTTTCATTCAGTAGAAAATTGGTGTTAAAAGTGAAAAAGTGAAAATATTTATAAACTGGCACACTGATTTCATTTTGGAATAGAATGTTCATTAATTATAAAAAAACTAGATATAGGTCATACACAATATTCTGGTGCAATCAGTGAAATTATTAAACACAAATATCCCATAATTGATTGCTACAGACATTTAAGTCATTTGGGTCAGAAATATAATACTATATCAGATGACACAAATAAGGAAATCATATATTTTCTGGAATGAAATTGTAAAAATATTTGAACGTAATTTGAATTATTGAAACATAAATAATTACTAATCGAGTTCAATACTTAGGTTATTGTTTAACACGATATTTTTACTTAAGAATCTTACTTAGATACTTAGATATTGAACCATCAAGCAATGAATTAATCCCGTCTCAAAATAGAAGATAAAAGCGGAAGAAACTCCATGATTCAATTAGCTAAAGAAGGGAGAAAAATTTAGTCATAAAAAACAAGAACTGTTTTCGGGCAGTTTGTGGTGAACTGTACCGAATATCACATTTCATGTCAATTAAATCTTATTGTTTATTATATTCTTTGTGAAAAAAACTGTACAGTCCGAAGACAAAAAATTAAATCAATCAATTGTTTTTTCTTTTTCTCCATGGCTCTACAGTCCATTGAGGGCCTGGGCCTACCGAGTCGACTGCGGACTGTCATTTTGCATGACACATTCCGAATTTGGAGTGACGCGTGGTCAGCGTATCGATCCTCCAAAAGTCTTAATCCCGGTCTTCGCGACCATAAATAAATCAAGAGAAAAATAAAATAAATAACTAATTCCATCAAATTAATTATTTGCTCAAGGTAATTGATCTACTTTTAATTTTGACTTATTTTCCATCCACATAATTAGAAAAAGTCTTCAAATTATTGTAAATAACTACTTAAAAGCAAAATTCAATTAATTTTCATAACTTGCATATAGTTTTAACGTTGATTAAAGTCTTATAAAACCAGCCAGTCACGATAGAACATTTTATGAATTATGCGTATAGTCACAGACTTTCGTGACACATTTGGTTTACGTTTCTTCAGTTTTGTTATGAAATAAGCGGAGTTTTCGGGATTATTATCCAGGCATTTCCTTCTTCAGGGACTCATGCGTATGTCGGACGGTTGTTTTCCCCGTGGATATGCGCACTTTTATGCGTTTAATGTGACATTCAGCGGTAATGCCCCACAACAGTCCGTAAGAGTAATGTTTAATTGTTCTTATTAGTAATATATTTGCAAGTACTTTTTCCCAGAGACAAGGAATATTTCTCATTCAGAAGTGATTTCAATTGTTGGATTCTATGTCTTATACTTTTAACGAGATATTTTGATTTGAGATTCACTTGATAGACCTTGATCGAAGCGGAGACGTAAATATCTAACTTCAGGGTGAGTTGATATGGATGGGTTATTGTGTTGTACATTCTGGTTTGAATTTTGTCGCCTTTTAGTGTAAAAACTACTGTTGACTTTTAGCAGTCACTTTCGTTATCAATTTATTGCTCCATATATCGAGCCTGTAGCTTTGTGTTCTATCATTGACTTGGTGAACCACCGAAATGTCTGCATGAAGTGCCACCGTGGATTGGTCAGATAGAAGATAGAAGTTTATCAGGTAAAGCAGAGAGTCATTCACGTACCCCTGAAGTACACCTATATGGTAGTGGAGACCAGTTTGTATATGACAGACCGGATTGTAGAAGGCTATAGCAGATGTCAAGTCGTTAAGCTGTCTATCCCGGGGATTAATGTGCTGCTGCCGCATTTGGAGTGTATTTCATTATAATCTCCCCCAATTAGGAAGAAAGACTGAAGTTCCTGAATCAACAACAGTAAATGCCCTCTACGAGCCTAAATTTCCGGTGCACAGTTGTTGTGGTATTCAGTCCTAAGAATTGGTCTGATGCAACCCCCCATGTTAAGTTATCTTGTGCAAGCCTTTTCATTTTTGCATAACTAGGAAATCACACATCCTACCTAATCCACCCTTGGCCTCCTTAAACTATTCATACTTTACACACTTCCCTCAACTGCTAATCTTACAAGACCCTTATGGCATATTAATATATCCCTTCTCTTGGTCAACGTCCTCCAAATTGATCGCTCTTCCCCTATTCTGTTTAGAACTCCCTCCTTACTGATTCTATCCACCCATCTGATTTTCAGCATTCCCCCATAGCACCAGATTTAAAAATCTTCTATTCTTTTCCTTTTTGCAACTCCTATCGTCCACGTTTCGAACCCTTACAACACCACGTTTCATACGAACATTTTTAATAATGATTTCCTAATATTCACACTTATATTACTAGTAAGTAAATTCCTATTCTTCGCGAAAGCCTTCCTTGCCTTTGCTATACTACTTTTTATCTCTACTATACTTCTACCAAGCCTAGTTATTACGCTTCCTAAGTAGCATAATTCCTTAACTTAAGTCAAAATATCCCTTACCAATATAACACCCTTTGTTATTGCACTGTTCGCCAAACTACTCTCCATTACTTGGTTTTCCCCCTATTAATCGTCATAATGAACTCTTTCTGCAGGACCACGTTCATGCCATTTATTATGGTTTCTAAGCCTTCCTCTAACCCCCCTAATATTACAATATCATCGGCAAAGCAAAAGGTTTTTATTGCTTCTCCTTGCATTTTTGTCCTTTTCCATATTCCGATTTAACTTTCTTCAACGCCTGTTCTATATATAAGTGAAACAGCATGGGCGACAGACTGCATCCTTGTCTTACTCGTTTCTTGATTACGCCTTTATTTTCTTGATCTTCTATTCTAATTACTCTTTCCTGCCTTCTGTAGAGATTATGTATAAGCCCACTTTCTCTATATTTTATTCCAGTTCTGTTGAAAATCATTAACAGTGTTTTCCAATTATCAAATGCTTTTTCTAAAATCACAGATGCCATGAACGTAAGCCGGTTTTTTCTTATCCTGTCTTCTATAATTAGTCTCTAAGTTAATATTGCTTCTCTTGTCCCTACATTCTTCCTAAAACGAAACGGTTTCAGGCTTTATAAGCTGCTGCACAGTAATTCGAGCAATCTTTTAGATCGGGTACGGTTGGATGATGAAGGGCTGCTTGGCCGTACTTGTATTTCAATTTCAATGACCACTGGTTGTATGTCACGATATACGTATGATTTAATTATAAGCCTACGCACACAAATAATGAAACTATTCTGAATCAGAAGCAAGTCTACTGCAATAAAAATTTTACCAATATGCTCACAAACAGAAACTCATAACTTTCGAATTTTGTGCTAATATCGCAGAAAAAATTGTATGCTTCGATATGAATCGTGGAACATATGAGAAACGAAAGCAAAATTATAATGTTTAAAAAAAATTGTCTACTGAAATAATGCTTTAAAATCAATATCAAACATTCAAATATTGAGAGGTCACATTTGAAACTCAATTATTCATCAATTATAGTCCAGAATTATTCATTATCATTCATACACTTGCATTCAAATATCCTCATGAATAGACACAACCATCTCCATTTCTGAGTTTTCGATATTGATTTAATGTCACACAAGGAGCTGACATCTTTTAATTATAAATAAAATACAAAGAATCGTCAAAACTCAGAAACGTAATTATTAAATTTTAAAATGTTTCGTCTCCCAACTTTAGGGACCTCATCATTTCTTAAATTAAATATTACATAATTTCATGTTAGTTCTGCAACGTCCAGGGCAGGATAAATTTAATTACTTTATGTATAACTCCTCTAATTATACCAGATATATTTGCTACTTAACGCATAACTTTGTTTCTGTAGCGTTGGTAACGTTTGAAGAATTTATTTCGGGAGAATATTCTTGAATATTATTTAAAAGCAATTAATAAAGCAATTTCACCGACGGATAGGCTCGATGCTAGATCAGAATAACGCATATTCCAAGTTTGAACTGCTACACTGACACAGGCTGTTGTTTCTTAAAAGTATAGAGACGAGGGACGAAATTCATTGAAACGTTTTTCAAAATAATTAAACCAACGCACTTCTGAACTTCGCTACAAATATTTATCATTAAAATATTTGAAATCAAGTATGTTCAAAGTTGTTGTTTCCGTTCTTTGCACTAATCGTGAGTCATTTCTTTTTTATTCTTCCCCTGTGAAATGATGAAATCTCAAAGTAAACGTTGCTAATTTTGAAAACTTCTAGAGTTTATTTTTATAGTTCGATGGAATTCAAATCGGTTATTACTTCATTTTCAACTCATACTTTTACCAAATTTTAGCATTCAAAATGTGGAGAGCTTATTATCATAATTTTTCACTTTATACTTTTATTTGAGTAGAACTTGTAGTAAGTGTATTACAGGTTCGTCATTTTCTATAAACATTGCGTACATTTTAAGAATATTGTGTTGGTGGTATATGTAAATATTAAATACGTCGCTCAGTAGCTGGGACACCTTTTTTGCTGCAATGAAGTATTCTGTTTGTGTGTGAGAGAGGGTGGATGCTCCTCGTTCAAGGGGCTTGATTACCGAAGAATTTAAAAAATTCAGTGAATGGATGGAGTAGTCTAATCAGAAAAGGTATGCATATTTATATATGTATAATAGAGTATTAGTGTGCCTACAAAAAGTCTACATCCATTATAGTATAATAATGGGCATGGTTCATAATTAGTTTTTTAAGCACTATTAGTATCTTATGGAGAAAATAGGACGTTACTTAAAATTTTAAAACACTAGAAGCTATTAAAAACTATGCTATTATGTAAACTTAAAAGTAATAGAATTTATAGCTGTTCAATTGGATAGCTCAAAACCGAAGCACAATATTTTCACTGTACAACATACTGACGAATGCTGTTAATATTTACAATAAATTAACAATGTTAAAGAAACAGTTAAATAACGGGCTAGGATAAAACATACACAAGCTCACTAAAAATGTACAATACAGTTTTTTCAAAATAAGCATTTCTTTCTCCTTGCTGCTATAGACTTAGCCTACCTGGATGACTGTCATGCTGTCATATTAATGGCACATGCCGAATCATTTTGGAGTGCTACGGACTCGCTAATATTTGCTTAAATAGAATTAACGAAGGAAATACACTCACTGAGAAAAATATTGAGGAATTATATAATGCAGAAAATATCACAGACACACTCAATCATCGGACAAGTCGGTCCTGGGAAATGTTTTTGTTGTTGTATTCAGTCCTGAGACTCGTTTGATGCAACCATCCATGCTAACCTATCTTGCGCACGCCTTTCCATTCCGCATAACTAGCACATCCCACATAATCGCTAAACTTCTTAGCGTATTCCATCCTTGGACTCTTTCTTCTGTTCCTACCCCACACACGTCCCTCTAATGCTAATTTTACAAGACCCTCATGTCTTAATAGGTGGCCTATTAATCTATCCCTTCTCTTAGTCAACGTCCTCCATATTGTTCGCTCTTCCCCTGGTTACTGATTCTATCCACCCATCTAATTTTCAGCATTCACCTATAGCACCACATTTCAAAGTCTTCTATTCTTTTCCTTTCTGAAACTCCTATCGTCTACGTTTCGCACCCTTATAATGCCACGCTCCCTACAAACATGTTTAGCAACGATTTCCTAATATTCACACTTATATTACCCGTAAGTAAATACCTCTTTTTCGTGAAAACCTTTCTTATCTGTGTTATCTTCCTATTTATGTCTACTATACTTCTACCATCCCTAGTTATTACGCTTCCCAAGTAGCAGAATTCCTTAAAGGACGATAAAGCTGACCTTGCGTAGTAACTCCAGGTCGTATATAAAACAAAGAAAATAATAAAAAACCAAAGTGTTAAAAATAGGAATATTTTATTTTAAAATATTCAACGCTTTCACGTTACCATTATTAGGGTAACGATGACGAAACACCTGTACTGCATCCCACAGGAAGAGTAGCAAGCAAATTATAATAAGACTGTGTGTCTATGCAGCATGGTTGCAACACTTTATCGTTTCCTATAAGGAACAACTTTTTATAAAAGTCTTTGACAATTTTACAAAAACAAATAGCAGCAATAAACGTAGGATATTCGCTTCTTTCGTGACACATCTTGAAACTCAACCATAATATTATTGATTTAATTTGAAAATTATTTGGAAAGTTGATAGCGTACAAAAAATTTTTATCTCCTATAACAGTGATGCGTATAATAATAGTCATAATTTTTGTCTGTATTAACAAAATGAGCAAATTAACTTCTCTTTCGTAAAAAAGCAAATAAATATGGAAATACTGTCATCAAATGTTTTAATGGAAAGTTTAACAATATTTCTTTGCAACCAATTGACCTCTGTTTGCAGGTATACTAATATATTTGAGCATTTCAAGCGAAATTTGTTGAGCCTCGCTCAACTGTAACGTTTCGTTATATTCCTTTCTGAAAATAATTGCTCACAAACCGAAGTATTTTTTAAAAAATTTCTCATGATTTTCTTTTAATGCGTGACATTTTGTGGAATATTTTTGAAAGTCATCCAAGTTTGTATGTCCACATTCCTTAATTTATTTTTCAAGTCTTTATCGTTTCCTAACACAGCTGAAACTATTTCCACATCTTTATTAAACGACGAGGAAATTATATTAAGAATGGTATTTTCCGATGTAATTAATTAAAATCACGATTCAAATTAACTTCATAATTTTTGTATTTACTGAGCACATTGTCGTATTTCTCAAGACCACGCGTTCTATTTCACCAAGCAGTGAACTCCCCTCTACAAGTGTCAACAGATCTTTTTTATTGGTATATCCCGGCTACTATAGCAACTCTCCAAACCGGTCTTAGAATGTTAGCATCCATTCGCTTCGCTGTCTCGTTGCAGTGCGGTGCGTCGTATATTTTATCGCTTGTAATATGTATAATGACTATTATGTATTTCGTTTTAAACTAGATGGGGAAACACCTAGAATGTTTATTTAAAAAGTCAAAAGCAGTGGTTAATAAAAAAATTGATAGGCCGCGGGTTCTCATCCAGTCGCATAAAGATTCATTTCAACCAGATTTTACTTTCGTACATCCTATTCTAATATCTACGTAAATTTACGTTTTCAAGTTGTTTAAACAATAGATTTTTTCCCCAAATGAGTTTTTACCATTTATATTTTCCGTCAATATTTATGACAATAAAATATGCAATCCAACATGAAAATTTGAAAGTAGATTGCAGGATATTTACGAGTTGTACAGCATAGTGGTTTGAAAATGAATTCGTCACCTCCTCACACAATACATATGTGGATCGCTCTGGCAATGGCATGCAGGACGGAACTCATGTCGGTGGAACGCCTGGAATTGTTCTCTGCTGACAGGCCAGGTGAACTTCCAAATGTCCGGCCTTCCTACCTTCCTCCATCTCCACTCTTCCTCTCCGATATTTACACCTCGGCTTCCTTCAATGCAGGCATTTTCAAACCTCGTCGCAAATATTTATTTTTATGTCATGCTACAATAATAATTTTATTTTGGGTCCGAACCTGCCCTCCTTTCCCATCATATTCAACCAATCGTTGCCTCTGTGTGATTCGGTTATTATTTTTCATTAGCCGAATCTCCCTTTTTATCTTGCTAACAGTTGCAATGGATTGTCGTGGATCTGCTACCTGGGTTTCCAATCGCCTTGCGCTCAGTCACAAAGTGGATTCCGACGTGCTGCATAGATTAAAAACGTGCACGTTAGTGCTACTATGCAAGATTATAAAAACTGATTTTATGAGATGAGGATCTCTGACTTCGGGCTTCTCCCTCCATCCCTTGAAAAAACACGAAGCTCAGGCTCATCTACAATTTACTTAATCACATTCTTTTCAGCATTATTTTCATAACGTCAGTAAAGAATGCACGTTAAGTGTAAATTGATCATAGTTACAATGATTTTTCATTCTGTATTCTGAATTAACCTTACCGACACTCATGGCTGAGCTTTAAGCGAAAGCAATTCCACTGTCCGCGAATTTTAAAAGCTATTTAAAGGATAAGTCTAAGAGAAATTCAGAGATCTGAGAGGTTCCTTCGTAAATTCCAGGTCTATAAACAGAAATACTTTTAAACAAATTTAAACTTGATTTAATTATGTATATATAACATTTAAATATTTGTAATTCTCGTATTTAGTGACTCCATGAAGACTCTAGTATAATGTCGTTGGCATTTCGGTCGTCACACTAAGTCATTAAACAGTTGAAGCTTTACGACAACCATAAAGTTTCCTCCAGCTACATCGTTTAATTTTTGTTTAATTAGTGCTGAGAAACCATAGCCCTTTTTGTAGTTAACGTAGCCGTACGAGGGTAAGAGGCATTTGAGTGCTTCAGCGTATGCAGGCCGCGTCTGCGTCGCTCCGTCAAGAAAATGAATCGCAGCGTTAGCCTTGATGGACTACTACTTCGTGTTACGCACTTCGAAAGGGTCAATCCACGTTTATATGCGATCCTATATTAAGCAATACTATTGGATTAACAGTCTCCTCTAAATTTAAGAAGTTTTTTGAATTAAGTAACTAGGAAAAACTTTTTACATTTTCATAAAGAGTTTCAGAAATTTTGTTATCCAACTTTGCTTCGTGTAGATATTTTACATTTTTTAATGTGTCAATAATAGCGCTTTACAGAAAAACTTTTCCAATTAAATTATTTACAATAAATTTTTTTCGGATTATTTATATTTAAACATTATTTATAAAAAAAAGATATAACACATTTGTATTGTAATTATATATATTGCCAGGAAAATAAATAAAACCCTGCGCTTTGCCGATGAGTAATAGTAGGAGAGCCAGAAGAACGCTTGGTAATGGCATGAACGGGGTCCTGCAGAAAGTAAAATATGAAGATTAATAGAGGGAAAACCAAGGTAATGCAGTGCAGTTTGGGAAACAGTAGAATAACAAAAGGTGTCATATTGGGAAGGGATATTTTGACGGTAGTTGATGAATTCTGTTACTAGGGAAGCGTAATAACTAGGTATAGAAGACATAAAGAATAGGATAGCAGAGGGAAGGAAGGCTTTCGCGAAAAAGAGGAATTTACTTACGGGTAATATAAGTGTGAATATTGAGAAATCGTTGCTAAAAATGTTCGTATGGAGCGTGGCGTTATATGGGTGCGAAACGTGGACAATAGGAGTTGCGGAAAGTAAAAGAATAGAAGCTTTTGTAATGTGGCACTATAGACGAATGGTGAAAATCAGATGGGTGGATATAATCGCAAACGAGGAAGTTGTAAATAGAATAAGGGAAGAGCGAATAATATGGAGGACGTTGACCAAGAGAAGGGATAGCTTAATAGGCCACGCTTTAAGGCATGGGGGTCTTGTAAAGTTAGCATTAGTGGAAATTATGTGGAGTAAGAACAAAAGAGGGAGGCCAAATTGGAATGCACGAAGCAGATTAGGGAGGTTGTGGGAAATGTTTATGCGGTAATGAAGAGGCTTGCACTAGATGGGTCAGCATGGAGGGTTGCATCAGACAAGTCATAGTACTGAATACCACAACAACATATTACCAGCTGGGTGCTGGGTGATGCCTTAGAACTTATGTATTAATTAATTGTCAGTAATCTCTTTGTAATACAGTATTAAACCTTGAGCGAGAGCGTTGCATTTTTTATATTTTACCTCTTCACGCCTCTACTTATGCCGTTATAGCAACTTAGATTCCTCAGTGTTCTAATCGAATCAAAAAATCTACTGCTACCCAAAATAAACACATACATACATAAAATACACACAAACGGTCAATTATATGTATACGGGGAAGGTACTTTAACTATCTCTTTGGTCTTATTGTCCTTTAAATAATATGTGCAGAAACACATACACATCTTCAAAAAAAATTGCGTGACGTGGCCCTTGTCTTTATATAATGTACCTCAATTATCGGCCCCGTGACTTATACAACATTTTACATATTTATTATCTAATTAAAGTATAATTACTTAGACAAAATTTTATTTGAATTTAAATGTTACATCACGCTTGACAGATAAATTCTATTCGATCTGATTAGCTTGAAATAACCTGACAAAGCCAGTCCACCGTGAAATAATGCTTAAATAAAACTAACATTTTATTTATGATACTTTTTAATTCTTTTTCTTGCACGTCGTCCTCGTCGTCGCACGCAACGGATAAGCATCTCGCTTAACAGGTATAAGTGGACATAATGTATTCTGTTGTGAGTTCTATTTGCCTTTAGAAATTGAAACAGGGAAGGAAGAAATCTAAGTCTTCAAAAAATCAACAGAAACCTCCTCCGAGCAGATCACTATAATACACCACAATATCATGGCAATCAAATGAATGGCATAAGAAAACCTAGGGGACAAACTTGAAGTCTTTGAGCAGATCATTAACGTGGGACCTCCTTTGGTCTTAAATGGAGGAAGTAAGTAACCTAAATCTTCCAAAGATAGACAGAAATCTTCTTTGGAGTGATCAACGGTAAACACAAAATATTTCACGGTAATTGGATGGATTGTGAAGGAAAACATAAAGGCATATCTTATAACTTACAGAGTTTTTTGATGTGCCTGGTAAATAAATTCAGAAGCAGGTTCTTTACATTTCATTTTATTTATATTTGAAGTACACAAACCTCTAAGAAAACATACGAAGAATTATTGTTCAAGACTTTTGAAGGCCAAAGTTATGCATACATTGGTATTCTGTATCAATAGTGTCACATGCGTTATCGCAATGTGTATGAGCATCAAACACTCTGAAGTTAATAGGTGATGACTTTATATTCAAGACAGCTGATTCTGATCCCCTTTCATTGGATGGTTCTCAAACAATAAAATAAGTTACCAATCTTGTCAGTCATCGTCTTTATTGATTCATTAACAGAAGCTTTAGACTTGTACTGCCAAACTCATCCAAATTTACAGGATTGAAAAGAAAGATTATATCTAAAATCGAAGACATATAATAAGAAAGCTTCTTTCACGTTTACCTGTTTCATGAAACTTCCATCAAATTTAAAAAATACCAAATTATAAATACAAAACTATTTCTTTCTCTATTCCATCTCTGTCGTATAATTCCACCAACGCACTGAAACTTTTTCCACGCGCAGCTGACCCCAAGTAATATTTTATAAACAACCTTAGGACACCCGCAACAGCAGCGCTGCCAGGCGGCCTCATACGAAGTTATTATTTAAGATTTTTTCTTTTTCAAACAAATATTTTCAATTTAAATGTTCATAAGTATGTTTGCAATATATACAATAATATTCATATAAGTAATAAATACAACAAAAATTTTATAATAAGTATTTCTCACATATTTACTTATCTACATAATTTCTATTTGTATGCATTTTTCCATATAAATAATTTTTAACAGAAATATTATGTTAACCTCTTCAAATATATATTATGTACGTGTCACAAAGATTCCGGGTTTGTAACCAGTCTGGGTATGTTTATGCTTGTCATGGTCATCCAAACTGGGTTTAAAACTGAAGGTTATCACCATTCTGGCCAGGTAAAACAAAAAAAAACAGAACACTGTTTGAATGATGACAGTCTGCCATCAGTCGTCCCGGTCAATAAATACGATAACTGACGATTTTGTTATTATATTGACTTGTTTGATGACTATCTACATTATGTTATATGAAAATATTACAAGTAAATAAACGGAACAATTCTTTTGTTTATTCTTTCTACTTCATAATACATTTGTTGAAACAATTTTTTTTCAACACGTAATTGTAGTGATTTGTTCCAATAATATATTACATTGCCACTCAAAATAGAATCAATTGTTACTGTTGTGTTGTTGTATTCAGTCCTAAGACTGGTCTGATGCGACCCTTCATGCTAAGATAACTTGCGCAAGACTTATCATTTCCTTATAACTACGACACCCAACATCTTCCCTAATCTACTTAGCATATTCTATCCCTGGCCTCCCTCTTCTGTTCTTACCCCACAAATTTCCCTCTAATGCTAATTTTACAAGACCCTCGTATCTTAAAACGCGACATATTAATCTTTCCCTTCTCTTAGTCAACGTCCTCCATATTGTTCGCTTTTCCCCTTTTCTGTTAAAAACTTCCTCGTTTGTGATTCTATCCTCGCATCTGATTTTCAGCTTTCGCCTATAACACCACATTTCAAAGACTTCTATTCTTTTCCTTTCCCCAACTCCTATCGTCCATGTTTCGCTTCTATATAACGCCACGCTCCATACAAATATTTTTACCAACGATTTCCTAATATTCACATTTATATTACCTGTAAGTAAATTCCTCTTTTTCCCGAAAGCCTTCCTTGCCTGTGCTATCCTACTCTTTATGTCTACTATACTTCGACCATCCCTAGTTATTACGCTTCCCGAGTAGCAGAATTAATTTACTTCCGTCAAAATATTCCTTCCCAATCCAACACCCTTTGTTATTCCATTATTTCTCATACTACACTCCATTACCTTGGGTTTTCCTCTATTAATCCTCATATTAAACTCTTCTTCAGGACCACGTTCGTGCTGTTTATTATGGTTTCCAAGTCTTTTTCTGATTCCCCTAATACTTCAATATCGTCGGCAAAGCGTCAAGTTTTGTCCTTGCAGTATAATCCATATTCAGATTTAACTTGCTTCATCGCCTGTTCTATATATAAGTTAAACAGCATGGGCGACAGACTTGCTTACTCCTTTCTTGATTACGCCTTTCTTTTCTTGATCTTCTATTCTAATTACTCTTTTTTCTGTCTTCTGTAGAGACTATGTATAAGGCTCTTTTCTCGATATTTTATTCTTCAGATTCCTTAATAGCGTGTTCCACCTCACATTATCAAACGCTTTTTCTAAATCTAGAAATGCCATAAACGTATGTTAGTTTTTTCGTATTCTGTCTTATAAAATTAGTCGCAAAGTCAATATTGCTTCTCTTGTCGATACATTCTTCCCACACGGTTTTTCTAACATACATACCAGAATACGCATACACATACATACTCTTAACAATTCTTAATTATGCCCAACACCGGTCGTCGCGAAGCACAATTCCTCTTTCCACGTTAACTTCATTACAATCATTTTACCTCTAAGGACCTAACAAAATTTATTTATTATTTTTAAATTTTTACTATTAATAAAATTATTATTATTCTTAAATATCATAAGTTGCTTTCGTTATACCATTTCGAACATTCGATATATTCATAACATCTACGTTAGACATCGAATTCCTTACGTTTACTTTTTAATTCAATAAGATAACTGTTGTATAATGTTTACCAAACGTATGTCCCATTACTACCTCTAACATCGAATAAAGTTGCTACTTTCTCTATTATCCAAAATGATTACCTAACACAGGTCTTATTCACGTAACAATACTCCTTTGTGTTCCCCGCCCTATAATCTTTATTTATTACGGCATATAAAAGTTTGAGTTTCTTTATTTACATCCACAATTAAAAGATTCGAATTGATTTTATTCTTCAATTTCAAATCATAACAGTTCGTTTGCCATCAGCCATGTCCATTATGAATATGCGAGGCTCGTAATAGAAAGGTAATTAAAATTGCTTATAATGATCATTGCTAGTTGAATTTATTTACATGTGCAACCAAACTGTAGATATATTTGCCCTAAAAATACCTGTGGTTCAGAAAATCTCTTGAAAACTTCATAGTGGTTGACACGGTTCGTTACTAACAAAGTATTCCTTAAAAGTAAATTTGGCTTTCAGCTGCATTTGTTGCAGATAAACAGCCATAGTCCGTTAGCATCTACATATATCTATACTAAAAGGCAAACATACACAAGAAAATCAAGAAATTGGCCTACATTTTCGCAAGAACCATGCACTCGCACCCAACACCGCAACACGTCCGAACGCCATGTTAGTATCCAATTGTTACTATGGGTAATTTATTGAAACTGATGAAGTAAATGATTTAGGCTTTTAATACGTCCCGATATCTCGAACCGAATTTTTCATACGCATACTTAACATTTTCTCATGTTAAAGGTATGCCATAATTGGAGAAAGGAAAAACAATTTCAAAAGGTATTCAACATTTATACATTTACTGTACAAAAATAATAGTCGGTAGAAATTCCCACGGTTTTTGCGCACTTTTTCATCAAGTGATAAAATATTGACTATAATAGAAGATGTGATACGACACAGGTACCTCAGTACGCAAATACGATATACAGGTTCCGGGTTCGATTCTCAGCATGGGTAATAATGTTTGCGTTCTTCATGGTAACGAAAACTGGGTTTAAGACTGAAGGGCAAACGCCAAGCCACCTCAAAAACTACAGAATGTGGCATGTACGAACGGAAACGTTATTTAACCCAAGCTAGTTAGACATTTATAGTAGTAGGTTTATATTAATGTGCTATTGCTTAAGTATACCTGTTAAAGGAAAGTAGAACGAATAATACATAACTGAGCTTAGGGTATGTTTAAGGATAATAACGTAGTAGGATTTTGGTCACTTTTAGACATGAATTTTTTGTAGTAAAAAAAGTATTTCAGTATTAAATTTCCACCTACTGTTTCAATAACCCACATTTTTGAGACCATTATATGTATCATTGGTTGCAAATGGAATATGTGTTTCAAATATTGGAATCATATGAGAGAAAAATGGTTATTGAATCCATAGACATACACAAATTATACATTTATCTTTTTTATGAATTTTTTCATAAAAATAATTGTTAAAAAATATCATATTACTCTCTTTAAATATATATTATGCATGTCACTGGTTTATAGAAGATACAAAATAAAATATTTACCTTGTAATGATTCAAAAGTTGCTATATTTTTTTTTAATTATTATGATGGAAAAATCTTTTTCAGATATCTCCCGCCGTGTTATGAACAGTGAAATATAAAATAATCTTTATGCTGATTATATATGTATATATATATATATATATACGTGTAAATAGTAAATGCGTGCTTAAAAGAGAAAACATGTTACGGTAAAATATCCGTTAATAAATCTCTTTTACAAAATTAATGTACCACTAAATTTAATCTGCTTTATTTTTGACGCACGGTGTATTGGGAATAAAGTATAGAAATTCGATGGTCCAGCTGCCAGCATAAATATTTCACACATAGTTATATATTATGTTTCAATACTGCCTAATACAGTGTTAAAAATAATAATGAACGGAATAAAATTTTAATATCTTGAAACTTATTAATCCCTTTCAAAAAGAACGAAATACTTTATGGAACAACTGTTCATCACATGTCACGTATTATGCGAAAACATGTTTCTTGAATCATTTGTTCGAGAAGATAATGAGGGAAAATAATCTCTGTCACTTACTAAATATACAACGTATTAATTTTGGATGTTAATCACATGTATTAATCAGTACTCATTAAGTCATTGTTCCCTATTAGTTGTCCTCCCATTGGACGGAGAAAATAATTAAACTGATTTTCCAACTTCTCTTATTACTATACTATAAAGAGTAATGAAATTAGAATCCCGTTCACTAATATGTTGTAACTATTAATCTGTGCTGATGGAGTTATCGTTTCTTATTGGATGCTGCCCCATTGGTAAATAAATTAAATGTAAGTTAGTAACAGAATAATTGTCCTCAAAATAGGTAAACAATTATACTTTTATTTTCTGCCATTTTTTTGTAAAAGAGATATTTTTGGATAGTGTATTCATAGTCATCTGAAATAAATTAATACAAATCATTTACATCGAATCATATTATAATAGTTACTTTCTTACAATTTTAAAAGAATGTATTTTCAGTGCAGAATCTATTTATCCCTAGATTGGACTCCTCCACCGTCGTGGCTGCAATAGTAGCCAACATTATCATAATATTTATTTGTAATATTAAATGATAATCAGCTGCTCAAATTGTGTAACGCTACTCGAAATGTTACCATTCAACTTTCCATGCATTTCTTACCAGAATACCATATACGAGAATTTAAGAGGAGTTTCCTCTACTGAGATTAGGGTTTCTTTAATATAAGCTGTAGTGAATTTCTCTTTTCTATATTTTTCTTATATTTAGTGATTTATGATCAATACTAATTTTATTAATTGAGATTTAAATAATTACTGTGGAAAATTATAAACACCAAGTTATTTAAAAATATTATATGAAGTAGCCTTCTGCATAAGAACTGATGACATTCTGCATTTCATTGCCATGATATATTTTTATTTACTGATATGTAAACCACGACGTCGCCATAAGGGATAATTCAGCCCCATGCGCCTTCCTTTCATCTAATGAAATTGGTAGAGAGAACCCGCCCTTAAATTAGCTTTCCGTCGCATCCCGTAATACTTGTAATCAAGGACTTAACGAAATTAGCATTTAAACATTAAATATTCATTGCAATGTTTTTTTCCTAGTTCCTAGAAGTTCATCCCAATAATCAATAAGTCCGGCGTAAAAGTTTAGAGATGATACAAAATAAAATATATTTATTGAAATGGACGTACGTTGTTCTATTTTTATATTATTATGATGGCAACAGCTTTATCATATAACTGTCGTTGTGTAATGATTTAGAGTATAATAAAATAATCTTTATACTTATTATATCATACCGTATTTCATTTATATCTTTAGCGACAGCAAAACATCAATGGATAAGTTTCTTTATGTCATATTCAATATCATTTGCATACGCGGACCTATTCACTCCCGTATCTAAACTGTATTCAACGCAAGAGAATATTCTGAATCGCTTTAAAGAGTGATATAAAATGAAAAGAATCGCTCGATGTATCGAATTCAATATCTGTTTAAACACATTCATCAGTTAATTTGAAAATTCATCACTTTCGAGCAGCTAATTTTAATAGCAGAGCATTATAATATAATAGTATATGAATGCTGTGAATTTACACAAACTACACACTAAATGGCAGCAGAAATATTTCAGTAATGGAAATAATTTTCTAGGAAAATTTTTCTGAATAAACCCACACGAACTTTAAAAAACGGCCGTATCTATCTTAAATTTTATTTGCTGTAAAATCTTAAAATTCAGACAGAATAAGTCGTCTCGGTTTATATTTCATCTATGATTAAAATAGTGCATATGTTTTTCACAACGTTAAGCGAATCTTTCTTTTTGACAGCTTTTGACTTCTCGATTAAATATGAGTTGCAAGTTTCTAGATCACCCTCATGTAGCCTCTCTTCCCCCCTTGCCCTCAAGCCATTTCAATAGGTATCTACTTTTAGGTTCTCACATGCCGAGGCATCACAGTCATTAGTGAAAGGTTACGTTTCGGGGTTGCTGACGTTGGGCCTGTGTAAGAGCTGACCGTTCATCCTATGGGGTCAGTCAGTCAGATGCTTCCTAAAAGGGAATTCTGCGACCCCACACCAACCTCCTCTTCCATCATTCGGAAGGACATAACTCAAGTACCCAATAACTCGACCTATCTGATGCAGATTTTATGGGGTTTATCCTTTAAGACCCTTAAAATATAGTCCGGGAAGCCGTAGTCAACTCTTAGCTGCCTCCTTCTCCATTCCTCATCCCCCCTTATCAACACTCTTCCATTGATATTAAAGGAGACTTGCCAGTAACACTCATTAAGTCTTTTACCCCCCCCCCTCCCGGGGGGAGCCATCCCTAGAAAACTACTAGCAAGTCGAGCTGTGGGAGCTAGTCTCTAACTGACAATCTATCGCAGATGGAACGCTACATGTGAGCAGGAGGAGGGATAACTTCATATCTATCTCTAATTTTGAATTTAGATTTTGAGAGGAAAAGATACCGCAAACTTTGAACGCTTGGCAATAGTCTCCACAATGTTTCCCTTGGAAAGTTTTGACCAACTGTCTCCTAAACTGTTAGATGCATGGAGACTGTGTCCCCTCTGAAAACCCCTCTCCATTTTGCGGACGGGCGTGAGACAAGTACCAAGAGCCCGAACTACCCGTTACAGATTTCTTAAGGTTTTCACCACATAACTCTTAGGTAACTCCCGGGTATGAACCTTAAACTATTGCCCTGATCCCTAGTTATCCCTTGGCTATCCCTCTCCCCTTTTCTTGACCGCTTTTTCTAATTTCTTCTATTAAAGAGGATGGCCAATATGCAAATTATCAGAATTCATTCTAATCCGTTTAAAATTAGTAATAATACTATTTAATAATAATAATAATAATAATAGAGTCCACGAATAATTTAATATAAAAAATTTGAAACATTTATGTGCATCTATGATCCATTAAGTGCAATGGCGAAACTTCCAAAACAGTTGTTACGGTTTTCAGTCCTAAGACTGGTTTGATGCCACCCTTCATACTAACCTTTCTTGCGAAAGCCTTTTTATTTCCTTATAACTAGCAGAATCCGCATCCTTCCTAATCAGCTTAGCGTATTTCATCCCTGTCTCCCTCTTCAGTTCTTACCCCACACACTTCCCTCTAATGCTAATTTTACAAGAACTTCATTTCTTAAAACGTGGGCTATTAATCTATTCCTTCTCTTAGTCAACGTCCTCCATATTGTTCGCTTTTCACCTATTCTGTTTAGAACTTCCTCGTTAGTCATTCTATCCACCCATCTGATTTTCATAATTCGCCTATAGCACCACATTTCAAAGACTTCTATTCTTTTCCTTTCCGCTACTCCTATCGTCAACGTTTCGCACCCATATAACGCCACGTTCCTTACGAACAGTTTTAGCAACGATTTCCTAATATTCACACTTATATTACCCGTAAGTAAATTCCTCTTTTTCGCGAAAGTCTTCCTTGCCTTTGATATCCTACTCTTTATGTCTACTATACTTCTACCATCCCTACTTATTACGCTTCATTTTATTTATTATAGTTTCCAAGTCTTCTTCTGACTTCCTTAATACTACAATATCGTCGGCAAAGGGTAAGGTTTTTATTATTCTCCTTGCAGTATGATTCGTTTTCCATATTTCGTTTTACCCTCCTTCATCGCTTGTTCTGTATATATAAGTTAAAGAGCACGGGCGGCAGACCGCATCCTTTGCTTACTCCTTTCTTGATTACGACTTTCTTTTCTTGATCTTCTATTCTAATTACTGCTGCCTGTCTTCTGTACAGGTTAAGTATAAGCCAAAACAGTATTAATAGAAAATATTAAATTACATTCTCTGCAATATTAAATATGTTTATAGTAAAGATTGACTTAATTTCACATTCTACTCTACTATAAAATGAAACTATTCAGCTGTACAGAAATTAAAATAGATTAACCTCAGGTCATTATTGTATTACTGACACAATTGAATGTGCAAATCCTACACATGCACGTAGTTTACATTCAAGGCACTATTTTTGATTCCATGTGATTATATTATAAAATATGGTTTCTGTATTCCTTGCAGTTTACTGGCATTCATCACACTTTCTACCGTTTGGGGTTTTTATTTTTGTTTTAACATCTTTTGACGTATAAGGAACGAAATGTCGTATAAAACAATAGGGTTGGTTTAATTATTTGTTGATTCACGAATAAATTATAAATGTTCTTAAACTGATTATTTTCCAAATACATATATTCAGTCAACTGAAATTTTTTTAACTTGCATAATAATATTAGCATAATTCTTAACTTTTATTGAGGTTATCCACCTTATAAAATACGCTATATTTATAATTAGTAGGAAATGTTGTATATAAACATTTATGATCGTAAAAATTTCAATACGATATATGAAAAGAGTTTTTAACTCAATGATGGCAATGTTCTTCTATGTTTCAGTTTTATTTACACTAATGTTATTTATTTAAAGCATATTACAAATAAATGTTTGTACTATTTTCAAATTCGCCTGCTCATCGTATAAATTTTGAAGAATTATAAATATTCTCTTAATATCATTGATCACCATAGCGTTAGAATTAACTTTAAGAACGCGTTACAACGATCAAACCAGCGATCTTTGATATGAAGAATTAAAGAAGATGAAGCTACCTTTAAAGATCAGAATAATAATGATATAGCCATCAATAAACATTGTGTTAGAATTGAAGCGTGTATATTAAAACATGATAATGCATCGGATTTTCAACAATTTACCCAACTACCAAAAAATTCTCAGGAACGTTCTGATTAAATGTAATCATAACGTATTATGTCGTACTGTATATGTCAACTTTTTGTTACATCCGTCTTGATTGGTGCCATCTTTGTATAGATTCTACTTCTCTGATCTCTGACCATAATTTAACAAACACTTACATGGATGTCTAAACTTTTCAAGTGTTTCATTTATAATAATCTATTGCTTATTGTATGAAATTATGGTCAATGTTTTCATACTATTTAACTGTAACAGATGCTGAATATTCTAATATTTAACAAATAATACATATTCATGTTTAGAAAGGTATATTCGAACTCCAGATATAAAAAGTTTAATAAATATATGCAGCTGCATATTAGTGCTTAATATCTACAGAAAATCTTACGTAATATGTAATATTACACATCATTAACGTATAATAACACATTTGTGACTGTTTTAATATCGGCCAATTACACTGTCATTGTCTTTATATACTGGGTCTTTCATTCTTCACATAGGTAGCTTTCATTGAGTTAGTCTTTAATACTGATGTATTTATTTCTTAAGCACCGTCGTTTTAATTGCTTATGACTCAGAACTCTCAGCGTCAACCTGTCTTTCATCTTCAGTTGCAATTTATTCCGCCTTACGCTATATGAGATACTCTGCTAACTTCTCATCAAGACCAAAACTGTGTTCTATGCTGCTATGTTCAAATTATATTCTGAACTTTATTTTTCTTATATTAATCATTTTTAATATAATAAGAACAATTAACGTCTGTGAATAACAAAATTAAATGAAGGATTAAAGATTTTACATAGAATTTTCAAAATATTTTAACAGAAAGTAGACATTTTGACCATCCATTGTGGTCCTTGCAAATAAAATAAATCATGAGAATAATTAACGACACGTAGAACAGGATATTACACAAAATTTTGAATTTTTCAAAATATAAAGCAGACGTTTCGACCATCCATTGTGTTCCTTATAAATAAAGGAACTTTTATTGACAAGGACCACAATGAATGGTTCCAAATTTTGTGTAAAAGTCTGTTACATAATTCGTTATTTAAAATTATTATTATTAATAGTAATAATAAATATTTTTTAAAAAAATAAATGCTAGTCACCTAAACTCGTTTTTTAGGACTTGAATCGTCTTTATTTATACAACACTTCCTTGGGTTTCCTCTAACAACTTTAATCCCGAGTGGGAAACATTTCATGAGTCTGCATTCCACAAATCACATGCAGATCTTAAACTTTACGATAACTCTACGCAAAATTGAACAAGTGCAAATGAATTTGGAACTATTCAAGTCAGAAATGGAAAGAACAGTTCCGTTAAGTAATGTCTTTTTGAGAAACAGAACAAAAAGTTGCATTTGACGTGTAAGGAAACATAAATTTCAATTCCAAGTGTTCACAAGTTGTTGCGTGGACAGAGAATGGCTGATCGTCAACTACAGTTCGTAATTTAAAACTCCGTGTCCATCAAGAGTATGGTCGTCTGATAGGTGGGATAAAAATATTAAAGGACGGAAATTAAATGAGGTGTATCTAAGGAAGGTATATAAAAATTAATGGGCAATATGTATGTAGTATAATGGCACGAGTGACGGATGATCAATGATCAATTACGTGATCGGGCGTTGAACACGATTTGCTGCAATTGTGAATTTAAACTACATAAAACCCCATACGTTTCCCATCAAAAATAATTCCAATTGAAGACAATCGCCAAAATGAAATTATTCATTTAAAATTATTATTATTATTATTATTAGGTACCTCAACTTGTTTTTTGGGCTTGAATATTTAATATCAAACCCCGGAATTAACCAGAGAAGAAACCAATGGACTTATAGGAAGTTAAGAATTTTTCGCCGCTTTCATGGATCTGTCCCGTTTCAAATTAGTCCTAAAATGTGTATAACTTAAACAACAATTTAGCTAACGCTTTATGGAATTATTAATTAAAAATAAAATTTTAGCTGTCTCAATTATAATATTTTACGGTAAATGTTACAAAATTACTTATGTGATGCGTATGATGTGTATTGAAAGACTAGTTAGTCACGTGGACGTACCTGAGAGCCAAGTACATGGCGCGTCTGCTTGGTGAGAGCAGCAGGGTTGCAACTGCTGGAGCGACGCTAGACGCTGGACGCTGTGCGCCGGTCCTCCCCTCCAATATCTTCTCTTCTCTTCCCTTGCCATGCCATCAAACCATGATCACTTTATTCCTATACAAGGTATTGGAGCTATTCACAAAAGCATTATTGTATACTCTATTCTCCCTCTTTTTTTACTGTTAACAATGGATTGAACGACAACTAACATCATGGCTTAGTGGTGCAGATCCGAAAGCCTGTGCACACATACTTACTGGGATGAGCACGCTTTTGGCAAATAAATTTGAATACAGAAATATATATTTTTTTTAATTAACGTCAATTTTCCAATAAAAAAACACAATTGCTTTCAAATCAACAAGGCTCTCAAAAAACTCCTTAAATATAAACAACGGCAAACCTATTTAATGAGTGCTTATCATTAGTTCTACTACATGAAATAATTTTTAAGAAATAAACTAGAAGCACTTCTTTAAATAATACTAACTTATATATTTAAATTACAGAAATTTAAAACTTCAATAGATAATTTAAATGTATTAAAAACAGAAATCCGTATAATATTCATACTAACATTCCCTATTATCGTGCATAGCAACTCTTAGTCATTTCTTTTCTCGTAAAATCATGAAATTATACGTATATATTGTACGTATTGCAAATATATCAAATCATACAGTAATATTTAACCGAGTAAGTTGAATGCTGTGACAAAAAGTTTGAAGCAAATTTTTTATGGAAACCGTTATAGATGCAGGTCTGAAATATTTCAATGCTTATTTTCATCTTAATGGTCTGTGTGTGGTAGCGTAATACATATTTTGAATTATTAGTTAAGAATAAAGAAACTCCTAAATTTGCCATAAAACAGATCTTGATAAATAAACTCTCCATGCTAACATATTCTGCGCAAGACTTTTCTTTTATACATAACTACACATCCCACATCCTTCCTATTGTGCTTTGCGCATTCCATCCTTGGCCTACCTCTTTTGTTCTTAATCCCTCTAATACTAATTTTGCAAGATCCTCGTGTCTCAAAACGTAGACTATTAAAATTTTATCCCTTCCCTTGGTCAAATTCCTCCAATTTGTTCTGTCTTCCTCTAAATAATGAATAAGTTTGACCTAATAAATATTTTAGTAAAAAATAGACGCTTCAAATAATGTATTTCTTCTCCCTTTGTCTGTATTTGTGCACCTTTGATCAATTCACACAATGTCCATTCTTCACTGAACTCCTATAAATTAGGTTGTGTAGAAAGTGATAAGTAAAGTGTAGGTTTGTCTATCTTAGATTTACAGGAATGTAGAGATGTTGAATCGGTCCTCGGTACGTCGACTCGGACTAGTTCAGTGGTAGTGTATAGCCCGGAAAGCGGGAGATCTTGGGCTTGGTAGACATTTTCCCATTCTTGTCTTTCTTATAAATTCTTATTTCACTTAAGGAAAAGATTACACACCGTATTTATGAAGTGCATGAAACATTAAAAAATCATTATAGGTAAGTGGGTAAACATACCGTAACAAATTAAACAGTAACTTTAAGATAAACTATCTTTTCTTATGTGATACCGGGAGCTTACTGTGGAAAACCACCCACAGGAACGCCACCGAGCATTACTGTTAAAATGTTGCAATTGTGACTCCTCTTGTAGCTGGTGCAATGATTTCATCTTTCAACGAGACATCTTACTTATTTTCTCCATATTTCCACAATTGTGTACTATATTATTTGAATGCGGCGTTGCCTGTATAGATAGGGTCGCGGTCGCTGTCCTGGCGCTACTCCAGAGGCTACCACGGTTCCCAGACTAGATGAAATATGAAACATTTATAATAATAGTCAAAAATAGCCGGTAAAGTAACAAATTATACTGTATGTTAAAGACACGGTCTCAAAGTTCTTTTTGGAATGAACACAAATTTTCTACCCATTTTTTACCCATCATCACATTACACAAATCTATTCGTTATTCCAATTTTATCCATAACCAACCTAGAATATCAAGAATCGCCGCTAAAAGCAGCTGCTGCGTTGCGATGTAGCAAGTCTTTGAGGTTTTGCCATAGTTCAAAAATACTTTCAAAGCTTAACTTTCTACTGCATCATTTGCTACGTTATATTTAGCTATAATGAATTTTTAAATGTATCATGGACTTTGTAATTACCCAGAATACATATATTCCATACGCTCGAAGAGATTAATTCGATGCTTGTCTGCTTGCAACAGCAGACGGTTTTTGATATGATGATAATGAATTTTCACGAGAAACGGCACGATTTACATCAATTTCATATCCAATATCCTATGGTAGAGTAAATATAATCAACATTATACGTTAAATTGAGCTGAGTTTGACAATCACTAATGCGCTGGTCGTATGTTAATTTACTATCAGTAATTTTGTATCTGAAAGCTTAATAGATTGCTTGTTTGAAAATCGTTACCATGTCTGCATTACTATCGGTCAATCGTTGTCGATATAAAAACGAGAGAACACTTTATCTTCTTTTACTTGGACTTTTAGGACCTGTGTTAAATTTGTACTTCAGGACCTAATTTATGACAACAAGGTACCGTTAATTCGCTGAATCAAGTTAAGCTCGGACAAAAGCATATTTTTGTAAGGCTTACGGAGAAATAGTTATGGCTCAGAGGGTTGAACGAACGACTTCGTCACTGGAGGAATATCGATGCTGACGCCGCAGACTATCTGTTGAAGGCTCCTCTGTATCGGAAAATACTCACTAAACGACTGCCGAGCTTACGTAGGCAAATCCCGTGAAGTTTTCTTTTGTTACATACCTTTTAAATTCAAAATTTAATCACATTCTTTTAGTTATATGAAGACCGCAATTTTTCTTCCTGAGTTAAATTTCAATATTTCATTTTGCATTTTAAAACGATGGCTGGCACTTTAACACTTTCATAAAAAAAGAAAACTGTATTAATTAAAATGCATGCTTATCATTTGAAATTAGGAGTTGTAAATCATAATTTCTAAAACATAAGTACTGTTTTTGTTTTAATAATTACTGTTGCAGAGCATGCATAGCGTCGACGAGTTTGAACCCAGCAGCCGTAATTGAAAAGTTAATGAGACGATATAAAATATTTGGACAAACTACCTGAAAACCTTATAAAGAAATTTACTGATTATAAATACTACAAGAAACTAAGTGTAACCTGTATGGATTGTATATCCTTACTGAGCAGAGGCACGGGTTGTGAACCACAGATCGACCATGTGGCGAAGAAAGCGAGGAAGACCTTACATTTTGTTATTACTTTTAGGTATTTAATCCAAATATCTCGTGCATTTTCCTATAGTACAGACAGTATAATGACGAGATGCTGGGAAATGTACAAATATCTGTTTCAGAAGTAGTGAAGCGGTATGCGGGACGTGGACAGTATCAATTTAATATTTAAGTTCGGAGTTTTTAGAATTACATATTATATTAAGATGATAAAAGTTAATAAGGAAAGTAGAGATGATTTCAATTTCAGAATTCATTCAATTATATTCCCGTATACAGAGGGATGCAGAGAAAACGAAAAAACTTAGAAACAATTAAGTTGAATGAGTGGTGAGAACTGCAGTATGCATCACATATTGTACAGAAATAAAAAGGCATCTTAGAAATACAAGAAGTAAACGTAGAAAATAAAAATTTTCTGACTGTGTCGAAATAACAGCATCAGTTGTGAAAGTAATTGCTCGAAGGAAAACATGCTGAAACTCTATAAGTTGAAAATATTAAATAAGAAACGTTCAGTAAGCTATAAACCGAATTGCATAATGGTCGTACTAAGAGAATTAGGGTGAAAACATTTAAAAACCTGTAGCAACATGTTCTTTGGGATATATTTCGGCATATTAACAACAGAATCATAAGTAAACAGTGGCACTACATAAAGTTCTAGAAAATATACAGTTACAAGATGTGTCGTTACAAGATCGCCTTGTGGTACGACCAGCTAGTCCACCCGCGCTTTTCGTCAAGAGCTGACAATAGTTTGCGCCTGCTGGGTAAGCAACGAAAGAACGCCGACAATGGTCATCGACAGACTCTGGACATGTGTCGAGCTGACGGCATAGGTTGAAGCAGTCAAGTGAACGTTGCTATTAAAGTTGTTAAGAGAATGAAATCAAAGGACTTCTTAATAATACCCAAGTTGTTAAGAGTGAATTTTGAGACAGAAAACGAGCCAGAGCTTCAGGGAGCAACAGACAGCGATCTTCCCGCAGCCCTGCAACAGTCATTTCATTGCACCTTTATAAAACGGACTTCATTTTGATTCGTTTGTTGTCCTAGAAAAACATGATTTCTTATAAAAAAGGATCTTAATAATTATTCATAATTTGAATATAAAAAGAATTAATTTGTAAACAAATATTAATTTCAATTTCATTACTTTGTTAATGCCAAATTTAACATTATTTATTATATTATTTATAACATTACGGCCATAGTGTGTTCCAGAACTAAACTAGCGGGAAGGAAAAGCACGGTCAAAAATAATATAAAAAACAAATACCTAAAATTCAACGGCACAGATGGCCTGGTACGTGTAAATACCATATATATATATATATATATATATATATATATATATATATATATATATAATGAAACCCTTTAAGGATCCTACTAGAAAAGAACCTATATGTGTTGATGGAAAGTGACTTGTATGAACCTGAGTCAGATTGATCAGGCTCTTGGCACTTGTAACGCTCCCTTCCGAACTCAGTAGATCGGGATTTGTTGTGGGGACTCATCATTTCAAACTCTATACCTCAACTAGGTTTGGAAAGCCGACTGTTCCAATGAGAACAAATGACTAATACTACCGTATGCCACAGCGCTTACAAAAATAAAGTATACACATTTCAAAACTGACCCAGGTGTGTCGACTTTAATTTATAACTAGAGAGAGGAGAAATACATACCCGAATGTAGCTTTCTCTCCAACTAGATTATCAGCTGTGCTATAAGACGAAAATTTAAATTAATGTCGTCCTAGTAATGGCCAATAGTCTACTTAATTGATGAGCAACGGTTGCTTGAAGCACGTTTTGAAATATCCTAATACAATATGTACTACATCAGAAGTTATAAATATTTACAACAGCATTTAAATCAGAATCATCGACTTGGTTGATTTACTGCGCGATTGTATAAACCGAATCGTATTACAAAGAAACGAATGAGTATGATCTCGGTTATTATTTGGGAAAGAGTTATGGGCTTTGCTGAAAAGCGAAAGGTATGTGAAATCAGAGTGAGTTGGACTCATTCCAAGAATAAAAACTTATCGAATTACAAGATAGCCCCGAACTGGAATTTATGAAAGATAAAGTATTTTTTTATAAATATATATAATTTTATTAAAAATTACGCAGTTGGTTTCAGAATTGTAAATTCAATAATCTGATATAAATACATGCATTAGGGTACATCCCAATGATTGTTCCTTTCTAATTCAAGACCAATCGCTTCACTCTTTCACAAGTGAACTGGAAGAATTAAGAAGCATTCAAGGTTACTTATAAGAGCAGACCAATTTACAAAATAACGAAGGAAGGGAATATTTATTTTTGTCTAAAATACCATAAAAGAATACGAGGGCGTACATCTAACCAGACTAAAAGGAAAGTCTTTTGTATATGATATGATATGAAAGAATTTTTAAAAAATTAAAATTTATCTTAAATAAACTATATTGACTATTTTCGAAATGATAAATAGTAGATTTTGATCAAATAACATCCAAGACGAAAACGCCAGGCAGACGCAAGACTTCAACTGTAAGAGTTTCAGAGGTTTTATGGTGTTTGACAAATTTAAACAGATTATCTTTATTATTGATAAATATATGGAATATTGTAAAATAACCCATCGCCGAAGAATGAGTATTAATTGTCTGATGCATTATATAGAAAACTGAATGTGTATTATGAACGATTGTTTGAATTTTTTCAACTTGATTTTAGAATAAATCTGATTGCATGGTAGAAAGCTCTCGACTTTTAAATTTTAATAACGATTAAGTCCTTTGTGGATTAATAATGTTTTTAAGTTTCCTATCACATCGATTTACATCAGTCTAATTCACAACTGATATTTTTAAGCAAATATATCAAAAGTCCCTTTATACATTTTTCTCTGACAGACATTTAAATGGGAAAACAGTTAATTGGTGACTATTTAAGTATGAAGCTGACGGTTTTACATTTTTTAATACATATTTCAACATTTTATCTTCATATTGACAGCATCAGCGTATAATACACACACACAAAATTTTTTAAGCTTCTTTATTTAACATTTCAGTACGATCTGTCACTTTATTTGTGTTATTCAGCTTAAAATGGTCGCGGTTCTTTTCAAAAGAACATACAATGGCAGCCGCCAGGTATTGTGAACGCTCTGATAAGCTGCGCGGAACGTATAGTTACTATCTGTTTTGTCGTTTTCTGTAAATATGTTCAATTCAAATCAAGTGTCCACTTGGTTTCGTTGCAGCTTCACTGAACAATTGTCTTGGACATCTTCATGAAAGACCGATAAGGACAATAAGATAAATTGTAAACCCAATTTATTTGTTAAAATCTTTACTATCGGCATTAAACTAAGACTATTTACTCCGTATTTATAGTATGTTTAGTAAGTTGTGTAATTCACAGTACCTGAACAATATATCCGTGATCTTACTCCACAATTGTAAATTGATGCTTTATGCTTCGTAACAGTTTTTATCGCCGCCTTTAATGAGAGGAACCAAGTTGAATCATAAATGGAATAAAATTGACGTTTCTTGTTAAAATAGAACGAAAATTTTTGCTATGATTTCATTATTTTAAAAATATAGTAAGTTGCTAAATTATGTTTCAGGCACTATGGTTTGTTGAATTCTGGAGGAACATATGGGAAACAAGTTAGCATACTTGAAGTTCCAGAAGTTGCAAATATTACCCACCTGAGAACCTCAGCGCCTTTACACTGCTCGTTAAACGCTTTTATTACGTCATTTCCAGTTCGCCAATTGACCATACATTCCCAGCTGTATAGTACACACCACTTTGTAGTACTTCAATAGCAGTTTTACTACAACTCTACCCTGCATCGCAATGTCTTGGACGATATAAATTTCTACACTTGTGATATTTGCATTGACATACGAAAACGAACAATCACAAAGAAGCATCTCAATTGTTGATTCATATCAGTCAAATTACTCTGAAAAGGTTCTGAGAGATCTGGAGCCCATAACCTATATTAAAAATCTACATACTTATTTCACTTTTTTAAGATAGGAAAAGAATCCATCAATGATGTATGTCTATGAGTCTATATAGGAAGAAATATCATGAATATTATGATAAAAAACAAAATCCATACTATATAATGACAATAACGTTCAACCCCAATGGTTAGAAAAATATTCGCACCCAACTTTCTAACAAAATTTGAAACCGCTTGAAACCTCATAGAAACCGTCGCATTCAGCTTCCTCTTGAAACCCCCTCAAGACCGCACACACAGCATCAAAAATTCAGGAATACAAGGAGAAGCCAAATCGCTGGGGTCTATTAAAATATGTACCTCAATACAAATAGGATAAAAATGCATTGTAAAACATTACGAATACATTTTTTTTGAAAAATATATTTTTTGAAAACCTAAAAAAATGTATCCAATGCCCACGGCTTAACACTATACGTTTTTTTGCAGTCATATCTGTAAAAATTACTATTTTAAATATTAATTGAATTTGAGGAGTTTAAATTTATGAATAAATAAGACATTAATGAAGAGAAAATTTTCAGTCTTCAAAGATATAAACTAAGACAAATAAAAAGAAAACTATTGCAGTTATTTTTTTTCAACTTCCAAAGAATAAATAGTATTTACAAGTACAATCTCTGTTAATATCTCAAAGTACGTACCCTTCCATGTTATTAAACACTATTTTCCACTAAAATAAACTACTTTAAACACCGAGTTGCGTAAAAAGACTAATAGGAAATATTCATGTCCCTTTGTCATATTTAATGTATCTCAATTTTATTACATTTTATATTCTCCTAGGCAAGCTGACTTTGTTTGGCGATCTCCTGGTGCAGATTAAATAATTTGATGAGTCAAGTATACGTTAATTGTCACAGTTTAAGACAAGCAAAAATCGAAAGAAATTGTAAGTTAAAGAAAAGCTCAAAGATTCCTGATTCGTTTGGTGAACGTTAGTGACAGTCATTAAGTGGCAACGAAGTAGTCAGACAAAAACAGAGTTGGGTTACCAAGTAGCATCCCTAGATCGACTTATTCATCACGGAGACTTCCACCCAATACCCTACCTGACCTGATTTTACATCAATAATATACGTTCATTGCATTTACACGTGTGCGTTGTCCGGTCACAACCACGTTATTAAGAAATTGCTCATTATCATTAAGTATAGCTTCTGATTCATAGCTCCAACCATCGGAGATAAAATATATTTTGAAATTTACATATATTACATTTTGGTGCCTTTATTTAATATTCGCTGTAATGACTAGCTCAAGCAAGCATAACTAAGACAAACAGGATACACGGGAGACGTTTTGGAATTTGCTAACCATCTTCGGATGTGGTGGACTGAAGATCCAAGCCTACTTGGAGGGAAATGAGGTGTGGGTACGTGGCTTAACCAACGCTTGTAATTAGCGCTCCCAAACTCAGTCCCTCATTTCTTATTAGGCGGTCACGATCTGGGAGCGAGAGTTTGATTGAACGCAGGAGCAGCGTCCTACGCCATTTGTCACTCACGCGGTCTAGACACTTAAGTTACACCTGTTACGCATTTGGGCTTTATCTAGCTTAATAAATCGTCATTTCTTCGCTCTTCAATGATTCATCTTGTCTGAAATTTTTCCATTTTTTCTCTATGCAAAGTGCGGGTCACTATTGTAACACAAAACAATATATATTTTAAAAAATCACAGTTTAAGAATAGTTTAAATAATAAATTGAATTTCATTTCATAAGAAATGTTAGGAAGAAATAATTTTGGGGTTTTCTTACATAGCCTTCAACTTCCAGTGAAATATTTTCCAATAATCGGCGCCTTCAGGAAAACAGGAGTTGGCTTTCTGTGCTTCGTTGAGTTTTAAGTCTCCGGAATCAATATTCACTTTGTGGTTCACCTTTTATTCTCGGATAAAGCTATGGGACATTTACCCATGTTTCGCTTGGTGTGTTACAGTCAAAAACTATTCCACACCTCACATTATATTGCCTTATCATTGAACGTGCAGTCATGGCTGAGGGGTCTCGAGCTGATCTGCAGAAACGTGGCTTGGTTCGAGTCCCAATCGACTCAACCAATTTTATTTGTTTACATTACTTACTTTGTTTCGCGAATGTTCTGTTTCTGGAATATTCCATGAATGTATAAATTGTTCTGGATTCCGAATCGGAGTCAGTCTTTCTCAGCACGAGCCTTTTTACAGCACTTCGTCAACTAAATTTCTACAACCTGTAGGTGTGTGTGTTATTGTATCTTACTATCCTATTTATTTTATTCATATAAAAAATTTACGAATATCAGTTCGTACAATAATTGACGATCCTATGTAATCGTTGTTGTTGTTGTACTGAGTTCTTAGGCTGGTCTGATGCAACCCTCCATGCTAACCTATTTTGGTCAGGCCTTTTCATTTCTTCATAAATACCACATGCCACTTCCTCCCTAATTATCTTAGTAAATACCATCCTTGGACCCACTCTTATACTCTCACTCTTCCCTCTAATACTAATTGTACAAGACCCTCATGTCTCAAAACGTGGCCTATGAATCTATCTATTCTTTTGCTTAACGTTCTCCATATTGTTTATTCAGTTAAAAATAATGGTTTGCTTTACTAAGAAATGATATGACGACCCTTCGGGAAAACCAGAATTGGTAAAAAACAACTATAATGTATTAACCACGTGAGGTGGGGGAATGTTTTATTTGTCATATGAGAACATATGTCAAAATGAAATATTTTTCTGCAACTTAAAAATAAGCAGATGATCCTAGCACGCTAGGTTTTCCGTCTACTTAGACGACGTTTTCTTTTTTATTTTTCGTTTCAAATTTCTTAAGTGTTTTAATATTATAATTTTGTGATTTCAGTTTGTATTACAACTAACATTTTATCTTAAGCTTAAATTCATAATTCTTACTTTTTCAGTTTACCCTAATTTAATATCTGTCTTTACATTAACATTATTAGTTAATTTAGACTCTATGGCTTACAGAAAATATATTTTTATTTCACCATGGTCTTATTTACGTATACCCAATGTACGTTTCATGTTATGTACAGTATTCTACTATTTACCATGTATTGTATTATTTATGTATATTATTCTTTGAATGTTTGAATCTTCTCAGTTTTGACTGGACCTATTTCCTGGTCATACGAGTAGTCCAATAAATCAAAATCAAATGTTAATATCGGGCATCAGTTACTCTTTAATATCTGGTCATTCAGGATTGATGGTGGTACAGATATTCGGTTTGCTGCACTCTTTCAGAATCGAGTTCTAATATTGCTTTTACATATATTGCTCCCTGCCTGCGAAATTCGCTGGAAGTGCCACACGAATCGACCAAGCTGTGCTATATTCTTGTCGTCGAGCAAAGCGTCTACGACGCCGTGATACAATTCGGCTAGCAAGACGTCCTGATACTATTCACAATAGCGAATACGACGAAACTCGACCTGGCCACTGTGTTCTACATACCGTAGTTATAATAATCATCTATCGGCTAGAGGTGGAGAATCTTTCTATCATTAGAGACCACATTTAAATTAGGCAGAAATAAAGGAGGTCACATATGTTGACACACCTACAAATGTGACTTTTAATAAAATTATTAAATATTTTGTAGTTTATACGCGCAACTTCGAATTTCATTAAGTGATTTATTCATTATTTAACTATAGCCCAATAGATGACACTTTATTATTTCTTAATATAAAGTTAGCGAGGATAAGAAACTTGGAATTCGCGCCAACATGACGGGACCTGGTGCCGCCTCTAATCCCCTGAGATGTATTTTGGAAACGGAAGAATATGAACTGCGTGATTCTCGCAAACAGCTTGGATGGAAATCGAAACCCACGAAGGTGACCAAATATTTAAGTACCACGTGGTTGCCTCAATTAATGGGGTTTCATGGTCTAAAAAATGGATTATTAAACATCGATTTCGATGATTCTTCACACAGCGGTGAGGCTGTGTGAATTAATCACGCGGTACTCAGATGGATGGGAACCGACGCTTGGTCCCGGACGTATATGAAGGAGGTCAACAGTCGACGCTGTTGAAGGCACCCTGGCTCACGCTTTTTATCCTGGGATTAATAAGAGATAACATTGCTTCACCGAACCTCAGAATTTGTAAATATTTCCTGCATTAATGTTTTTCCCAGTTAAGTTAATTTGTAAACAAATTTCCCATTATCTTTTAATTACCCTTTAAATTTTATTCCCACACACCGCACTACATAACACAATAAGTTTTAATATAGAATACTTTTGTATTAATTTGTATTAATTATTTTAGTAAACAATTACATATTTAAGTAACATGTCTCAAGTAAGTGAAATTTTATTATTAAAATATGTACATTATCTATAAAATGTGGTTTTGTTGTTTGAGTAACGAGAACAATTTGTTTATATATGCATTGCTTTATATGAAAATAATTGCCTTGGTTTGGGATTTCTTCAATCCCGTTCGGATTCATTATTGACGAATACCGAGGCTTCACTGTACTAGCTTTAATGAAGACCGCAAAATAAACTATAGGAGGCTGCACATTCCCACCTATGGTCTAATCGGTGAACCAGTCGCAGCCAGCCCGTTATCGAAAACAATCTGTTCGTGCTCTAGAACTTTACTGTTTCCCTCACCACTAGCTTATGAAGCAGAGGGAAATGTAAGGACGCATACTATGCCTTCATGTTCATTAGTACGCTCTTCCAAATTGCTTCCGTTATTTTCGGTTACGTTTCGCTAGTCCTAAATTTCATTTTGGCTTGAAACACCGCATTGCTCTGAAGGGATCGACATTCTTCTGGAAATTCATCGTTGTCTAAAAGGGCATATACTTAATCATCTTATCGCTTGAACTGCCATTTTACTAGCAGCATGTTCAGTATTACGATTGTGAACAATTCTTACATTCAATGTGTAAGACAATTATAATATAATGTGTCGCCTCATATCGCATTATTCCGATAATAATAAACCCATAACGTACAACAATAAGCAGTACCAGAGACGTGGTCATAACCGCACATCCGTCACAAATGAGCACTATTTACGACTCATTTCGTACGCCATTTATTCATTTAGTCATTCATTGGTTGCTGTTATAGTCGCGCTGACTTTTGGGCAAAGCCTATCTTTATACATGGCGTGTTTTCCACAGATATCATTGGGCGAGTCGATTTACTGCTCTTAAATTTCGTTTCATACCTTACAATTACGCATAAGACTCTCTATGTGTTAGAATGTATTCTGAAAATCACTCTCGATGGAGACTGTACTTGCCCTCTTCTCTGCCACTTATTCATAGCTCGGTCTGCTGTTCCGCTGAACTAAACGAGTTTACTCGATTCTAATATAAGACAACAATGACAATCCTTTTGCAAGATGATACAGAAATTTAGGCATATTTAATTGCTAAACAATATGTAGGAGTGATACGAGTGGGGTTGGGGTAGTAGGTACGTAACTGGAAATTCTTTCAGGATGGATCGATTCACGGGAGCACAATGCACACTTATTGTCAATTTTTTAACAATAATTTTGATACATGGACTATGAAATGTTTATTTCATTCACAGTTCTCATTGCATGATCTTCATCAGTCAAAATATTTTAAGGCACAGTTAGAGGCCTACGGGACTTCCAAGATAAACAAGGACAACGGAAGCAGTTCCTGAACTTGGATCATACTTGCGACGAAGTCCTGGATAAACTCTCAAGAGGTCAGCTGAGACTGAAATGTCACGAACATCTTGGTGGGGGAATTGTGAAAGGTGGTATGAAATTAGACCCTTAAAAATTTCGTCCATGCAAGAATTGAAAACAAAACCTGGAACAATTTAAAAGATTCAACTTTACTTTTCAAGCCTATCTCATTTTCATTAAGTTTGGGACGTGAATTACCAAATTATTCCATTACTGGGCCCAGGAAATTTTAAAGGCGCAACAATTTTCGAAAGATAATATATGAATAGCCAGTTTGACTTAGAGAACAATTGAACCCTATTTATTTGAAAACAAGCCAAGCGAGGCTTTGTCCATCAATTCCCACAGGTACACAATATGCACCGGTTTTCTATTCCAGACACTACTGTATTCTTAAGCCTACGAAAAGAAGATAAAGTTTCAGCAATGTAGCACAAGATCTGGCTTAGTTTACTAACGTAAGCAAGGTGTTTGAAACGAAACTTATTTTGAGCAAAGAAAATATTTCACAATCTTCAGGAAGCCCTGACTTGTCTTATCTGAAATTCTTCTATCTGGAAAAATACTTGTAGAAATTTAATGCAATCCTTGAAAGAATATTTTCAGCAAATGTTATCGACAAGAGCACTTTATTTCACATGATAATGCGGTGACTCAATCTCTTTCACCATCTTCTCAAATTTGAAGTCCATAATTTCAGGCAGTTGCAACGCGAATAATACTACTTTTTTAAAAAATCCCGAACGTTTGGTTTAACATAAAAATTAAAATTGAAAGGTTCATTGCTCTCAATAAAAACAATAAACAATAAAAAACTTATACAATAGAGGAATGTAAAATATGTAGGCTAAAAATTGAGTTATTTGTGAATATGTTATGAATACATCAGTGTTCCGGCTTAAAAATAATAATTATTAAACATATTACTGAATTCCTATACATTCAATAATAACGTTGACACCGGTCAAATTTGTGCCAGTTTATTTATTTTCTGGGGGGGTGGGTAGCAGGCTACATGAGGGTGATCCTAAAACAGGTACCTCGTCTTTAATATTATTTAGGAAGGGAATTGTAAAGGGGGATATAGAAGGTAGAGCAAGGTAACCAAGGGTTGACTAGGATCCCCGATCTGTAGTTAAAGGATCCTACCCTGCGATTCACCTAAAGAGATGCGTCATGTAGGTCAGGATATTACCAATAATTGAGTATATAATATGTTTATAATAACTACTGCCAGAAAGTTTAACAATCTTAATAAATTAATTATAACGATACGTAGTTTTCGGTCTTCGATTTAATTGTTTATGAATGCAGGAATGTGAAACAGAATCCTTAATTTGAATACACTAAACATGACAGACGTAATATATAAGTTATGAATGAAGCATTCTATGGTTTCCATGTTAAATACTTATTATTACGTAATATAAAAGATTTAACGCAGTTGGAAACCCGGGAATGTGTTATTCATATATTAAAAATAGATTGTATAAATTTATCAATTTTTTCATTTTCCAAAATAAAGTTTGCAATTGATAATGTTTTCTTTGCTCATGATTTTAAAACATCTGTGGTTAACTCACACGAATTTTTTATATTCAATTTTACAAACTACATTGCGTGTTAGTCATTTGTTGTGCATAGTAATTAGTGCTACCGTATGGCACATACATGGGCTGTGAAATGACTTTTCTTTCACTACCGAGTTAAAAATAAATCAGCCGAGTCAGCCATGTAGCGCGAACGAATAGTAACAGCAAATGTGTGATCAATGAATCCACGAAATTTGAATCATTGGGCTTTTTACTTTTTCATGGGAATGTGTAAATTAGTTTCTCGAAGAATCTTTTACGTTTTAACGTTACATTTAAACCACTATTTCAAAAATGTAATATGTTATGGAAATAAGTAAATAAATCTTGAGAAAATTATCAGTTAGTGGGAATGCTTAATTGAAGCCCAATAAAGCATATAGTCTAAAATTATCAGTTTCTAATATGATACTTTAAAGTTATCCTTTAATTTCATAGCAACTTTTATTTAAATTTCCTCGAATCATCCCAATAATTTCATAATTAAATGTTGGAAATAATCTAGTCTGCACTAGAAGTATACAAATTCCACGGAAAGTGATTAAAGCCGTAATCAAGCTTTACTGCCATACTACATCTGCGCATTTTATGATCTATACAGCTCAAGCATTAAAAGAATTGGTCCTGGGAGTAGATAATTAAACTACAAGTCAGACATAAAATTTAGAATTGAATCATGTCCACGGTTTCTTTACAATTAAAATATTATTGAATTAAGAGAACTGTCAGGTAGATAAAAGTTTGTTAATTATATTTTATATTTCTTGAATAATTTTATTGGTTCATAAATATTAACGAGTTTGTTTCATTGTATGGAGTCCCGTTAAATCATGGCTACTACAAGAACTAAGAATTATCGTAATCCAATTTCTAAATAATTTTTTTAACATCAAATCTGATATTGCTTTTAAGTAAAGATGTTACCTGGAATGAAAAATGAATCTTCTTTCGCAAATTCTGGCGGGATTAATACTCCACGGACCTATCGAATTTTCGTTCATTCTCTTCGAATCAATTAAAAAAATAATTTCATGGTCTTATAAGACTAATCGAGCACCGCGTTCCTCAGCTAAGTTATGGTTTAATTATTGTTACACTGCGTCACTGATCAGCTCCAAAACACTGGCAATGTATGGGATAGTTTGCGCTAAAATTAAGCTTCCCTTAGTTAACGATCATTAAAACTAATCTCAGCATGGGTTCATATCAGTAGTAGGTTAACAGTGGCTATTACTAAACACAGTATCGACAGATTTGGATTGATGACATCATGACAGACATATTCATGGAAATAATCAAGGTTATTAACAATTTGCATTCTTAATTAGGGTTGATAGATGGTCTGATGCAACCCTCCGTACTAACCTACCTTATTAGTATTCTTATATAGCACCACATTTCAAAAGCTTCTATTCTTTTCCCTTATGCAACAGTCTACGTTTCGCACCCACATAACGCCACACTCCATACTAGCACTTTTAGTAACGATTTCCTAGAATTCATACTTAATTAAGTAAATTCCTATTTATTGCAAAAGCCTTCCTTTCCTGTGATATCCTAATCTTTGTCTACCATCCCTCATCAATATGCTACCCAAATAGCAGAATTCCTTAATTCCCTTCAAAATACCCCTTCCGAATCCAAAACCCTTTGTCATCCACTATTTCCCATACTACACTTCACTATCTATTAATCCTCATTTTGAACTCTTTCCCCAGGACCACGTTCGTGCTATTTATTATGGTTTCCTGTGTCTTCTTCTGACTCCTAATACTACCATATCGTTGGCAAACCATAGGACTTTTAATGATGATAATTTTTCACTTGTTTTTATCAGTCACGTAATAAAAAATATTTAATTTTTTGTTTCCAAATTTTACTGGGAGCTTTCGGCAATTGCCATAATCGTCTATAAAATACAAAATTTGAAGCATTACAATTTTTAATTTTAATTTTATTTTTTATATATAAAATACATAAATATGAAACATTGTTTACTTTCGTTAATTGTACATACCTCCCTACAATTTGAAGCAAAATTATGAAAATTTCTTCACTGAAAAGTATGTGATTCCAGGCTGTGCTGGCTTACACAGAGCATTTACGTGTCTTATAAAAAGCAAGGGAAAAATTATCATTATTAATTTAACTATCAGTCTTTAAACAAATAATTTGTAAAAAATTCCTTGAAGAATAGGACTTTTATTTATTCTCCTTGCAGTATCATTCCTATTCCATATTCCATTTGAACTGTATTCTTCACCTTCAAAAGTATATATATAAATTAAAGAGCATGGGTGACGTTATGTATCCTTGTCTTGGAAAACATTTATGCATATTTATTTGTCACATTCATTTGGTTTGTGATCAATTAAAAAAAGTAGAACAAATTTCTTAAAATCATTTCATTTATTTCGTCGTATGAAGTAAAATAGCAATGATATTTCCAATTCTAGTCCAATATTGACAGGTTTTAATTCAATTTATTAAAAAGTGTATTAAAAGTCGTTGTTATGCGTTTTTAATGAAATACATTGGTGATTTTATAATAAATTTTTTACCTTAATTTTTTTAATACAATTAACGGAAATTTCATGCGCAGTAAGTATGTGTTACTCCACTCTGTTCATAATTTGTTCCTAACTGTACGGCATTTTATAAATGTATTTAAAAAAACTGCTGATTTTTTCTGCGATTAACTGTAGCAATTTGAAGGTAAACATGACCGAAATTAAAATGCTTCACCTATTACTGGAATTTCTACTCGGCATTATTGTAGGAAGAGAAATATTTGATTCACAGAATGGAGAATGACATTAATGTCAGCTATGAACCACAACAGAGTATTAATGAGAGAGAGTAACTAATTGGACCATGCTGTCGGGCCCCCATGCATTATCGCGTTCATTTGAAAGCGTATAAGCGGAGGAGGCAGGTGGCGGGAATGCGGATAATCGAACAGACCCTGAAACGAGAATGTGCTGGCATTCGCGTGAAAAGATGCGCCAAAATGTGTGGAAAGCGCAAACTAGGCAGCTAAAAGCTGCACGACACGAACGTGCACATTCAAAGCTAGAACTTTATTATTAGTTTGGCAGTTAACTTAATCAGATTGACTCCATAATATCTACAGACCTCATCTGCAACGGTTTACGACAAGGTTGGGTTTAAAATTCGACCACCCTTGTTACGAGCAATTGGTAGTATTGTGGCTACAAGCTAATATACGGTATAGGGTTTTTCAATTGGGGCGGGACGATTTTGAAATGGAATAAAACAAGCCATGTGTGAAATATTAACGAATTATTTTCCATTTGAAATCAAACATGTACCTTTCAATTAAAAATATAATTCCGTTAATACCTTACACACAGCTTGTTTGATTCCATTTCAAAATCCACCCTCACACATTGAACACCCTATATATGCTAAATATATTTTCAATTGATTAAAATGAAATTATTTAATTTATTGATGTACATAGTTACATCTTAAAAGTACAATGAAATGTATAAAAATGGATCTGAAAGAAATGCTCATTTTACTCCAATAATTATTTTTTTACTCTCATATTGAACTTCAATTTGTAAAATTAAAAAAGCTAGGATAAAACAAATCATACCAATATAATATTTAAAGTAATAAAATGATTCTAATATTGTAAAGTGAGAAAGATCGACAAAGGAATGGAATGGCGATGGGAATTGCAGCAAAATATATATTTTTGGACTATAAAGAATGTTAAATCACGTGAAAGCTGGACGGGGGGCTCTGCTTCAGAGTTATCCACGTGAATTATTCTCTTCATTATTCTACGCGGGAGAGACTCGACGCAGAGAACAAAAACGTTATCGAAAGCAAATCTGTATTCGGAGTCGGGATAGTGACAGCTTCGATTTGAATATTTTTCCTTGTTTCCAATTACGGAAGTGCTTGTCAAAGTGAACATTTTTTTTATTCGAACCTGGGAGAGCAATGTCATACAATATACAAACCGAGCAAAGAGTCTTCTGCATGCCGCCCACCACACCCGTATTGTATATTTCAGAACCAACAGGAATAAAATGAAAATTCAGCGCGATGGAAGGTAAAGAACATTTCTAAGATTAGATCCTAGATTGACATATGTCACATCGTGGCTAACAACAGTATATAGTATCAACTTTGTCAGTTGGAACTACTGTTTCTCCATTTGGAGGCTCTACAATTTATCACCATTGTTGTTTAAAAACCAGAGACACGGATTAAAATGCAAGACATTAAAAACCTTGTTGTTGAAGTCCTTAGACTGGTCTGATGCAAACCTTCCATACTGGCCTATTCTGCGCAAACCTTTCCTTTTCCACATAATATGTTTAGCGGATTCCATCCTTCGACTCCCTCTTCTGTTCTTACCCCACACACTTCTCTCTAATACTAATTTTACAAGACCCGCATGTCTCAAAACGTGGCCTATGAGTCTATCTATCCCTTCTCCTGGTCCAAGTACTCCAAATTGTACTCTCTTCTCTTATTCTGCTTAGAACTTCCTGGTTACTTACTCTATCCATCCATCTGATTTTCAGCATTATTTTATAGCACCACATTTCAGAGGGTTTTATTGTTTCTTTCTAGAACCCCTACCATCAACTTTTTAAACCCATATAATGCCCCGTTACATACGAAAGTTTTTAATAATGATTTACTAATATTCATTCTTATATTATCCGTAGGTTAATTCCTCTTCTTCGCAAAAGCCTTCCTTGCCTGTGCTATCCTATGTCTACTATACTTCCTTAACTTACTTCAAAACATCCCTGCCCAATCTAATACTCTTTGTTATTCCACTGTTTCCAATACTACACTCCATTACCTTCGCTTTCCCTCTATAAATCCTAATATTGTACACTTTCTCCAATCTTTTATTAAGGTTATAATTTCCTTCGTCCTTTATTATTATAGGTAAAAATTGTTCTCAAAAGAATTTAGAATAATTAAATTTCTTGATGCGTAGCGATTTTAAATTGATTCACTGTCGTTTTTGAAAATATATTAATTTTGCATTGTCATTGTTTTTAGGTAATTCATTTTTTCTTATTTTCCACGTGGCTTAAAATTTTGGTTTTTAGGCAAGACCGAGCACTTTCTTAAGAATTATATTATTTTCTTGGTCAATTATATCTGTTTAAAAATATACTTATATTGCAATTTCTCAATTTATAATTAATTTATAACGCTTGTCTTCGTGAATTATTTTTGGAACTTTCCATGACCACGAGTTTCCGGTTCTCAATGACGATTGTCCGGTGACCTGTAGGGTCGTCGTTCCTCATCAGAAGACAACTCAGAAGTATATTCTTGGATCTCATCTTTTGTAAGACTTTACGAAGCTGTTTACACTCAAAAACCCCTGTCAGTGTAATATTTTGTAGGTTCAATTTATAACAAGTGCACCCGGCTCGTTTGAAAAACTATAACATCCATATATGTGACTAGACATAATAAGTATTACTTGCATATATTTCTTCAGTTTATCTTTCCTTCTTCACCGAGAACGTCGAACCTATTTGCTGCAAGTGTGGCCTCGAAAAGGAGTTCAGTGGAGATCTTTAATAAATCTCTCTAGTTCCCTTTCTCGTATATCAAAAAGCTTGCAGCGTTCTGAGTTCTTGTTTTGTTCTTGGTTTTTCTTCATATTGTTTAAGAGAAGACACTGTTTCTTCCCAGTCGTGAGCAAGGCCATATCTCGTAGCCTTTGCGGTAGCTGAGACACGGTGAAGGCGAGGACTTCCCGGACACGATGCAAAATTACTTCCTCTTCCAGGCTAAAACGAAATCACGCCCGAACCCCAGAGCTGTGTGTTAGAACTTTTGACGAAACAACACAAATAACTACACTTGAATATCAAGCGTTCAAACAACTAGTGACACACAAATAAGTGTTTTGAATTTGCTAATAATGTATAAAACAAAAAATATAAAGATTGTTTATTTAGAGTAAATTTTATAATGTTATTGTAACAACATTTTGTGAAAGATATAACAATACAATACAACCCCTGAAATTTAATCGAATATAACAAATAAAAACTAATTATTAATAGTTAATTTATCTAACGTCAATGAAATAAATTAATAACACAGCCATTTAACTCACAATCCGATTTTAATTGAAATAAATAATTTAGTGTATAATAAAAGTAGAATAACGTATAATAGCTTCTTGCTTTGGAACGTCTTTTAGTGAAAATTAAAACTAATATTAATAATTTATCTGATTAATCTAAAAGAGAAAAAATTCCAGGTAATTGTGCCAAGTTTCGCTTGAAATGTGTGTACAATAAGCAAATTCGGAAAGTTTTTTCTTTTAAATGCAGGGGTAAATTTTTCATAAAAATTCATTGATGGAAATTAGGGATGACTTTTATAGATAGTTTTTAATCAAACTGAACGACATTTCGTCACCACATCTGGGACTTCTTCAGATGTTCCTATATAAATTTTTACATTAAAATTTATTAAAATGTTGTGGTAATGATCAGTCCTAAGACTAGTCTGATGTGACCCTCCATGCTAACCTATTCTGCGCAAGTATTTTCATTTATGCGTAGTTGCCACATACCACATCCCTCTTATCTGCTTAGCGTATTCCTACCTTGGCCTTCATATTCCACACAATTCCTCTAATACCATTTTTACAAGACCCTCATGTCTCAAAACGTGGTCAATGAATCTATCCCTTCTCTTGGTCAAAGTCCTTTAAATTGTTCTCTCTTTCTCTATTCCGCTTAGAACTTCCTGGTTAATTGTCCTATCCACCCATACTCATTAATATATAAGAGTAATAATAACATTAAACTTACAATTTGAAATTTTTATGGAAATATGCCAAATCTGTAAATATCCAAATATGACCGCCTCTAAGGGCAGCTGCAACTGAAATGTAAACAAGAATACAGGGCGTTATTCAAAATGCAACAAAAATTACATACCATATCACAACCTGTCAATTTAACAATAAATGGAGCCAATCGTAAAATAATTAAGCTAAATATATAAAACATCTCAAATTTATACAAAAAATGTAATAAAGTAATGAAAATATTAAAAGTTAATAAATAAACGTAATCATCCGTTTAAGGTATCATTATTAGAACTTAGAATGTTAACGGCTGTTTTAAAAAATGTGTCGTTTAAATAAATTTTGTTCAAAATCAAAAATTTTTCTAATCAAATTCATGACATTGCTTTAAATATGTATTGTTCAAGGTTTTTATGTTCTTTCCATCTAGTTCCAAGAGCACACTATGTAGCATTTTCCGCAATTAAGTTGACCACAATTAATTTTATAAATAGCATTGTGTAGCATTTCTTTTTTAATTTTATTTTCTTCTCTCTTAATAGCTTTTAGTTTCTCATTAATTTTAAAACTGACAAAATTAAAACTAGTTAGCATATTTTTTTAATTTTGCACTAAATTTTTCTAAACGGTAATTTATAAAGCTTTCAACTACTTTATTACCTTGATTTGTCTTAGTGCCATTATGTTTCTTTTTTAATTTGGCATTACATTTGTGATTTCTAATTCGCTTTCAAATATATGTATTAATAAATATAATTAAAATATTTTTAATAATTTTTACATTCTCACCTTGAGAACGTGAAGAGGTTACCAAGAATTGTTTGATACGTCGTGCTACTTATATATATTTTTTTTCATTTTATATTTTAATTAACGTTTAGGAACTAATTATAAGAAAATAGAAACACATTCTGCCTTTTTATTCTAGGCTATTCACGTCTTATGGAAATAAAAATAAATACAATTTTCCTATTGTAACGGTAAAACACATCTATTCGGACCGAGCCAAATGCAAGCTACGTGGGGATTATAGACAGGGGTAATAAGTCAGACAAAAAGCGCTACCGAGAATTTTCCCACGGCCTCTGTAATTTGGCGACAGAGGATGGTAAGGAGGGTGTTTTTTCCCCCAAATTCGTTATTGAGCGGGGCAATTGGTTCGTTCCAGAGAGGAGAGCCGTGGGGAAAAATTATTAAAAACTCCAGCAGAAACGGATTTTAGGCAGATGATGACATTATATTACAGAGAGATTGAAGAGACGAGGATTTGGAGGAAGGAGATGAATTGATGATTAAAGATGTGAAGGTTCCGAGTAGGAGTAGTGTTAATTCTGTTGTATGACAAGGCCCAGTTAAAACGATCCTTAGAGCTCGTGGATTTAGTAATGACTTAATTGTATATTAATTTGTATATTTTTTGTAAATATATATAGTGTTGAAATAAAAAGAATTGCCGACTTATAATTTTAAAATGAGAAAATTGTAATATTTATGTAAAATTGATAAATATAGAGTAAATTGTTTTTATAATAATTAAATTTCATTCTTATATTAATATTTTATTATAAAATAATATTTATATCATATTTATCTCACTATAGACGGAAACAGATATAAATTATAAGAAGTTAGCCAGAACCTCTCGCGGTCGGCGGTTAATAGCCAAAGAAAATAATGAAACTAGAGCGAATGGTAAATATAAATGATTTATTTAGTTATTTATTAATTATAGATAACATAAACTTTACTGTAGTTCACGTCAGTCTGAAGTATGAAGTAGACAAATAAGAATTCGATGTATGGAATGCTTTTGTTAATTAATAGATCTATGCGTCAATCGTTGTTGAAAACATTTATGAGTAGAGGATACTAATAAGACATTAGTTAATAAAATTTTTCGCAAAACTTTACAGACCAGTAGATGAAAGGAGAAAAACTGTCTTACTTGGTACAATTCGAGGAGACAACGAGATTCGAACCCAGGTCAACAGAAAAGCAAATCAAAATGGCTTTAGAATGGGTGCCACAAAATACATGTCTTACGAGTAGTAAGTATTGACAATTTCACTTAATGTTTTCTAATTTCAATGCAAACTTATTCTTAAGACTAAAATTTATTTATCTCCTAATAAGTTGCTAGTATATAATCTGTAGGGGTATCTACGTTAACAGTTACGCCAGGACTACCAACTTCGTTGTGTAGGTTCTAGAAATTTAATTTATAAATTGAGAATAGCTGTGTTTTTAGTCTTCAAATGAAGAAATTTCCATCGTTTTATAAAATGCTCTTTCCAAACTAAATCGAAAGTGTTGTGATATTTCTATTCAGACAAACCTGTTTGTTTTCGGACCCTTAAAGGAAATATGGGAATGTACAGTTTTACAGGAATTCGTAATTAACATTAGATTGCACGATACGACAGGAGCTGTAAAATTGTATGAAAAACGTTTCTAGACCAGCGATGTTAACACCGAGTTGGAATGAACTGGAATCGTGCTGAAGATATGAGGCATTTCGGGCTGATTGGTTTTCTAGTTATGGTGACCGGAGGATTGCTTGTGCAGTTTATTTCGGTCCATATAAGCCTTTAATGCTTTTGGGTATAAAAAAGCACTGAATTATATCAAATGAAAATGATGAAACATCTTCACAACTCTTTCACCTTGGTAAAGGATCGTTTTTCTATCAAGTAAGTCCTGAAACAGTATATATACTCTGATGTTAGTTGACAAGTTGGAAGAAATAAGAAGTTATATTTCTGTAATTATCAAAAAGGGAATATATATAATATTTATGTTTTAAAAAATAAACTATGAAGTTTTAGTAGAGTTTAAATTTTATATTAACTATTTAATTTATGGTTTTTATTTCAGCGGATAATAAAACACGAATTTTTTTATTTATTGTTGTTGGAAACAGTTGCTTCTGATGCATTTTAATTAGGACAAAGTGTGATATTTTTTTCAAGGTTCTAACTTTTGTGACGTTTTTTTCAAATTCTAAAATCAATCAGGGTGAAGTCGGTCTAATTTGCTGGAATATAAATCTTGTTCAAGATTACGATATGTTTCTCTCATATAGTGTAACACTTTTTATAAAAGCGTTCACTTAAAAGTAAATGCTGATAAACAAACAGAATACAGATAGTAAGATAAAGTTTTAGTGTATAAATTCCTTTTATAATAAATTACTTGCAGCACGTATGGAAAATTCTCTTCCTGATTCCGGAAATCATCTACCCATATTATTCGTCGTAATTTGGCTATTGCCATATTTTCAATCATTAGTAAATATTCAAAGATGGAAATGGAACTGTTCTTCGCAATCCCAGTTTATAATTGAAAATTGTTTGCGTTATGGTCCGGAATTATTGAAAAGTGGATTCCAAAAATAAACGAAAACTCGTTCCTCCGCCGAGAAACGAATATATTCGTCCTTTAATACTTTTATGACAAACGTTGTCGCAGAGCGCTGTTATCGATCTGCGTCCCCCGCTTGGCGTGGAAAAAATAAGGCAAATCCCAAAAGACTGGACTGGAGCGTGTCTCTAATTAACTAAAAAAAAGCGGCGTGTCAAAACAGTTTACAGGTGACTCTTCATGCACCGAAATATAGGTGGAATTAATGTATTTGCACGTACAAAAATGAAATTATATCCATTTGAATATTAAATGTGAGATATTTTTTAAAAACATATTTCAGCCTTTATACAGACACAATAATTTTTTTAAAAACTTCTACCATACCGGAGCTTTCGATTTCTTGTCAGATCATATTTTTCGATTCTTTAAACTAAAATCTATTCAGACTCATACTTAGTAACTTACTGAATAACGTCCGTTATACTGGCGCACTTTATAAAATCTAGATGTTGATACACCACGTCGTATTGGCATTGTAAACTAATTGTCCTAACGTTTTCTAATTAAAATTCTAATGCACCTGTCTAATTTTTTAAAAGAATAACTTGGAATTTGAAGGACTGTAGCTTTAATATGTTTTCTTTTGTTATATGACATAAAAATCCGTCCTAGCAGGTACCGAAATGCGTCTGGATGCATATTAACGTATATTGTTATTTGTGAAGTTATTTTTATAGTAACTTTGTATTGTTATCATTTTTTTTACTTGACCTAAGAGGACTATTTAACGCAATAAATAAATCACATTAAATCAAGAATTCAGTGATAGAACTCTCTCTTGACATTAATAAGGAATTTAAATATATTTTCAGATTTTCTGATGCATCAAAACTCATTATTTATTTGTAAGTCATTGGCAATTATCTGGAACACACAACTAAATTTTAATATAAATACAGCGATCTAATATAGTATTCATGTGTCATAAAATTGCATTCGTTTGTTATTAAATGCGATTGGCTATGTACCGTCACGCGTAGGACTATACAACACGAATATTCAACGTGACTTAGATGAGAGTCCGTACATCATAAAACTATAGTCTCCCCACATCACATAAAATATTATCAAGAACATTACTTTTATGGTATTTTTATTCTTCATTATGTACGCTAACATTTGTCGATAAATATCCCGCTTCTGCCACATAAAGTTAAAGAAATTGGAATTTCAGTGACTCGTATAACATATTTATTTTCCTTTCTGTTAAGTGGCTATTAGAGCTCAAAATTGGATTGGTTAAAATCTTGATTATTCGATACGACACGACACAAATGTCCTGCTGTGGTGAAAAAATAAAAATTAACGTTTAAATTATTTGCTTTTCTCATATACCCGTAAATCTCTAATAATATTCTTCAATTATCTAAAAGATATTTATAATATTATAATTAGGGTATATTTCGTTAATGTTTGGTTATTAATTTATCTCTTAAAACGCAAAGGATGAAAGTTCGAGAATAATTTATAAAATATTAAAATTATTAGTTGCTTTCATCTTCGGATTACTATTTTACGATGTATTACTACTAACCAGTACATATCTGTTCATCGTAATGATAATGGTAGGATGTCTTAAACGACGATACTTCTATTCATTTCAGGTAAAAGTAATATTTTGTGGTTTATGAACTGAAATACAATTCCATATATAATCTATTTATTCTAAGTTATTTATACTATGCCATTCAAATACAAGTTTAGAACCTGGGTCAAATTCGTCTGCAATTAAACGTCGTCTCTTATCCGATGAGACATTCGCGAAAAGCAACTAAAAAGTATCATTTCTTAAATAAAATATTATATTACGTTATATAATCATAAGAAATTAAACTTTTTTATTTGTTTGTAAATATTAATAATGATTTATAAGTCGTAGTGCAGTCTGTTTATATAAAGACTAATGCCACACACACTCGATGTTACTTTTTCTATCTACGCACGGTAATCAGACCGAAGAGATGGTTCAAGTATCTTCTCCTTATAATTTAATTTGAATGTTTCAGTGCTTTTTGTCTCTGTATGTGCCGCATACTAATCTAAACGTTCTGCAGACTAATCGGAATATCAAACGAATTTGAATAATCCCGACCAAATTTTTTACACGTGTTCCTTACGACTTCAGCAATCAAGGACACTACTACCAACCCTTAGCGCGGGAGTGGGCGAGCAGAAAATTTATAAATACATAAACGGCAAATATTTTTTATTCGAATAATTAATTTTTGCGATTAGTGATATTAATATCATCTCTCAGCATTTTACATTTTTTCATTTTATTTTTCAGTTTCTTGACTATTAAGAAACTGATTTTCAAAAATGTGCCGGTCTCTTTGTTGGTTTCATCACGTGTTAGCAAGTAGAATACTGCCCGATTAATGCTACAACGGGTTAATAACAATGAATTTCTGGACATCGCCGGGTAACCGGCTGATTTTTTGTGCAAAGAATGAATATGGCAACTACTCGTACTAATTTCAAAATTAATGTACGAGATAATTTTTAGCTTATAAGAAACCATTTAGGTATAATGTAATGCAATAAATATAAATCATAATGATGTTTAAATATTAAAAATGTTTTTATATTTTGTAATTTAATTCAAATATATTTTCACTCGTTATATATGATAAACAATTATAAATTAAAATCACCAGACAGAATGAAGAACTAAGGTTACAACTTCATTTCCCCCTGCAAACAATTTATATGGTCTGGCCGTGACAGTCCTGTTACGCTATGCTTGTTACTGTAACAGGCAACTTCGCGGTTCGAAGCTCTTTCAGGCTGTGACCCATTGATAAACTGACTTAAATTTACGATATGCTACGTTTACGACCAACCCCCAGGAATTACAAGTTATAACTTCTAAATTTATTATGAGTACACTCAAACATGAATACTACTTTGTATGACTTTATTCACATAGCCGGGGTTATAATGCGATGTTGAGGTGTCAAAGATGTCCCTAAAATTGTCAAATACTAATCCTGGAATTATTTGAATTTCTATGTACAAGCTAGTTCAGCTGAAGGTGTGCAGATGGTCAATGCAGCCATTCATTATTTGAAGGCATTATCAATTCATAAAGTAGAACAGTTGTAAGGTACATTTTAGCTCGGAATTAGTATAATATATATATCACATTATTACTTCATACTTATATTTATTACATAGTATGTAAATGTTCATATTCTTTTGATATACCGATTAGTCTGCAGAATGTTCCTCCTAGATAAATAAAGTTCCTAATGTTACTCGTTCAAGCGTATGATATTTCGCACCAAATTTTAACTTTTGTGGAGTAATTAACAAAGGATATACGAAACCATTGTTTGGAGGAGTGTGTTAACTCTACCTGTCAGTACAACCAAAGCTTTTACCAGAGGCTGTTTTGAACTAAGCTCGGTCTAATTAGGTGTGACGGCTCACCTAATTAAACTATACGTGAAGTACTATTCACACAGGTAAGTTCGTGATATTGACTGAGAAACAATATTATAGATTATATAACTATTTGTGCGGCTTTCTGGATCTGGAACTACAATCCTTATTTATAATGAAGTAACACCGATATTAGAAGTCTAAACTAAAATGGTTTCCATAAAGATGCTTCTATTCCCCTCAAACATTGAATTTACATTTTTATAAATACAGTTTAATTAAATATAATAGTAACGTTATCTGACTTTATTGAAAATAAATTAGTTCAACAGTCAAATATTTAAACGATTAGGACAGATTCAATATCTCTTTATTCCCGTAAACCTAAGATAGGCTCACCTAAATAATAAATAATGGAATAAAAGGGGACACTTTTTAAGTTCTCGGGGTTATTTATCGTTTGGGTAAACACGTGCAGCAGAGTTTCCGTTCACTGGAAGAACCTGTTTTGTGCGTCTCGGAACAGATTACCATGCGACTGGACTTCCTTCTTCTCTCGTTGTTCGGGTTGAGCCTGAAGCTGCCGGTAAATAATGGTATGAAGTCGTGCCACCGGAATTGCTTTTCCGCCTTCGTTGTTTTTATCGTCGTTAACACCTTCGCCGTCTAGCCTTCTGGTTGAACCCGATACTCCAACTCAACTTCGTACCACTCTACTTTCAACTTACTTCTTCTCAACTTCTTACACCGTACATCTCTGCCTCATCGACTGTCAATCTCTCACACAATACTCTTCCGCGGCTTACTCGACTTCAATGTCTCACACTATACTATCCACTGCTTCCTCGACCTGACAATCCATAATTTATACTGTTTATTTTCCCGGGTTTCACCTTCGCAGGTAAACCCGGTATATGCCCTCTTCCAAGGGGTAACGCTATCACACGTGACGTTTTCCTGCCAATCATTGTGAGTTCTCCGTCAAGCGCGGGAGATTTTTCATGACTCAGGTAAGTGTGCCTAGGAATTTCCGAAGGTGAACGCTCCCTCAGCCAAAAACAAGTATACCATTAAAACCCCGCATTCAGACGTATCTCCGAGTCGCCTTCCCGGCGTCGTAAAAACCCACCTTTTCCTGGCCAGCGTGATGTTTTTTCTGAAAATTTATCTAATGTAAAATTCCATAAATTGGAATTAAATTGGGCAGGGTTCTGCTCCCCTACATATAGCCCCCTACTGTTGCATCATAATTGCGTAACGCGGGCACGGCACTTGTCACGAAACAATATCAGCGCAGGATGTCTTCTGCTATTTCCTGAACGAACAATCTTTTTCTGCTACTACACTGCGGTCACCCTAACTAAGGTCAAAAAAGTCACAATACTGTCAAAGGAAGCTAAACACATTTAGGGTTATGGGAATGTAAACATGACTAAACGTTAAAAGGAGCACCTATGCAAAACAAAATATGTAAATATAAACAAGTGAACAAAATGAGCTTAAGTTACTAGATGTACGGGAGGACCCATTAATAGAACATACACTTACAATAATAAATAAATACAATTTTGAAATATTTATAGCCAGAAAGATATATAAAAACACACAAAAATATTGTAGAGGAGGATGTGCCGTCAAATAAAATATATTCAGAAGAACAGTTTGGTTTTAGGAAGAATTTAGGAACAAGAGAAGCAATATTGACTCTGCGTCTAATTTTTTAGAAGAGAGGATAAGGAAGAACCGGCCTACGTTCATGGCATTTATAGATATAGAAAAATCGTTTGATAATGTGAAAGCGAACACACTATTAAGAATTTTGGAATAAAATGAAATAAAATATCGAGAAAGAAGACTTATAAATAATCACTACAGAAAGTAGTAAGCAGTAATTAGAATTAAAGATCAAGAAAATAAATGGGAAATCAAGAAAGTAGTATTATAAGGATTCAGTCTGTTTAACTTATATATAGAACAGGCGGTGAGGAAAGTTAAAACGGAATATGGAAAAGGAATCATACTGCAAGGAGAAGAAATAAAACCCCTACGCTTTGCCGATGACATTGTAGTATTAAGGGAGTCAGAGAGTTGGAAACCGTAATAAATATCATGAACATGGTCCAGGAGGAAGAGTACAATATGAGAATTAATAGAAGGAAAGCGAAGGAAACACTAGAATAACAAAGGTTGTAAATTGGGAAGGGATATTTTGAAGGAAGTTAAGGAATTCTGCTACTTGGGCAGCATAATAAGTGGAGATGGTAGAAGTATAGTAGACAAAGATTAGCACTGGCAGGGAAGGATTTCGCAAAAAAGATTTACTTACGGGTAATATAAGTGTGAATATTAGGAAATCATTGCGAAAAATGTTCGTATAGAGTGTTGCGTTATATGGGTGCGAAACGTGGACGATAGGAGTTGGTGAAAGGTAAAGAATAGAAGCCTTTGAAATTTGACGCTATAGGAAATGCTAAAAATCAGATGAGTGGATAGAATCACTAACGAGGAAGTTATAAACAGAAAAGGGGAAGAGCGAACAATATGGAGGACGTTGACCAAGAGAAGGGATAGATAAATAAGCCACGTTTTATGTCATGGGGGGTTTGTAAAATTTGCACTAGAGGGCAGTGTATGGTGTAATAACAGATAAGGGAGGCCAAGGATGGAAATTAGGGAGAAGTGGGATGTGGTAGTTTTTCGGAAATGAAAAGGCTTGCGGAAAATAGGTTATCTTGGAGGGATGCATCTGACCAGTCTTGGGACTGAATACCACAACAACAACAATCATGTATAAGTAATATTCATTCTTCCCTAAACAAATAACGGATTTTGAAATTTAACTGCTTTACATAATCCTGCACGTATAATTTAATTAATAACGGAGTTTATTTTTAAAATAATACTTAACTTCAAAACAGAAAGGCGCGTGTTTAAGATTTATTAGTAAATTTATGTTTCTCATGAAAATCACCGAGAACGAACTACCGTTTAAGCTGTTATTTTATTTACATATAAACATTAGAACTGTGCAGCGATAGTAATGGCGCGTCGGCTCCAATTAAATATATATTTTTATAAATTACTTGTTTATTATTTTATCTGTTACATAAAACGCAAATTTATGATACTTAAACAAATTAATTTAAATGAATTGCACTGATGTACTTCTCTAGCAGCGCAGTATTTTTAAATTATCACTGAATTGTTTTACAAATGTTTCAGAACAAGTTCACTGTGACTCATTAATACTACCGCATCCCCCTTCCTATTCCTTCCAATAATATTAAATTTGAGAGGCCCTTAATTATTTCAGAGTTAGCCTGTCAGCTTCATATGTCTTATGAAGACAGCGGAATTTTAATAATTCATAACTCCCAAGCTACGTTCGATTTCCATATCGAATTCAATTACTGATCGCTTTTCCTTTGTTATATTCTAGTAGTCGTCGCTTACTTCACACTAAAAGCTCATGCAAAATCATAATCATCAATCCTTAGGAAAACTGATCTTATTTTTTTCTGGTGGTTACACTTGTATTTACTTTATTTTATCAAACATGAATGAACATAATAAAAGGTTTTACTATGGAAATAATCTGAAAGTGATGCAGAGATAAAGTATACTTACTATTTTTCAAAAGAGTAAGTGTCGGAATCAGTGCCACCACATGTACCAAATTTAAAATGTATTTATTTTTATAATTATGAATTTTGGATCAGTTCTACGTAGGTATTACTAAAATATTTATTTGGATGTTCGCCATAATCACAATGTTAAGTCTATTAATTTAATATAAGTTTCAAGTTCTTAAGACGTTCGAATAATACGGGTGAAGGGTCGTAATTTATAAGGCACCATGTTATAATAAATTAAACATTTTTAATATCCATCTGGTTAGTATTTATTTGTAGTTGCCAATTTTACGAGTAATTGAGAGTAATTTCTAGGGAACGTAAATCATAACGAAATACGTCAAACATTTATGAAAGCAACACATAGTTAGTAATTCGTAATTCTACTAATTAAGATTATATTCAGGCAGACAAGATCTACTATAATATAATAAAATTTAAATTTAAAATTTCAATAATATTTGATATTGCTATCACAGGTCTTGCGATTATTTGCCCATTTCTTCTATCTTTATGTTAGAATGAAGGTTTAGATTTTTATATATATTTGGTACAATGAGACAATCATAACAAACAAAAGCTAACATTTGAAAAAAATATTTATCATATTTTCATATGCATGAATAAATTATGTATAGGGCAGTTTAATACTTCGTTATTCGTGTCCATTCGCGTTAATTAGTCTCCGACCTTATTATCGCTTGATTGAAACAGATAATGCCTACAAGACTTCGAAAGCTTCACATCGGCCCTTGTGAGTTTATAGTCCCTGTCTTGTTCGCCGTTTACAAATGGGTCCCTTGGTACCACCGTGTCATGTAGCAACGCAGGTGAGATGAATGGGATTCAGTTCACCTTGATGAATTTGAATAGCTAATTAACGTCTGGGTTTGCTTTGGTACCTTCTCATAAATTTCCTCGTTACAGACAACGAATACGATCACTGCTTGTTGTTCTGTCTCACACACAGTTTCACACACACACAAATATAAATATAATTTCTAGGGAACACAAACAATTACTAAATACCAGAGTAAAACATCCATATTACGTCGTTTTTCATTCATTATGTAATTTTGAGTTATACCGTTCTGTGTGTGTCTTGCAACATCCAAATTTGAATGTTCCACACATCGAATGGGCGCCTTCTTGGTAATTTATAGTTTCCTTTGTACCATTGCATTTCTCTGAAAGCTCAAAAAACATATGGCTCCAATGCATACTGGCGTATCTTTCCCATTACAACTTTATTCGATTTTAGCGCAGAGGAATACTCCCATTTAATTCATTATTTAATATCCAATATTTATACAACTAGAGGAAAATATATTCAGATACAGAAAGATATATGAGGCGAGGATGTGTAATTTTCCGTCTCGGTCTGGCGCCGAAGTGTCGCGTTTTAAATCCCAGCTTCGTGCCTACAGACAAAGCTTGAAGGTTAAAGCTTGTCAGCCACATAAGAACAACTACCTGAAGAAAAACTCCATCAAAATTGCGAATCCCGCGATCTTAAAGAATTCCATATGATTGATACAGGCACATGCTGAGGAGAGGTGTTTCACCCCGTAGTGGGGGTGGAGGTGGGAAATCGTTAGAATACGAGAAAGACAGTTCATGACTCAACCTGGAAGGAGAAGGATGTTGGAAAGGAGAAGAGAGAAGGGGAGGTGAGATGGAATGATAGACGAATTCTATACAATATTGAAAAAGAAAGGTCTCAGAGCGGATAAATAAGAATATTTAAGAAAGAATCGTTAAATTCATTGACTGAAAGAAGAAGGAGGTTCGTTGAGAGAAAAGAAGGTGTCTCAGTAATTCAATGTTGAAAGCAAAACACAAGCCCACCAGCAACTTCACTATCTTAGACAAAATTCTACATTGAGAAAAACATCCTCGCGGAAACGGACAACTGGTTTTTTTTTGACGCCTGACAATGCAAATCCACTGTATTCCTGCTGCTGAGATCACACCCGCCCGTGAAGGAGAAAGAGATTTGCCACGACTTTACCTGCAGTGAGCTGAGCGAACCGTTCCACATATTCAGGAGTCGCCGTGTACCTGTTCAAGACTCCGAGTCACCGATCTCAGAACAAAACAGTTTCGGTATCCGACTCAACGTAATAAGCGAGATCCCTGTTGCACATTTGTTTTGTTTCCCCCACAGATATGACTCTAATAGTTAATTTTAATCTTATTCAAATAAATACCCTCAGTATAGCAATCATCATTGTATACTATATATATGTACTAGAGGAGCTATTATTTAAAGAGAAATCAGATTATTTTAAATAGAATCGAACTATTTATTTGATAAATGTTTGTAATTAAATATTAAAATAATCATATCCTTTTACACGTTCAACCAAATGCATTGTATCGTCCTTCTCATCCTCTCGTTTCTCTCTGCGCGAGATTGTCAGTATAGGTCATTTCGTACTTCTTTAGGTTATTTTGATTTATATTTACTGTATATTCCAAATAAAAATAATGACTAGAAATTACAATTAAGAACGTCTATAAGATTGCAATTACAAAACTAAATTACAAAAAACATAGTTATAAAAATAAAATATTCTTGGGATCCACCTAAAGCATTTTCATGGTATTTATTGACCATGTGTGTGTGACGTTTGTCAGCCAAGTGATCAAAAATACTTTTCGTTTTAATTTCAGCTAGCTATTGGATTAAAACACAATTGAATCACGACATGATTTCAATACTATAGTTATTTATTAATTTAATAAAATTTAGTTGCAAAAATATGACTTTTACTTCATTAGTTGAACAGTTTGCCGTTTTCGATAAAAGTGCGTTGGCACGTAGATTCTCCATTTCAGCCATGATGTTTTGAGGATGCGATGAGATGGGAAAGACATGATGGAATTCACAAATACTGAATTTCGCATTTGGGAGAAGTTATGAAGACTTGCTCGAAGCCATGAATATTATTTAAGAGTATGCGGTTAGAATGCATTTTAGCTGGCCAAGCTTTCTCTGCACGGAAATTGCCCGCCTGATATTACGGCCTTGCATGCATTGTCTTCTCTCATTACTTTTTACTATACGCCGGGGGAAATGAAATTCGGAGACTAACTCGCCAAATTTTTCAAGCAAAAAAGTGTCCTCTTGGAGAACAAAGCTCATATTTAATTAATTTACTTTAAATCTAGAATAAAACGTAGAAGTATGATTCAAAAGAGGAAACTGTAAATTACATCCTGCATTTTTAACGTGTTTAAATTTTACAACTTTTATTTACTTAGAAGGGAACTGGTTTTGTCTCTTTTCTGCTGCTTATGGATAGCTACATGATATATTTTATCAATTTGTTTCGTACAGTAAATTCAAAAATATATATTAAATGTTCATTTATTATATAAAATTAATAACCAAAATTTTCTTTTCCTTTAGTTCTCATCTATATGTGAAATAATGGTGACCCTTAATCAAAGCAAGCGTAGAAATCTAAATTAAAAATTGACATGACAATTATGCATTGCGTAGAATTTAGGTGGTCGTTTTTTTATGGTCATTACTGTAGCTTGTGAACTTAAAATTGCATACATCAATTAAATTGAAACATTTCACATTTTTTATAAAAGAAAATTACTGTTTGGTTTAATATGCATAAATTTGGCCAGTGAAAGGACTATATTTTAATAAATATTAGATGGCGTGATAAGAGCGACAGCGGTGACAGAGCGAAATCGAAACTCAGTGGAATACTAATGGTGTTATAATTCTTTATTTCACTTTTATTCACATCGTAGGCCATTCGTGTTGGATGGCAGCATTTTAAGAAAATATTTCACGGAGATACTATAAAGTTTTGCTTAATGTATCCGACTCCTCCAAGCATGATTCCGAATCGAGTTTCTTGTGCCATGAACAAATAATATCCTAATGATGATAAATTCTCACGCTATTTTCAATACATATTTAATAAACAACTTTTTTTGTATGTTCATGTGTTTACGCTAGTATTAAAGTAAATCTATATGTGGCTCTTATTCGTGTAATTGGCAATAATAATCGTTTCCATAAATTTTATTTTGCAAGTTTAGGTTGATATGTGCAGCATTTAATTTACTATTGACCAGTAGCTACACATAAAAATAATCATCTCATTAAATCTCTTCCTCACACACCACACGAAGCACTGAGCCACAGCATATTAATTTCTGTTATACGATTTGTTACTTACGTAAACGTACTTTGGTATATCTTTCCACTATTCCACTGTGTTTTGCCCAAGCATACAATTTTCGCTATTCAAAACCAGATTCTTCTATGCCAGTCGTCATCATTAATTGCTTGTAATCATAAGATATAAACCAGCGGTGTGCAACCCCCGGCCCGCAGGCCACATCCGGCTCTCGTACAAGATTAGTCAAGCCCGCACTTAACTTCTCTGTTGCATATTAATCCGGTCCGCCGCGTTGCGCCTACGACTTGTTTCCAAAGATAAGTACCCAAGAATAATTAATTTTATATGTATAATGATGCTCCTCATCGGCAGTACTTATTTTTAATTATCGATACTAATTTAGAAAGTTCCATACGCGTAGCAGCATCACTTTCACCAAATTTTTGACTCTGTGTAAACGTAATTTTAAATTAAGCCAAACATATTTTTTTTCATAGTTTTTTTGGCAGACTTTTAAACGTAAATATCAAAATTACTCATCAAAGTATTTTTGATATTTACGTTTAAAAGTTCACATAACGTTGTACTAGATAGTTTCGTTTTTTATAATAATACACTACCAGAGGTCTTACGTCCCAAAGTTGCTGAAATTTCAGAGTCATAGCGTAAAAGGTTCCTACAAACTACAATATCTCCACAAATATTAAATTTTAGAATGTACTTTGGGGATATGTATGAATGTTCCCACAAAATTTCATCAAAATCCATGATGATCAAGCAGGACACTTCCCTAAAATCAGACCAATTGATTGTGTGGTGGCCATGTGAACGGTTTGGAAATCACTTAGACAAGGGAGAGGCAATTTTTGCACATCACTCTTTTTTTATACGAGGGAAATTGTGGAATCCATCATGGACACCCGAGGGAGGTCTGCATCCCTCAGGTAGTGTGAGACTCCTACTCACTAAACCACAAAACCCTTTCTCCTGGGCCACCGCGGAACCGATTTCGCATTACTTAGCGGTGGGGCCGTTTTGTAGCCTCTTCGGCACCTCTCTGTTCAATCTTGCTTTATTTCGTAGCCCTAACTTTTGTTAATTTATCCTATACTATTTCTATATATATATCTAGACAGTTAAACACACGCTATAAACTATAGTACCCCCCTTTATTTTAACCTACTTATATTTCATGTATATACAATGCAATTCAGCTTTCTCTATCGCTGTCCAAAAGTTTAAAATCGTTCACTTTCCTTATGAGAATACTTTCAGCGAATTTTGACACTGCGGTCCAAGACTCTTTGCTTGAGAGCATTATCCCCACTACATTATCTGGCGTCAGCGGTCCGTACTGTGCTTCCATATTTCCCCTTAATTGTGTCCACCGATCACACAGGAAGAAGGTGTGAACATGTATTTGTAACGTATTACTTCCAGCTGATCTGAAACTGCTCGTCGTTGCGTGGCTAAGATTTCAAAAACGAACAGCTCGTGGAAATTCTACGGCGGAGGACAAAAATTGATTATTCTTCTGTATTGTCGCTCGTACGAAGCAAGCGACATCAATACGCATACACGCGATGCTGTTTCGCTGTTGGAGATCCCAGCGCGGTCACCAATAAAGCGTGTCACGTATCCTCTGCCGCCTGCGGGGACTGCGACGATACGTAATATATAAAGCTGTTGATGGTTTTCGTGGCCATTGTAGTATTTGGTCGTGTTTTATTGTTTTATTACGGCATGTATTTCCCACGTTTCGCTTTATAGCGCTGAGCATTCTCAAGGTTAGGCGATGACATTTTATAATGAACTTGGGGGTTGGAATTTTAATTTCAATCAACATAAATTATCTGGCTGGATTAAAAAAAATAAATTTTAATTTATTTACAGCAAAACAAAAGAAAACAACAATAATTACTAAACTTTAGGGTCCAATTAAAAAATTTACCAACGCTAACTCAGATAATGATGAACCTCACAAGGGTCATTTTCTGAGGATTTTGCAGCAGAACGGAGGTCGTGACACATCTCAGACAGTGGTACAGACATGCGTCTGTTTTTCTTTTGTTAGTTCTGGCCGTTAGCGTAGTTCTTCCGCGTTCGTCAGGCGGCTCCTTCCAGAGCTGATTTCTGCCGTCGATATCTGGTCTTGTTTCTAGAATTTCAGGGGCCCGGATTAAGTAGACGGGGCACCCTCTGCTCACTGCCGTCTTCTTTTCAATTAGACCCCAGATTAGAGCGCAACCAAAGTTCTCTCAGTCTCAGGCTGCATTCGCGTCTTCCATTCCCGCCCGATCAACTTCTATTCCAGTACTAGCCGTGCCGTGGATCAACCACCACGCAACCCTCCATAAATCTTTCTTCAACTCTCCATGCACGACTGCCAAAAATTTCTCTCCTCCATCCTCATAAGTAATCTCGTTCATTCATTCGCCCCACCATGAGATGCATGGCGGATCACCTGACCCTCAGCCTCCAATCAAAACTCAGCTTGGCCCGCGGTTTCTCTTCCTAATTTCTGGCCTTCCAAAATTCCCGGGGTCAAACTCAGGTATCAGATTTTTAAGTCTCCAAACGGTGTTTTTGGCACTTTCTGAAGCCCGATATCTCACCTCTCTGACACCTTGGCATTTACTTACCCAATATGGGTAATTCTTCACCCAGTGGCGAAATTAAATGGCGATTGTCACATACACTCATTACATGTTGTTCCTACCCAATCACATTCCTTAAAATAGATTGTGCGTGTGCAAAGTCCTAGAATTATTTTACTTTTTACTTAGGCAGTAAAGATGCTTCTTGCAGTGATTTCTACCAATGATATGTCTACGGTAACAGACAAGGAGCATTGGAAAAAATAAAGACATCTTTCATGTATGTTAAATCTGGTGCGCATGGCCCGGCCGGTTTCCCCAAATATGAACCATTCATCTCATATATTGAATTTTATAAATTCTTTTTGTGTAAACCTTGTCTTATTTGTCTTTAACAAAGCGGATATATTCATTAATATTTTTTGCAAATATTTGTAAAAATATAAATGTCATAAAATTTGTAAAATTATAATTGCCTGATCATTGATCTATTGTATCTTTCTCCTATTGAATGTCGGCAACATATTACATTTACTTAATATGTTCCTGTATAGTCTGTTCCTTCACGCATGGGAAAATAATATATTGCTTCCATCAGAATCTTCTGAAAAGTGTTACCATGTTTACCTTCTTTTAAAATTTATTTAACTTCGGTACAGTTTTGTCCACGAAGAATAATGAAAATATAGTAAAGAAAAAGGTTAAATTAACGTGAAATATGTTATCTGGTACAAAATAGTTCTTCTGTTTTATGTGACTACATTTTTCTTTGTTAGATAATTGTATCATGGAGTCCCTTCCGCTTCAGTCTTCTATTTTTTGAATGGACGAATGGAGCTTCCACAGTTGATGCAATAAATGATCAAACATTTTCTCTCGCAGGGATTCATACATCTGTCGGACCATGGTTATTCCAAAGTCTGACGTACCACATAACTCTGTTTTGTATCACCTGTATGCGTCTGATGTGACTTTCTGCTTAGTGTCCCACAGTCCACAAGAGTAGTAACAAATAGACAAATAGACCTTATAATCGATAAATATATTAGTGATTTTGTTTCCAGAGATAAGAGATTTTTCCTGCAGACTTAGTAGACGGATTACTTGTCTTATTCTACCAACGAGATATTTTATATGAGCTGCACCTGTTAGGTGATGATTGAAGTGAAGACCCAAATATCTAACTACAGTATCATTTCGTATGTCATGGTTGTAGATTCTGGTTGTAAATTTGTCACCTTAGCGTTTATTATCGAGGATTGACTTTCATTCTCCATTTATTGCTCCAAATGGATTTTGTGTCATTTATTTGGAAGTTTGTTGTGTGCAGCTGCCAAATTATCGTCCACTTGGAGGATTGACGTCATGGAGAATGAAATGATCTGGTTATAAGACTAATTTTCTGTGTTCAATCGAGTTTTCAGTAGATTTCTTGACTCGATTAAAGTACTGTGGGTTATGAAATATGTTGCGATGAGATTAATATGCCATTGTTATGATAGTGGGGTAAAAAGAACAAAGTTAATGTACTGAATATCTCGATGTTGGTTTAAACAAGAACTGACGAAGTATAAATGCTACATAGGACTAAAATAAATAAATTCCCGGGCAAGTAAGTATCTAGAAAAGCTCATCAAGTAATATATGGGCGCTAGGTAATTTAACCGAGGAAAATCACCAAAATAAAATTATTTTTAAAATATATTTCCCTTTATTTCGAGCAATGAATTTAATAAAATCCCTCTGGGCATGGTCATCAATTATATACCGTGCCTTGACAAGAGCTGACTAAATTGTAAATAATAAGACAGTGTGTGGCGTCTCACTACCAAGAATTCCTGTAGCTTGTTCGAGACCCGACACCTTCTCCTTCAGCGACAATCCATTAACACGATTAGGGTTTTCTTTTGTCGGGTCGCACTTTACCACCGGGTACCAAATTAATAAACGCCTGTTAAAGTAGCAATGAGGCAAAAGTTTTACATTCACTTTAAACAAATTAATCATTGTGTCCTTTTACACACTTTGCATTCTACTACAGTGTTCACTATTTACACTACACTATGTAAGGCCGCACGTAAAATTTGGTTGTTGCAAAAGATAACTAATAAAATTGCAAAAAGTTAAGCACATTTGGTTGATGGGCATTATTTATATTATATTATTATTTACTAATTAAGTTTCTTGTCTAAAGCTCAGAGTCGCAAAGTGATCTCGGCATAAATCATCGTGACAAAGTGCAGTGAAAAATAAATTAATTTGTCATTCTACATGTATACGGATATGCTATGGTCAAGGAATTGAAGAACGAAGTCTAGGTTACACGAACAAGCAGAAACATAACCGAACAATAAAATTTTCTTTTACGAAATTCTACATGGACCAGCCATTGCCCAAATTACCAATTATTCTTATCACGGGAATCCCGAGAATAAGAACTTTTTCTAATTTGAAAGACTGTATTAAATATTTTAAATCTGAAGATAAAATCATGAAATAGAGATATTAGTAGACATTATTGGTATAATTGACTTGTCCAAATTAAATAATTAAACTTTATCATACAAACGCCAAACCCTTTGAAACTTATAATACAGTATAAAATATTTTCATATAAACATGACGTGCGCGAAATATTAATCACATAAGTCCATAATGAGTCATAAAATGACATTGCCAGGTTAATTAAGGTCAGGAAAGAGAGAGAGAGAAAATTGGTAGCTTACCTGAAACAGAAACCATGTTGACTGCGGAATTCTTAAATTTTCGGCGGCGCCGCCCCCTTCATCAGAAGATTCCGGGTGACGGCAAGCCGTCTACATACGTAAACTTCTTTCAAACTGCGTTCCATGGTGCAGCTTCCTATGTTACGCCGTTAAAATATTACATACCCACAGTAATATTAATAATATTTTCTTATATACCAAATTTATAATACTATAAGAACAATTGTATCATTAATAATTGTGATTATAAACGACTGTTTCAAACAAGGGAAATTGCTATAATAAATGGAAATCATACCAATAATACTCTCACTGCAAATTTATAAAATATACACACCGTTACAAAATATTTACGATTTCCTTTAACAAATTTCAGTGAGTGTCAGTAAATTGCTATTAAGAACCATGCAGTATTCCATTCACATAATAGGTCGTCTGTGTTTAAAATATAAACATTATTACAAAAAATTATTTTGTAAATAAAAAGAGCATTACTTAAATAGACAAATAAATACATAATCTAGAACATATTAAAACTATATTGGACATTTCAACACCACCCTGCAATATGTTTAAAGCTTTGAATAAGTGGAGGTAATATGAAAAAAAATTAAACGTTGCATATAGATCCTCAAGGCATCTCAAACCTTTGCTACTTACATACCACCCTAATACCGCTATATACCACCTACGTCGCAATTACGAGTTGCCATTAAATTCGGTGTACTGTTAAGTCACCAACGCATCTGCGTAATGGTATGGTTTAAGCACTCAATTTGTAAGTTTTACTGTTGTGAACCAAAAGCAACTCAGGGATGTTGTTCCCTCTGTCTTTGTAGTAAAGAGCAGATCTCGGGTAAACGCGAAGGAAACATCATGTGCACGCTTTACGTATATATATATATATATATATATATATATATATATGTGTGTGTGTGTGTGTGTGTGTGTGTATGTGTGTGTGTGTATTTTGTTTTTGTTTTTTTGCGAGGTCAGGTTAAAATCTTCTAAAGACACTATCACAGGCTCCGCACTGGATAGTAGTGTGGGATTCTACCCACTAAAACCACCTCCCTTTCCAACGGTGACTCAGTGTATCTTCCTGTGAGACCGTAGTTCGACATTACTTCACAGGAAGCAGTAGTAGCGTCAAGTTCTGTCTCTCTTTTTCGAAATTTCGTAATCTTTGAATTACTGTAGAGGCATATGCGCTTACTTTATTCCAGGTATTAGGTGAAAGCAGCATATTGGGTACCAAATTATCTGGTGTTATTGAAGTTCCAATATCGCTTTCTAATGCATGTTTCTCATATGAAAATCTCGAGCAACTGAAAAACACGTGTTCTGGTGTCTCATTAAGTCCACATTCAGGTCATGCAGGTGAATTATCTATGGCAAACCTGTAGAAGTATGCCCTGAAGCAGCCGTGACCGGTCAACAGTTGAGTGAGATAATAATACACTTCTCCGTGTTTACGATCAATCGAGTCTTTAATTGATCTTATTACCCTAATGGTCCATCGGCCCTTATTGGACTTATCCCAACGACGTTGCCATTCTTAATATGTTTTGAGCCTCTCAACTCTCTTGCCTTCCAGACCTGTTTGTAGTCTTCGGCACTCATCGGCCAGAAGTCTACCGGTGGCATTCCTGTCACCAACAGATCGCATCGTCCGATACTGTCCTGTAGGCACAGAGCCTGTTTTATTTTACTGTCACTGCAGTACACCATATCGAGGCACCATACAAGATCACTGATCGCACAACATTCGCGAAAAGAAGTCGCCGTTATTGTCTTGGGCCTGCAACTTTTGGCATAATTCGTGTCAGTGCAGATATTGTCCCAGCTACTTTACGTCTTACGTAATCGAGGTGTTGTTTAAAAGACATCCTATCATCTACCATTATACCAAGATATCTGATAGACTATTTCACAGTTTCCGTCCGTAAGGGTGATGGATTCTCTACATATTGCAGTTGCAGTTCCTCTCAGGTGAATTCTGGAATCTCCACAAAGCTTCAGTCGGAGTGGCCTCCTCCTATTGTGGGAACAGTGTACGGACAATTTGGCGCAACGTTTGGGGACATGTTGGAGACAGAAAATATTTCAATTTCCCCATCACTTTCTTTTAAGGCATTCCCCATTAGTCTTCATCAACCTTCTGGCACAGCTCACTCATGCAACGTTTTTTGCGGGCATTTATCTCGTTTTTCAGTGAGCGACGATCATCTCGATATTAGCGCTGAAGGTCTTCAAAGAATGATTGTTCTCTTGCTCGTTGGTAGAGTCGTCTACTATGATTACACACGTCACACAGCTCTTTAATTTTATCTGTCCACCAGTAGACAGATGTTCGTCGACTCTGACTTAGTTTCCGTGGCATGGTTGCATAGCAAACTTTCTTCAGAAATTCCATGGCGTGCACTGCTTTGGTGGAGGCAGTACCGACTGGCTGGGTAATATCTATTATAACTTAAAAAATTTCCTAATCAAATCGATGAGCCTTCCAACCAATACTTTTGGAAAGATTATGCAAGCTACAACTGCTTTCTTGTACTGCAGGACCCACCTGGAGATCACTGTGAGTGTAGTCTTCACTGACCTCCCAGTCAATATTCCGACTGACCAGACTATGACTAATATAAGTTATATCTATCACAGATCCCACACCAGCCCGGCAAAAGGTGTGTGTACATTGCCATTGTTGAGCAACACAACATCTAGCGAAGCTTGGGCCTCTAGTAACGTTTGTCCCTTAACTGTCGTAATTTCATACCCCCACTCCAGGACCCAGGCATTGAAATCTCCCGCGATCACTAGCGGATTATGTCTGCATGCATCAGCAACCAGACGATCTACAACGTTGGAAATTCATCTATCGTTGCATTTGGCAAAATGTAGCAGCTGTACACATAAATGCCTTCCATCTTTGCCCAAGTAAAACAGTCTTCCTTCCTTGTTTCAACTTCTTGAAAGGGTCGTCTTCCACAGGCCCAGATGGCTGCTCTCTTCGTTTCATCTCGTACCCAGGTTACATCACAGGGAATTCTATATGGTTCACTGATTACAGCAATATCGATTGATTTTTCTCTCACTGTTTTCGATATTATATCCTGCGCCGCGCTGCAGTGATTTAAATTCAATGATAAATCTTTATATTCAGATTCGGCTTACGGCTTCTCTAAGTGCCCTCTGGTACACTGGGCACATCTGCGTACCATACAGGTGGTCTCCTGTACCCCTTTGATTACACAAGGGGCAGCTGGGTTTATTGGTGCACTGTTTAGCCTGGTGTCCCTCTCTGCCACACCTGAGGCACTGATTCCCTCAGTCATGTTGACTTTTGCAGCTTCCTGTCAGATGACCATATTGAAGGCATCTAAAGCAACGAAGGGGCGAAACCTTCACTCTAATGTGACAGGAGACCCAGCCAACTTTAAGATTGCCATGTGTTAATAGTTTATGAGATAGTACCACAGATAAGCTTATAACAGCGGTTTGAGTGTCACTGTAAGCATGTCTCAGGGACTGCACAGTGCATTGGCTCATAGCTTCATCGCCCAGGGCTTCATAAACTTCATCTTTAGGCGTAGTTTCATCAAGATATTTTACTTCTACTTGAACCGTATGAAATAGGACTTTGACATTTGCCTTACCATTAAGTGCGATTTCCAGCTGCGTTTTATATTTCATCGCCACATTACTTTTTGCTCGGCCGAACTCCAAAAGTAAGTCACCCATCACCGTTATTTTGATTTTCCCCACATTGTTCCCTAGTTCTGCAAGGGACGAGGTCGCTCTTTAATTTCCGTAGAACATCTGCATGTTACCTCTGTCCTAATGGTGAGCGCTTCAGGTCTCTTGACCCCACGTGGTAGTAGCCTTTGGGCTGGATTTCTGTTATCATTCCTCCGCACTAGCGTCCAACCCTCGTCAGCCTGGATGTCTGTTCGTCCACTGCTAGCATTAGCATTATTCGGAGACATCTTCCCAATTGCCTTTTTTGGGTCATGCTTCCACTTCTCTCTTGTTCGTTTCATTCCCTGAGTTTGGTTAATAGGTTCGACGCTATCAGTCACAGTACTCATAAACACACCTGGTTTTTCTTGGCCAATCTGCACATGTCTTTACAGGTAAAGTCTGTACGGACAACGTGACTTTAGGTACACACTTCAAAAATCCCACTTTACATGAAGCTACTTTCGCATAAGCAGACTGTATTTCGCTTGTATTCTTTTTGATTTCCGCATGGACATTAGTACTTGTTGTAACGTATGTCAACAGTCTTTTAGTCAAGTGCCCTATAACTTCCATTGCCTCATTCCTGGCGTCCAAATTACTGTCAGTGACATAAAACATTATCCGGGATTATATAAAACTGTGACTTGTAAGTATTATTAAAGTGCACACACTATAATAAATTAAATCAAACCACCACTGTAATTGAAATTCTGAACAAAATCAAAGTACTTGACACATTAACATTAACTTCGTAACAACAACAACAGAATCAAAACAATACTACACTTCAAAACTGAACTGAAAATTTTACCAAACTTCTACAATAAAGAAATCGGAACTCAATGAACTGTTTACACTGTTACGCAGAATATGATTAACAAATAAACACCAGAAAAGAAGACTTCCTTCACTTACACAAACTAAATCAGTAACTGATGACAGTAATACGACAAGTAAAATCACAAAATCACGTCGTGTTGTAAGATATTTACTATGTTACTATGGTAACCTGTAAATAGCTGGTACTACGCGATGCCTATTTAAAAGTCCAATTGTGCGTAACAGGCAGCTTCTGCAAACTTGCTAACACTTTCACACATGTAGTCTCACTTAGAATAAGAAAAAACACAAATTATAACAGACAACCAATATGTTGTATGAAGCACAAATACTCGGGAGCGAAAACGAAAGCTGAGTTCACTTCGAAAACAAAAGCAGGTGCCTGGGCCTACAACGAAGGAAGTTTTATGCGCAACAATAGAGGCCAACAACAATGTAAACTTGGCTGAAAGTGGGTAAACCCCCGATGGGGGTGTGTAAAAAATGATGGCGTGTGAGAAAACCGGTGGCGGGGAACTGCGGAATTTTGTGAAAAGAACCAATGGCGGGGAACCCCGGAATTTTGTGAAAAAACCACTGGCGAGAACTTAAAAGGGAGCCATTGGGAGGCTCAGAGATTCAGATGAGTTGCGGAGAGAAGGGACGACGGATTAGTCAGTCGGAGAGAAGCAGATCAGTTGTGGAGAGAAGGGACGACGAAGTCAGTCCGACGGATCAGTAGAGGAGGCGAGAGCAAATGATGAGTTGGACCTGGATAACACTATATTCATCGGTGTTAAAGTCCTGCAAGACGCCAGAGAGACGCGGAAACATTCGTGAGGTTGTAATTGTGGGTAAGTTCTTAAAGGCTGTGAAACTTGCTCATTGTGCTGATTGTATAAATTTAAATGATTCCTTTTCTACTCCATTTCTCGAGAGACCCAAAATCCCCTGAGATATTGTTTCATGGAAGCACTGTAAAGTTGATAAATATAAAATTTTCAAACCGATTAAAATTTGTTCATTAATAAATTAATGTCCTATCCCATGAAGAGGAAATTACAATATATATGTATGAGTGAGTGTGTGTGTGTACGTGAGTGCTGTAATAAATAATTTCAGCACCCCATAATTTTGTGTAAGAAGGTTACCTGCAACATGGGCGTTTGTAATTATAAATATCGATTTTATTATAATTGTTACGTGCTAAATATAATAAGGTGTACAAGGATATGTAGAAAGGAAAGACAATTTTATTAATCTTATGTTTGCGGTGCGATGTACCAACAAATACAAAGGGCGGCAATGAATCTGTGTTAACGCGAGGCCGAGCCTAAAATCACGGGGACAAGTGGGTAAGCTTCGAGAACCTTCTAGAACTAGGGTAATTAGGAGCAGTGGTCAACACATGTCACTGTGGTTGCTGTATGACGATTTGTGGATTTGAAGTGGCTTTGTAGGGCTCAGAGTTCTGCAAGACGCAGACAGAGACGGTCAACAAGTATATGTGAGTGCCGTAAGGCAATGGCGAGAGAGGTTCACATTTAGAATGCCGCAGTTTAAATTGCGGCAATATCCATTTCACAGATTTTTTATTCCGACAATAGCCAGTCCATCTCAATAATCGATAATTTCATTTTTTAATCCTTCTGTTAACTTCAAATCAACAATCAAAGATTCCATACATAGCATTTGAGTTTTAACATTTGAATATTAAATTGAAAAAGATATAGCTCGAAAAACAGGCTTGATGACCTGGCAGTTGATGCGAGTATAAATCAATTTTTTTAAATACTTTTAATAAAATTTGAAACCTAAATTTTCCACCTTCTATTTTTATCCGCTTCTCCTCTACCAACTGGTATACTAAAATGTATTGATAAAACGGCATACCAAGTTCTTGAAACAACCGACTAACGAGGAACTACAGTGAACATTTGTGAATATTTTTTGCACGTCTAGTGTAGATGTTTACGTTAGTTCGATTTCGCATACGTTTGTGATCGCTTGTAAACATTCACAAACGATTTTTCAAATTGCGTGCTTTGAAGATTTTTTGTTGCATTCTAATTATTTTAAAATAGTATATAGGAGGTTCGAACGTTAAATATAATGTGAGTTTGGAAATCAGTTAATTTTTAGGAAGGTACAAGAGAAGAAATATTGACTCTGCGTCTAATTATAGAAGACAGTATAAGAAAAAAACAGGCCTACGTTCATGGCATTTGTATATTTAGAAAAAACCTTGTATAATGTAAACTGGAATACACTATTAAGGATTTTGAAGAGCACAGGAAGGCAGCCAGCAGTAATTAGAATTGAAGATGAAGAAAAGGAAAGAGAAATCAAGAATGAAGTTTAACTTATTTATAGAACAGTAGATGAAGCAAGTTAAAACGGAATATGGAAGAACAATCATACTGCTTGGAGAATAAATAAAAACCCTACGCTTTGCCGATGATATTGTAGTATTAGGGGAGTCAGAAGAAGGCTTGGAAACCATAATAAATGGCATGAACGGGGTCCTGGAGGAAGTGTGCAACATGAGGATTAATAGAGCGAAAACCAAGGTGATGGAGTGTAGTGTTGGAAACAGTGGAATAACAAAGGGTGTTAGATTGAGAAGGAATTTAAGGAATTTTGCTACTTGAAAAACATAATAACTAGAGATGGCAAAAAAGCATAGTAGACATAAAGAGTATGATAGCACAGACAAGAAAGGCTTTCGAAAAAAAATAATTTACTTACGGTTAATATAAGTAAGAATATTAGAAAATCATTACTAAAAATGTTCGTATGGATTGTGACATTATATGGACACGAAACGTGGACGCTAGGCGTTGCGGATAGGAAAAGAATAGAAGTTTTTGAAATATGGTGGTGTAGGAGAATGCTGAAAATCAGATGGGTGGATAGGGTAACTAACCAGGAGTTGTAAGCAGAATAAGGGAAGAGAGAACAATTTGGAGGACTTTTTGATACATCAGGGTCTTGTAAAATTAACATTAGAGGAATTGTGTGGGCTAAGAACAGAAGAGGAAGGCCAAGAATTGAATACGTCAAGCAGATAAAAAGATGTTGGATGTAGCAATTATGTAGAAATGAAAAGGCAAGGCTTGCGCAGGATCGGTTAGCAGGGGGAGAGCCTTGCGTCAGACCAGTCTTAGAATGGCAGAATAACAACTTATTATTCGGTAAAGGTTTCTTCTTTAAATATTTTTCTTTAATAATGTATAAAATTATTTTCCTCAGGCATTATTTTACATTGATTCGTAACTTAAATCTTGTACTCGACGTTAACTAGTTTCATTCAGAAACTATTATAGATTTTTTAGCCACTGTTTGCATGAGTTCCACAATATATGCAACATTTAGATATGCATCATTAGTTTGAAATCCACTCTTCACTACCCTGGAAAGATTGTTCTCCTTCCCCTATAAATTTACACGTCTAGATAATTTATTTCTTCCCATGTCATCGAAATATTTTGTGCTGTTAATGCTCACTGTCAATTTGTAAATTCAACCATCCAACTAACCTGGTTAATACCTATGCTATTAAAGGGGAGTTGCCTGTTTCGGGATCACCCGCATGTAACCTGTTAACCAAAAAAAGTTTAATCAATGTAAACTGTTAGACGATTATATGTTAACTAATTATGACTTTGTTTTGTACAATAATATTACGGTACATTAATGGTAAACAAACAGGTACTGCATTATCAATAATTAAGGAAATTATGAAGGATGAAGAAAGCCTGGAACGGTTAGGGCACTAAAAAATTAGCTATAGTTATAATAGCCATAAGTCATAAAGATATTTAATAATTGACTAAGTAATTTATATAATAAAATATATTATCACAAATTGAAACTTCATTGAAATTATTAAAACGTAGATATGAAACATTTAATTGTTTGGCCCATTGTTAATTACGTACGACCAGAGTATTAATTTATAGTAAACCTTTTGGGGAAAAACGGTTGCGAATATTACACGAATTTAAACACTCGTGCAGAAAAAATCCTACTCAGACTTTTCCAGAGTTTCTAACACTTGTTGAAACAGAAGATTATTTCGGATGAAATCAGGTTACCTGACCCGGTTGGTTAACCGTGAAGATTTCATCCGAATTATTCACCGGGAAAGTCTACGTTCATTAGAAGATTGTTTGTTACATTATATCCACTCTTACATAACGATAATATCTTTACCGAACAACATTATAAACCATTGTTATCCAATAATGGTAATTCCCTTTTAATAATAGAGGAACGGAATTTGATAGGAGAGACGCGGAAGAGAGAAGAATTAATTAGGTGGGGTTAACAAGTTACATGAGGATGATTCTGAAACAGACAACGCCTCTATAATAGCGGAGGAAGGGAATTGAAAAGGAGGGGGAGTATGGAAGTATTGAAGGTGACGCAAGGGTTAAGAAGGGTCGCCGTGCAATAGTTTAAGGATCCCACCTGGTATTCACCTGAAAGAGATTTAAAGTAAACCCTTGAAACACTGCACCAGGTAGGGCGGGTTATTTGGTACTTTATTTCGGGAATGACGGGAGAGGAGTTGGTTGTGTGGTCCCAGCATTCCATTCAACGTGCCGCGACATGCTTAAGAGGCAGCTGGTCGACTGTTCCAATAGATAACCACAACTCGAAATATTTTATTCAGGTGTTGTATTCTCAGCAGTGAAATGATAATGATTTAGTAGTAATATATGATACAAAAATGAAAATAAATTATATTTATCCGACGATGAACTTAGTTTGGAACAGCATCAGAAGCACGAATTCACGAGTTCCCTCACCCTCTATAAGCTAAATGATTCCTGAGAGATCACAATTTCGTTGCCAAATAAATTTAAACGCCAGGCATACAGTTTTTGATTTACAGAAGATTCTAGATTAATGTGTTAAATATAAGTGATATAATAGCAGATAAAATTTAAACATATAAATATTATCACTCCCAAAGTGTAGCAAACCGATTAAATAATTACACGAGTGTTTATTCACAAACCATTTACATATAATGACATAATTTCTGTTTTAAATCGGCTGGAATGTTCGTTTGGAAAGTTAACGAAGTTATCTGGCGCTCAGATAAGGATGCGAGTCCCAGTTTACGACATGAACTAGACTTTTGGGATTATGGTCTATAAACCGAGCCATGTCTGCTTGTCAACGAAGCGCCAGAGTTGTACACAATTTTATGCACTTATCTGCAACGCCGTAACTACGAATATACAGATTATTACAGATGAGGTGATTCTTATACAGAAAAAAATAATCATGTCCTGGAGGAAACGACTCCATTTTATCACAAAGTCTAAATGTAAGAAGAATGGAGCTTGGCTTGGTTACGTTTAATACTCCAGTTTATTACAATACTTTACATTTTTGCATAAATTCATTTCGCTCTACATCATAATAATATTTCAGTTTCCCCTCTTTATTTGTATTTGGGTCTACAGAAAAAAACGTTTTAGTAGCCCTCAAATTGAACATCTGCTCCCTCATTATGAACTCGCTCTTAAAATTTCTCGTGTGTGCTGAAGAAATAAAATTAATATATTTTCGTAGCAGTACGACAATGATGTTGGGCAATGTGCTAGTATAAAAAGAGATATGTAAGTAAATTTTTTCTATCAATTGGCAATGTGGCACTTTAAAATTTAAATGTTAAAACGGAATATGGAAAAGGTATCATACTTCAAGGAGAAGAAATAAAAACCATACGCTTTGCCGACGATATTGTAGTATTAGGGGAATCAGAAGAAGACTTGGAAACCATAATAATGGAGGTACTGGAGAAAGAGTTCAATATGAGGATTAATAGAGGGAAAACCAAGGTAAGGAGTGTAGTATGGGAAACAGTGGAATAACAAAGGGTATTAGATTGGGAAGGGATATTTTGACGGAAGTTAACTAGGGAGGGTAGAAGTATAGTAGGCATAAGGAGTAAGATAGCACAGGCAAGGAAGAGGAATTTACTTACGGATAATATAAGTGTGAATATTAGCAAATCGTTTTTAAAAGTGTTCGTATGGAGCGTGGCGTTATATAGGTGCGAAACGTGGACGATAAGAGTTGCAGAAAGGAAAAGAATAGAAGATTTTGAAATTTGGTGCTATAGGAGAATACTGAAAATCAGATGGGCGGATAGGGTAACTAACGAGAAAGTTCTAAGCAGAATAGGGGTAGAGAGAACAATTTGGAAGACTTTGACCAATAGAAGGGATAGATTAAATTGCCACGTTTTAAGACATGAGGGTATTGTGAAATTAGCATTAGAGGGACGTGTGTGGGGTAAGAACAGAAGAGGGAGGCCAAGGATGGAATTCGCTAAGAGATTAGGGATGATGTGATGTATGCGGAAATGAAATGGCTTGTGGAAGATAGGTTAGAATGGAGGATTGCATCAGACCAGTGGTAGGACTGACTATCACAACAACAGTTTATGTAATGACCAAAAATACTAAAATAATATTTTATCCTGTAGTTACAAGTACATATATAAAAATTAAATAATTTGGGAATAAGGCTTTGTCGGTGTAGATGATACAAAAACAGTTTTCGGGTTTGCAGCCGGGGCAATTGAGAACTCAAGCTCACACAGTTTCTATGGCTTGCACTGCCATCTACATCGGGTCACTAGAGGGGTTATAGTTGTACCCGCTGATTGGCTGATACTACTCCCTAGACGCTGATTGGCAGTTGTGTCTTCGGACGAGGGCGTTTGATCGGTTCAGCAGTCGACGGGTACTCGACGGCCCGCCGGCTACTGCAGTTCCTGTACTCTCTATCCCAGCCATGAGCGCGTGCTCGGATACTACAGATTTACTGTGTTGTTCCGTGCAACGTTCTTCGATGATACAGATAGTTTGTCCAATATAGGAGAGTCCACATTGACAAGGGATTTGGTACACCCCTGGTACATTTAGTCCAAGAACGTCCTTTACGAGACATCATAATTGTCGGATTTTAACCTGTGTTCGAAACACCGTTTTTATGTGATGTACCGAGGACATTGCAGAAACTTCCTAATAGGGAAGGGTTTCCCAATACGCGAGGTGGGGCAGGGTATTATCCCTAGCTTTAAAAGTTAATAAAAGAAAAACTAAAAATGTTAGAAAACATTTATTTATTGCCTCAATAAAGTATAGTTGGAAGTTTGGCTTTATTAAGTTTTGAACATAAAATTCCGCGAGTGACATCCAATACGCAGCTGTAGCCGGTTTCTTAAATTCTACACAGCATGTTGTGGAGTACGGCTTATTTCAATGTGTATAGCATCCTTCAAAGCTCCCAGGGGCCATGGATGGTGTTTATAAACTACAGATTTGAGATAATCAGATGAGCGTGCAGGCCATGGAATGTCACTGTACCAAGAGATCAAACAAGCAGGAAAGATTTCCCTGAAAACATTCATCGAATGTCAACCAGCGTGTGCCATGACACCATCCTGCTTAACCCAAGCAAGCCTCATATGCCTTTGTTGAAGTTGTGGTTCAAAAAAGTTTTGGATCGTCTTCACAAATCGTCCACTATTGGTCAGCAACAGCACTGTTGTTCTCCTAAAAAAAATGTCCTCAGCACTGATTGCACACCATACTGTGGAGCGGTATCTCATAAATTTCCTCAGAATACTCAGAACTCCAATAACGCATATTCAGAAATGTGAAAGGGTGCCTTGTCACTGAAGAAAATGTGTGCATATTGAGGAAGGTTTCCAATCAGAGTCCACAGTCTTGTTTGCAACTAACAGGGCTACCAACATATACTTCCACTAGAACCCATCCCCACTCATCCAATGCCCCCTCTATCTTGACTGTACCAATGTAAAATTAGGGATAATTCCTGTCAACCACCCTGTGTACATAAATAATTTACTTCAAATATAAAATTTTATTACTTTTATTAAGAAAAGTATGTATTGGATAATATGATACAAATTTTAACTAAATAAATACATTAGTTTCTTTAAATTAAATTACTTTAACATTTCTTGAGTATTATTTTTAATACACTAAAAATTGTATTTCAGTATAAAAATTATCATTTAAACTAATTTACATTGTGTCTCAACATTGTATGCAAACATACACAAGCACAGTTAGTTATCAGATAAACAAAGAGATTACTTTCACAAAAAATCTTTGGTATCAAGTACGCAGATGTTCTAAAATTACTGATATTATATTATATAAGTAACGTATTGTTCAATATTACTTTTTCACTTGAGAAATTTTTATGAAACTATCAATTAATTGTGTAAAATACAACTAGATAAATTTAAAATATGGGAATACCTAAGAGCAAAATGTATGAGAAAAGTACTTTGTCAATGAAATTATGTTATAAATTTTAACAGTAAATAATTTTCATAGTGAGAGAACTGAAGATATTAAAATTTAATAGCAATCATCAGTCTTTCACAGGCATCTTTTTCATTAAACAGCTCACTTGAAATTGTAATCAAATTTCTGGCTAAGAAGTTTAAAGATTACTAACAGTTTCATTGTACATTGCAATTTGTTAATTTCTTTAAATAATGCTAGTTGGAAGCTTTTATATACAATTAGAGAAACTGTTGTTTATAGTAAATTGGAACACCTGCTTATTGTAAGGAATGTATATAAATATAGTCTAAATATTATACAAAGCACATCACAGTACAAGAAAAATAGTGCAGGAATGTACAGAAGTTATATTAAAATTATGAATACAATGAGATACTACCTACTATACTAATAATAGTTTTGACACAATCACAACATTTTTAATAACATTCTGAGAATTTCATTCTGAAAGCATATCATTTGCACATTATTTATTGAACTGGAAATAATAGGCGCTAATTTGAGTATATTGTATTATGTGCATATCCATGAGAGATTTGCTTTACTTAATTCTCATACATTCTATAGCATTATTTTTCATAATGCTTTCCAAACTAAACAGTCTATATACATTTCATTGAGGAATCATTGCAAAATATTATTCATTAATACAGAAACATAAAACAATGAACACAATCTTCTTAACCTATGAAATATTCACAGTTTTGTATTATATTCCTCTTTATCAGAAATTATTTTTGTCTTCACTTGTGCTATGATATCAACATTCTCTTTTGTTTTTGAAACATAGGCACTATTGTTATTTAGAATACCATTCTTATATACTTTATTATGTGAATTAATATTTGGTTTTCCTTTAATCTCAGTAAACAATGAATTTCTAGTTCGTTTAACTACAAGCTGAAAATTTTCTTCCATTTGCAGAAAATAAGTTGGCATAGATCCTTTGCCTTTTACAAATGTTGGGCCTCGATAAGAACATGCAATTCCTTCTTCTTCCAGTATTTGTGCGGTGTTCTCTGTAGCCTGAAAAAAAATTAACCTTCTTTATTAAGACAAGATTAGGATGCTCAAAAGTTAAGTGCAGCATATCTGTGCTACAATAAATTGTTACAAAGCCACAAATAGACTGTCAAATTGAAACACTAAAAGTTAAAAGAATCATTAGCCATGGAGTCCATAGCTGGCTATCTCTCAAATTGTGTGTCCTTATCTCCAGAAGAAGAAGAAGAAGACAGTTGCCTCTGAAATTTTACGATATATACCATACCCAATAATGTGTCAGCAAGCTTTATTCTTCAGGTAAGTGGCCATCTTTTTTTTCTCTATTCAGTCATTATTTATTTTGACAATGTCAATTGAATATATAATAAAAATTATGCAGCCCAAGATTGACCCTTGTGATATACCATGTTTGATGATAATATTACAAGAAACACATTAGGTAGATCTTGATATGTTATCTGCAATGGTTTCAAATTCAGTATTAATCTTTGCTTGTGATTGTTATATCATTATCCGAATCATTTGTTGGCAATCTATCTAATTTCCTTTCTTTCCAGTTTTTGCAATAATATCGTGATCAATTGAATTGGGCACCTTTGTCTATTCTAAGAAGGCTTTTGGTGTGTGTTCCTTTTTGTCTAATGCCTTTCAGTACATTTTCGAAGTATTCAAAATTGCAGTTTGAGTTGACCTTAATTTTCTTAATCCATGCTTGTTAATGGTTAGTAATGAGAATTTAATTAAAAATCTTTTAAGCTGTTGTTTATTTAACCTTCACAGAAATGTTTTTCTAAAATATTCAACAATCCACAAAGATTGGAAACTTGGCCTGTAATTGTCCATGTCATCACTTCATACTCTCAAACCCATGTGTGTCCTGAGTAACCTTAAGAGCATCTGGGAAAAATTGTATTTCAAACAAATGGTTTCAAATATTTTCCAACAGTTCATTGTTGTAAATATACAGACTGCTTGATTATAATATGTGGTACTTGATCTACACCACTTAACCGTTTGTTGTTGAAGTGAGTTTGATCAAGTGGAACACAGACTTTACAGGGCCTTGCTGTATTATTATATTATATACATCATTAGAGAGTGGTGCATACAGCAAAACTCAAATTTGACCATTTAATAATTTAATTTTTTTGACTATTCCCTATATTGAACTGTTATTCTGATATCAATGTGTACAAGTTATGAATTACCACAAACCATGTGAAAAGTTATAGCTAAAGAAAATAATGAGATAAAAAGTTCTGCCTATAAAATATCAGTAAATTTTGAAAGCAGTAAAGAACTTCTTGCCAAAAATGAAGTTAATTTGATAATGGCTTTCTGAATGTGAATGTACCTCCTGGGAGTAGATAGTTTGGTAACCCCTGATATAAAGCATACACAAAGACACTAGATCAGTACTATTATATATTCTGCAGTAAATTACCTTCATAATTTGTAAACTAATAAAATTACCTGAATTTTACCAGCTTCTCCTGTAGAATCCATTCTAGATGCCATGTTGACTGCATCTCCCCAGATATCATATAAAGGTTTCTGAGACCCAATAACTCCTGCAGTAATAGGCCCATGTGAAATGCCTGGAATAAAAAGACAGATGACAAGAACAAACTCTACTCCTTTCTTATTTCTCATCCTTTTATTTTTAAGTTTACTCATTTCACTTAATAAAATTACCAGTTAAATATTTTTTCATGTCCCTTATTTCAGTGTATTTAACAATTACATTTATAACTCTAAGATGAATAAAATCTAATTTCTATATTAATTTTTAATCTCTAAAAAACGTGTGCTAATTAAATATACCTAAAATTGCATTTTAAGGAAGTTATGCCTCTTCAGGTGATTAATCACTGGTAAATTCCAGTGACAATCACAAGATTGTATTTTCGACTACTAAATTTCAGTTTCATACTTATAATGTATTCTACTTACTTTTTTTTTCTTTCTTTCTCCATGGCTCTACAGCCCATTGTGGACCTGGGCCAACCAAGTTGACTGCGGACTGTCATCTTGTGTGACACATTCTGAATTTGGAGTGACATGTGGTCAGTGTATCGATCCTCAAACAGTCTTAATCCCAGTCTTTTCGACCATGACAACACAAACATTTAAGCCCATGCCAGAATACAAACCCGGGACCTCTGGGTTGTGAGGCAGCAACGCTAGCCACTACACCACAGAAGGTCGGCATTCCAATTACATAAATACTAATTAGACTAAAAAAGTATTCTTTCAATATGTTTTTGATATGTTGATCAAATAGACTGTACAATGAAGTATAATAAGAAGAACAACCAGGACAGTTTCAGAAAATGTATTCATTGCGTTGAAAGCTACTTACAGTGTTCTAAACAAAATAAAGACATTTTCCGATACTGTTCTGGTTGTTCTTATTCTGTGTTTTCGATTTAATTACACTATTTTTGTAATAAACAGGGCAATATGGGTAACAAAGCTACAAATGGTTTAATTCACTTAATTCAGGCTAAGTTTAATAAATAGTCTGACTGTCATATTAATTGATTACAGTGCTATCCTTTCAAATTAATTCAAAATTAAATTGGTTTTTGATTACCTAAGAAAATCAATATTGACATTGAATGCAATTAGAAACCATTGAATGTACTTTATGTTAAAGAAACAATTAGCCATGTCACATCACTGTTATTCAGAAAAATATTTGTTAAAAAATTAACCAACCAACTCTTAGTTTGAAGGTTTGTAGTGACTCTTTATTTATTGTCTCCAATGCTGCCATCATACTAGCTGCAAATCTTGCCAAAACAGCAACTACATGTTCACTGTAATGTTGTCTGTTTACAGATGTAGATGAATCTCTTCGTCCACGGTCCAAACCACATGCAGCCATGTAAGTCCAACCAGCAACCTTTATTTTTTCTACTCGTAGAAAATTTGGTTCAAAGAGAAGCTACATGAAATAAAAGTAATTTAGTACTACTAAAGTTTAACATCAATTCTTGAAAAAAGTCTTAAACTGAGCTTTCATATCTCTTTTTATTGATAATTACCTTGTCGAAATCACAAATGATTTCATTCAGTAATTTTAGGCTTCTTAATTCATTATTGCTTTCAGGGTTATCAGCATCAAATAGAGTATATTCTGTCAATGAAGCAAACATGACAGCAACTGATTCATATTCTTCATGATATAGCTCATCAGATGCCCTTTCTGTATTTAAATAAAGTTCCGCTGTGAAAACAAGAGGAGTAACATTACAATAAAGTGATCAAAAGCAGTAATATATATTTATGAATAAAATTTTGTACAATAAAATTTTATTAACATGTTAGTTTTCATGTAAGATGAATGCTTCTTTTTTTCTTTTAGGCTATTATTTATTTGAACTTTGTATTCTTTATTTATTGATGTTTAGCAGTAGAACTAAATATTATTTCACTGCATTTTCAATTGAATAATCCAGCTCAAGAACAGACAGAGGTAGATCAGGTGACTACTGATCATTTTGTCTCTTTATTGTTTCTATATTACAATTTTCCAGTATGAAAATTAGACTTTTAATGAACTTTAATATTCTAGGACATTCCCATACAATAATATTTTTATTGCATGTTTAGAAAGTATTTAAATGTTATATTTAGAAAAATACTTTGAATGAAATACTTAAGCATGTTTATATATTTAAATAGAGAGAAAACAGTGGTCTTTATATTGGTGACATTCACTGAAAAGGTTATTTAACATATATTTTTCTGGCGCATACATAGATATGAAACTCCTTGAAATGATTTTTTTTTTGGATGGAATAATAAGCTCAGAATATAATAATTGAGAGTTACAAATTATGTCATTAATATTATATCAAAATACTCTTGATATTTATAGATTAACATTTTTTCTTGAGATAGACTACTTTCTAGAAGTATGAATCTCTTATTAGAGGCTTAGTAAGTTTATATTCTGACTTGCAGTACTTAATGTTGAATGAACCCTGGTTCAGACCATCCTAATTCAAGTAGTATTAATATATTAATATTCTAGCATACAAGAGTTCATCTTACCGACATGGGTTGGTAAAATATTTTCCAATAACATCTTATTTATCATTCTTGTTGTTGCCGATTCTTCTTGTTCTTGTGACAGTTGCAGCTTCCATTTATAGTCAAGACGGTTCATGTATTCAGACTACAAATCATAAAATACATCATTACTCAATACTATAAGTATACCTACATTTGTAAAAGTTGTCATTACTTAAAAAAAAATCAGATTCACACATAATATTTAAATTATAATGAAATAAATCTTCTTTACCTGCCGGTCAATAAGGTGAAGTGTTAGTGTGAGAAACACAATACTCATTATATGGGCAATTTGTGGCTTCAGTTCCTCATTCCATGATTCTTCCTATGAAAAGTTATACATTAGTTTAATAATTCACATACAAAATTGAAATTTAGTTCTAATATTCATAACAATTGTAATTCTGTTATATTATCATGATTCTATGAATATGTAAAATATATAATGTGGTAGAATTTCACTATCTAAAATGACAAAGTCAACTAGTATTATATTAAAATAAGAAGTTTCTTTCTTCTACAATCTCCATTGCTCCCTACCTCCCCTGCCTCATTTACATGTAATTTGATTAATGTTATGTGAATGACGCTGATTGATATGAACCTTAATACTTTATGCAACTATCTGTGAGCAGTTATGAAGAGTAATGGATTTTCAAGTAATTGAACAGGCCTGGCATCTGCTCATGTAAGAAGAATGCTGTAAGAGTGGGATCAGCATGAATGGGTAAGAATGTTGCAGCATTAGGACATCTTGGAGATGTTCTTGCTTTTATGGAAGCATTACTAAAGTTTTCGTTAATGCTCACTTTTTATCTTCCATTGTCTGAGAATCCTTTGTTTAAAACATAGCCTACAATGAACTACTGTAATAGGAAACTTCCCACTTATAACAGGCTTAACTTCTACAGAATTCTTGTTCTATGTGGAAACTTCATACTACCAATCCATTAAATCTAGTTGCTATAGAAGTAAGAAATAGATCATCACAGAGATGGCAGAGATTGCCTTTGAAATGTCATATCTTATAAATGACATAACCTGGGTGAAATCCCTAGAACTTCTTACTCAGTCTATCAACCGGGAAAGCCTACATTCTCTAAGAAATAGATTACTTGCCTGTTTTATTCTTTAAACATTTTAAGTATTGAAAACACATGCCTTCAACAATGATCTCATCAACAAAACTATTGGACAATGGTTTGTCTGGATTTTATACTAGACCCGCTGTGGTCATTGGTTCACACTAACTGTGTTAAAAATCCTACATCCCAATTCCTCTAATTTGTTGTTACTGTATTCAATCTCACTGTTGCTGAGTGCTTTCAACATAATGCCTCCTTGACTTGACCAAGTAAATGAAAATCAGAGAGAGCTAAATCTGGACTGTAGGGAGGATGAGGTCGTATCTCCCTATAAAATTTCTTCAATCACCTGGAGGATCCACCTTGCATTTGTTTTGCATTACTTGACCTTGCTACTGTTAAAATCATAAATTGTGTTAACTTACTGCAATGTTTTTTGCTATATCTTCAAGACTAATACATCAGTTTTCACAAAGAAGATTGTCAATATGGGTTTTAAGTGACGGAGTTGATACTTCAACTTGCTGGCCAAGACATTGTACATTGAACTACACTGATGTCTAACACTTTTTGAACTGTTCCACAAATTGCCACAGTTCATACAACTTTCAACATATTGTAAAATCAGTTGAGAAAAGAATTTTGCTGGTGTTTCATTTTTAAAAAGCAACAACTGGATTACTAAACTTGAAGTGGGCATACAATCATTTAATGTAAATTTCATGTTGTAAACAAGAACATTTTTATCTGTCAGGTGTTCTCAGCTAATTCCCCCTACATCACTTTGTCTCTTTAATTATTGAATGTCACTTATATCTAACAATCATGGAAATGCTAAGGACTCGATAATCCCCTAAAATTGTTAGTTAGCTTCAGTTTTTTAATGTAAGTATACAACTATAAATTAAAAAATAACCCACTTACATTAAAGATATGAGGCTCTAGAATCCAAACAACAGAACAGTAAGCTGTTGTTATTAAACATCCAATTAATAGTTTTAAGAGAAAATGAATCCTCAAAAAGAAGAAGTTCATAATTTGAACTAATGCACAGATATGATTAAATTCCTGCAAATAAGAAAGGTATTGAGAGTAAAAATTTGTTATTCTTAGTTGCAAAATTAGTAATAAATTTTAAAAATGTAATATTGTAAACTATTTAAAAAAATACAGTAGCGAAGTATTAAATGACATACTAACTGGCATTATATGGGTGCGAAACATGGACGATAGGAATTGGGGAAAGGAAAAGAATAGAAACCTTTGAAATGTGGTGCTATTGGTGAATGCTGAAAATCAGATGGGTGTATAGAATCACAAATGAGGAAGTTCTAAACAGAATATGGGAAAAGCGAACAATATGGGGGATGTTAACTAAGAGAAGTGATAGATTAATAGACCTCATTTTAAGACACAGGGGTCTTGTAAACTTAGCATTAGAGGGAAGTGTATGGTGTAAGAACAGAAGAGGGAGCCAAGGATGGAATACACTAAGCAGATTAGGGAGGATGTTGGGTGTGCTAGTTATAAGGAAATGAAATGGCTTGTGCAGGATAGATTAGCATGGAGGGTTGCATCTAACCAGTCTTAGGACTGAATACCACAACAACAAACAACAACTATTTTAATTGATAAAACGTTCATGCATTAAGGAAATCCAACTCGGAAAGATTTTTTAAAAGTTGTTTTATCAGTGTAATGTTTCATTGTACAAATAAATCACAGTCTTGGCTGTATTAGTAGATCCATATTATATAAATAATAAAGGAAGAGTGCAGGTTGATGCAAATAACTTAACATTGTACATATTATGATATAGTAGTGGACCAAAAGTTTTCCCAAAGTAAGTAATTGATGAAATTCATAATAGCCTATAATTTTAAAATTTATTACTTACTTCACTGGTCCTAAAATTGCTATTAATTCTGTACAACAACCCATTGATATTGTATAGTCTGTCTGGGATAATTATATACGAGATATAGCAAAATACTTCAATTTTTTATTATGCTGAATTCTTTATAAATTATAATATTGTTATAAAATTAAACATTTCAATGTGCTTATTAGTTATATGAAAATGAGATGTATCATAGTTTTTATCTATAAAAATAAATTAATAAAATAATTTTTAATTGCCAATAATATATGAAAGTAGTAATTAATACAATTGTATATTTATTAATATGTAATTATTATAAATAAAAATGTATGAAAATATTTATGTTCTACATACCCAAGCTGTTAAGCATTCATTAGTCTTTTGTGACAGGATGCAATCAATCTAAAAGTTTTCAAATGAATTAATTAAAAAAATTAATGACATTTAGAGCACATACATAAATAAATAAATTTTAAGTTGTTTTCATTGATGAAAACAGAACAAGGACAAATTTTAGTTTCAAGAGGAAACTAGGCCACCATTTTTAGGGTGAATTGTTACCTAATTATGTAAGAAGGCTGAAACAATTATGATGAACAAAAGGTGTTTTTAAAGTTTTGTCCACCAACATAAAATTTTACATATATGATTTAATTCAATCCAATGAACTAAGACATTTGGACAGGAAAGAGAGACAGACCATGGTGGCAGCAACTATCAAGTTAGGGTAGTCGGCCATCCTCTATCTCTCTTTCCTGCCCAGGTGAAATAATTGTATATAAATAACATACTTACAAAGTCCAGAGCCAAACAAACACTTAGGGAAAAGATGACAGCCAAGTATATGGATACCCTAGCATAAGTATTTTTTGACAACTTCAAAGATAAATAATAAAACTTTTTGAGAACAGTATTTGTGGGAGGAGCAACAGGGCCTTCATCATCATGTGGGTCCCAAAACCTGTTCCATAGGAAATGTGTCCAATTCACTGGTTGAAGAATAAAGAGAAATATTACTGCACTTCCATACCCTGTCCAAGGCAACCAATGTGACCTGCAAAATAGACATGCAATGATAAGCAAATAAATTCATCAAAGGGTTGTTTCATATGCATTTAAAAGAATTTACCAATTAAATATGTAGTTCTTTTTACTTAATTTCATTTATTGCAAAATGCATAGTATTATACTGATTTCCATTACCTGGTATTACTAATTGCATGAATGATTAGCATGCATAGGAGAACCATCATTGAACATAAAACATAGAATTTGAACAATGGATCAGGTTGCTTTGTGAAAGGCAGTTCCCAACTCAAATTTTTAAATGTCAAACAAAGTGGATTAATATGTCCACTGTGAAACCATCGACTGAAATTAAGAACAAAATTATTTTCATTATTTTAATAATGAAAGAAATGTTTTCTTAAGTTTTTTACCAATTTGAAAAAATTAAACATAAGACAATATATTCTACACATGCAAATAAAATGAGTACTGTATTTAGTGGTACTAATAAATAAGCTTTTTCTTTAGTTCTAGTCATTTACTGTCAAGTGTGTTTACATAAACTGTAATTGTCTAACAGTAGATAAAGACTAATATATTGCTGTTTAGCAAAACACATTACATTAAAGGTATGAGTTAATAACAGTAGGAATAAACAGATTTCATCATGTTTTTGTTGTTTAACTATATGAAAATCTTAGAAAAATTAACATACTAATAAATACATGTTTTGTTATAAATAATGTATTTCTTTCAAAATATTACTTACTCATACAAACCCAAATGCATGCTTTGAATTGCTTTTGACATTGCTTCATTTGCCTTTAAGAGAGCTTGTTGGTATTGGTGTAAATTGTTATCCATAAATGCTGTGCGTCTTCTTGAAGTTCCATCATTTGTATTACGCCTTATCTGAAAATAAAGTCAGTTTATAAAATCATACACTCACATAATTATTTGAAGCATCAATTACTTTAATCTTAATTTAAATGCTCAATTTTAATAAGTAATACCTGAAACAAAATTTTATAAGTAACTAAGTAGTTAAGGATATGAACCATTCTGTGCATTAGTCACTGTTTTAAATTTTTTAGCAAAGAAATTTAATATATTAGTTGAATAAACAATAGGACTTTGCTTTATATATAATTAAATTGTGTCAACTGATATATATTATATGTCAGGAGGTATAATTATGACATAAAGTATTAAGGTAATAATTATCATTTATTTGAAGAAGTTTATGTCTCTGTTTACTTACTGATCGACTTGTAGGTCTGCGGGGTGCGATACTGCTGCGCCGACTGAACATGGTACGAGAGTCAATATGTTCACTGTCATTGTGCAACTAAAATAGAGAAACAATGTTGATTGTGACATTAAATTGTATAGATAGTGTCTTCTCAACTTTTCACAGGCATTAAACAAACTGTTGTGAATAAAATTGAGGAAGATATTGAAAAAATTCAATAATTGTAATAGTTTGGGAATAGTTTTAAATAAGGATAACAACTAGTCTAGTTGGGTGTAAAAATTCTATTTAAAAAAAACATTTATACTACAGTGTATATGCTTTGTATGTGCCAGGTGTAAGGACTAAAATATGCTGTTTTTCAGACAGAAAAATTCACGTTCTTTCATACAAATCAATACAAAGTACATTTTTATACATCTCCATTAGAATCAAAGTGTTGTTCAGTGAGAGCTTGGTCCATCAACAAAAACAAGTGGTAGTTCGAAGGGGCCACTAAGTAGTTTAATTTCATTGTTGATGTGATGGAGTTTTGTTGTGGAGGAAAATCAGCTTGTTGTGTCTTTGCTGATAATCAAGCCTTTTTTCATGCAGTGCAATGTGCAATTTGAATAGTTGTTGGTGGCAGTGGTGGGCATTGGCAGTTTGACCAGGTTTCAACAGTTCTTAGTAGATAACAATCCCCTCAAACACACAGCATCTTCTTCTATCAGACGTGATTTGTTCTTGCTGATGATGTTGATGGTTGACTAGAATCAACCCATAATTTTCTTGAAATATAACCACACTTCATCACCAGTCACAATATGATGCAGGAATTACTTTCCTTTCTGATAGTTACCAAGATTTTGCATGTGTTTTGGAGTTATTCCATCATTTTATTCAAGTTGTAACCATTTACCAATCCTTTCACCCTTTCCTATGGCATGCAGGTGAATGGAAATAGCCAATTGAGTAACACCCAATTTCTCAGCAAACATTCTTTGCTATTAACTGTCATCCCTGTCAAGAGTACCTGCAATTGATGGTCCTCAACGTTTGTAGATCAATTTTCATGCTTCTTGTCACTCAGGTCAAAATTGCCATCTTTGAACAAATGAAACCAATCTCTGCATTTGTTTCCAATGAATCACATTTGCCATAGGCCACCACAAGCATTCAATGTGATTTGGCTGCTAATTTCTTCAAATTGAAGCAGAAAACAGAGCTTCTTACATATGCTCTTTGTTTGGCAAAAAAATAGATGTTATTATCAAAGGAAAAATATATGTTGCTCTATGAAATTGCAGATGATGTCCACTGATTATTGTTGATAAACGACAAACTCATTAAAAAACAAATGACATAATAGCTTAATATGATCACTAATGCCATCTATAAAGAAACAGCAAATTTAAGTTAAAGAAAAATACTGGTTTGTGTTTACTCAGTATAGAGGGGCATATCTGTATTCCCAGAAATGAATGGAAGAAGTGTTTTATTAATAGAAACTTTAATTGGTCCAGTCTAAACAGTGACATACATTCACACAATACATTATTGCAATGCCAAAATAAGCTAAATTACATTGGAGGATGTTGTATAAAAAACTAATAAATGAAATAAATGGCCAACCTTTAAGATTTAAAAATAATGTAAATGAATTAGTATCTTTATGCCAACGTTGATTTATTTTAATTTGATCTGTATAATTTTATAATTTTGTTTGAAATTTATCAATTTTAAATTTTTTAGTTTCATCTTTTCCAGTGCTAATTATAATATATTTTACTATTAATTTAATATACTACTTTACTCATTTCATTATTGTAGCTCAAGATTTTGGATTAAAGAAATGCAATTCTATCTCAGGCTTTGTTTAGATTACAGAAATAAAAATTTTGTAACAGTGAAAAATGACAAAAGAAATATCATAATGGATTTTACTATGAATCTTTTATGTAAACCATGTTGAAGTCGAGAATTTTAATAGCTTTGTTAATTGAATTCAAAATGTAACCACTCCTATAAGCTGGTTAAATGCACATTTGTGCATATAATTATTTATCTATAAATTTAGTTACAACTTTCCTAAAAGAATAAATGTATTATGTCCAGACTTGAAAATAGTTTAAGAAATTGTATTAGACAAGACATGTTAACGAAAGAGAAGGCTTTTATATGAAGCGATAATGAATGTAAAATTATTCTCTAATGGAACTTTTATTAACGTCATATCACTACCCTAGATCATTTGACTGATATGAATATTAAGCCAGTTTCTGTATTACTTCTATGTTTCTAATGACTATCTAAGCTATTCATATCATGTAAAATTATTGAGAAATTATAATCTAAGTAGACTTTCATACAGGTAGTCATGTACTTAACATGTATATATTACAAGGTGAAAAAAAAACTAATACTGAAAAATATTTTTCTATGTGTAAATGCTTTTATACTAATGGCAATTGAATAAACATTCTCAAAAGTTATTCATTTGAAGATTTTTTTCTAGTACTAAGAATAGTAAATCCTGATATTTTAACAAATAAATCACAAATAAAATAATTACTTTATTCTGTCTTTTTTATGTTAATGTGAAACTTACATCTTCTGGAACTATGAAGTAAGTTTCAATATTATATTTAGCCAATAGTGAATTGCGCTGTGATCCATTACCAGGTCTGCAGATATACTCTCTTCCAAGATAATTGTAAGTTTGCTGTGTTATGTGCACCATGCTGAAAATGAAATATTAAATTTAAATTACAAAAATGTTTATTATCTCTCCTCCAGTTCTCTCCCCATCATTTTCCCTTCCTCTGTTGCCCAGTCACTGCCCGATTCCTTCACATCAAAGTCATATTTACCTGTAACAGGTACAGGGTAACTATGTCTATTGAAAACTGAATGTTAATAGGTATCCTGCATTAAATAATCTTCACAGGATATTTGAAGAAATATATGATTTAAAGTGGTTTCATTTGTGGCCTTAATTGAATTGTGGAACACTTTCAGTACTTTTTAATCAAACTATCCTAGAAGCAATTTATCAACCTCGTGAAGATGGAAATTATATTTATACTTTTTGCCCAATATGTTAATTAATCTTCAATCTTAGATATACCATGCTACTCCCTTAACATATCCTATCCATATCAGTTATTTTGAATTTGTCATATTTTCCTTTTGCATGATGATCATCCCCGACACTGCCAACTAAAGGTTGTTATTTCAAACCAGTGACACTCTGGTTCACTCTCTAATCTTACATCAAATATGAAAATTCAGATATTATATGTACATTTATGAACTTTTCTGTATCAGTAATAAGAAAAATAATTAAACCATTTAAATTTTTGCTAGGTAAATGAATTTGGTAAATTAAATGTCAATATCAATTATTGTAACAAAAGATTTATGCAGTTATTTATGGCTTAGTGTGAAATTGTGTGTGTATTAGCAGAAGTATGTTAAAATTAAATAAATGATATAGAAGTTCTTAAAATACATTTTTAAGAAAGAAAAAAGAGATACTTGCCTAAAACATTAAAAAATTAATTAATAATATGCTAACTGCTGAAAGGAAAACATCTATAACAAATTAATCTGAATATTAATGGATTGTGAAAAATAAAATTACCTTTAATACTCACCCTGGTCTCCCTGATTGCTCCATGATATTTGCAATTATCACATCTTGTGACCATATGTCATACTGCCACTTACATACTCCCAAAAGTCCACTTAAAATTCTTCCTGAATGAACTCCAATTCGCATATCTAAGTGCTGTCTCAACCTTGACTCTTCTCTGTAATAATTAATTAAATTAATTCCCTTCAGCTTTAAATCTAGTATATTAAAAAACAATCTACCCAATTATTTATTTATATTAACCCAGAAAAATACTACTGCTACATTATGGGAGTCAAAGTTAGTTATGGTACAAACGAGAATTAAAAAGACAACTCAACAGGCATCACAAGTATCATTGTAGATCTCAACAAAGTGAAAAAGATTGAGCTGGTGTTGACATGTTTTTTTAAGATTAATCCCAGTGCATTAGTGAAATAAATATGCCTATCAATTATTGGTACACCCCACCCCTTGATGCAGAGTTTGCTGAATGTTAAGTAGCATGGTGAATCACAGCATTACTCTCAGTGAGTACCAAAACCATAGGATGGACATTAATTTATATCATATTCACATTATTTTGTGTGTTTTTATTTCACACATTGGGGCTGAATTTAAAGTTAATCAGCATCATGAATGTCAGAATTAGACTCAATGACTTCTATAACCACAGAATCAACTATAGTCTCAGTCATTTTTATATTACTTTATGTAAAGCCTTTCCATTATCACCTCTACATAGGTTGAAAATAGGCATAAATAATATCAAGGACACTATCAACTTCAGTGATCTTAAAAACTTTTCATTCAACTCTAATTAGATTGTATTATAGTATCTTACTTAATATTTAGACTAATTTTCTATAAACTACAATTAACACTTACCTAACTTCCCTTATGATAGCTATCATGTCCAAACCTAATTCAACACAGTTTTTGGCATGCTGAGGATTTGCATTTGGAACTCCAGACACACAATAATAACAATCACCAAGAAATTTTATTCTTAGGACACTTCTTTTCTGAAAAACACTATACTAAGTTTATTTTCAACTTATTATAACTCAATTTTTACAGATAATATTAAAAATATATATACAATTGTAAAATATAAAGAAGTAAATTGTGTAAATTCTCAGTGAATTAATGAATTTTTGCAAATGTTTTTGGAAAAATTAAAATTTAAAATCAGAAGAAATTAATTTTATACTTTTTGCCAGCAATTCATAAAGGGGTGCACAAATTTTGTCTTCTGAATTGAAATGTACTTTTATTTAATGTTTTAAAAATACACACTTGTAATTTACATATTAGACTGTAAAAACTTCTGATTTTAAATCGTTCCACTTTTGTTTTTATCTCTAAGCCTTAAATTATAAATGATAATTAATTATGTACTATTCCTAAATGGCAGTATGGCCCCATGAAAGAAAAGAAAATCATTGGTACAATAATTTATACTGGTCTCATTAATGTAGAGGACAAAAGAAACAAATAGTGTTAAATACTTCTTCGGTGAACATATATTGTCTATGTACATTGCAATTATTACTTTTCTAATATTATATGGCTATATTAAGTAGTTGGCAGCTGCAATGGCTCTATATTTGAATGTCATTTCTTTTGTTCAACTTTGGAGGCAATGAACAGTGCACAAGGACTTCCTATAAGGCTAAAAGTAGTGGGGGGGGGAACAAAGTCACCATTTGAAGTATGTAGGTAGACCTTACAGTAGAACCCAAAAATTATAAATGGTCACCACAATGGTGGAAGACTTTATCAATAAATAGGAAGGACAATCAAACATGTAATCAGTCACTTTGTGGAAAAACATAGGTGACAAAGTGTGGGACTTAATTTTTAATTAGAAGTGAAATGTCTCTGTGGAAAGGAGGAGAAACACATTTGTTAATGAAGCTTTTATGCTTACAAATGTGTATTACTGGCCAGAAAGGTTTTTCACCATGAAACAACATGGTGAATGAAGTAGAAACAGCCTGCATTTGTAGGCACCTGACAACATACTGGAACAGGAACCAGAACACAGTCCCACATAACCTTCCTCAACCTTGATTGCATACTTGTGATTTTAGCACCTGTAACAGTTGTATTCACCATTTTCTTTTCTTATAATAGTCCCCTCCTCTTTGTAGCTTGGAATAGTTGCGATATAACCAATGTATGATTCTATTCATTGAAAACCCTACCAGATATTCTAGACTATGCTCTCTCAAATTTTAAACTACAAAATTCATGTTTGTTTAATTTATTAACCCACATTAGCTGTACTAAAGGACTAGATGATACATGGATGTGTGTTTACCTCTGATGCCTCATCAAAACGTCTAAATAGCTCATTTAGCGTCTCCACAAGTTTAGTAACAGGCAAAGAAGCAGTGAGTGAAGCATAGTTTACAACATCAGCATATAAGATACTAACATTATGGTGTTCCTTCACATACATATCACTGCAACAAGAAAACTGAATCAGAAGTAAAAATATTTTATATTATTGGAATTTGGAAATGAGAACAAGTGAATATCATACAAAATCAATATATGTAATGGTTTGTTACCTGAATGGTTTCTTCCTTAAAGGTGTTTTACTCACAAGTATGTGCTGGAATATTTTCTTTATATCGGCTTTCACATCTTCAACTATATGCCGGGGTAAGATGCTGATCATTAAATGCTCCTATTAACAGATATCTATAAATTATTATAGATCTGAAACTTTAGGTGGCATTTCTTCTTAAACTTTAAATTAAAATTCTTTACCTCTTGCTGCTTTTCAAACTCCAGTTTGAAAGTTGTTTCAATGTTTGCTCGACGGTCAAGAAAAGTTCTCCTAGTTGCCACTTCATTTAATAGTCGAAAGTAAATACCCATTACATTTACACAACCAAAATAAAACAAATCTGAGGCTAACTGAAATAATAATAATAAGAGAAATTGTAAATAAGTGCAATATGTAGATAGAATCTAATTTGCATTCAACAAACTTATGAAACTGGTTAGGTACATTTGGAGGAAGATGCTATTGTTTGTTATATTTCATCCCAGAATATGAATGAATGATTTTGAGTAAACAGGACAAAAATAGAAGTGACCAGATGTGGATTCAGATCTCATTCATCTAAATTAAACTGATCTACAATGCATAAAAAAATTTGTATGGCCATTTTTTTGTTGCTTTGAGAATTTTTCTTGCTTAATGCAGCATATGAAGCTTTTTCTTGAAGTTTAATTTTAACATACTTCAGAACAATAATACCTATTATCAGCTGTTTCATCATGGTGGCTTATGACGACTGCAGTTGTCAGCCAGCTGATCACTGTGAATGTCTTCCTAACATTCTCATGAAGAGGTCGGTGCCTCCGAAAATTTAAGAACTTCAAATTCTACATAGTGTCTGCCATCTGTGAATCTCAGGTAAGTCACCAACTTTATATCTTTCTATCAGAAAATGACATTCATTGTCAGGCTAATTAAAACAATTAATAAGGACAGGAAAAGATAGAAAATTGGTGGCTTACCTGTAGTGTACAGATGACAGGCACTGTGTTGATTGTGGAGTTATTGAATTTTCCTCAGAAAATTAGGAAAGCATTGAGTGATGGCGATCCTATATTACGTATATATATATATATATATATATATATATATATATATATATATATAGCAATTGCTGCTAACATGATTTAATCTAAATTGATCTAAAACTATGCTCACTAATTAAAGAACAATGGAAGATAAAACCTGGTTCTGTTGCATTTTTCTACATTACTCCATTTATTCAATTGCACTAACTTTTAAAGTTAAGTTTCTTTTCATATATATTAATTAAAGAACTCGATAATGACTGAAAGTATGTTGGCATAACATTATTAACTATGTAATTTGTACTTTAATGTATTTTGAGGATAAAGTGCATGAGTATTAAATGTATGATGTAAGATTAATTTATTTCATGGAGCACATTTATTCACTCTTGCTGAAGCAATAGTCCAAAATTTAGTCAGATAATGTCAAAGCATTGTAAACATTTTTATAGTATAATTATGTAAACACACCCTGTTATATATATCTTGATAATTTCTTCTATATGTAACAAATCCCAAAACAGTTATGTGGCATGCAGACACTACTAATCCTAATAATACTGTCTGCAAGTTATTAACCAGAGGCAGAAACACGTAAACAACTAGAAGTGTATAAGTAGCATATGCTGGTCGTGGTGGCTCAGACAGATAATAATGCAAAATAGTTGGCATTAAATCAGCCAACACAAGAACAATAACAGCAATGCAAGATATGAATGATGGAGCCCATACAGAAGATGTCTCATTTCTTCTCCTCATGGTAACTGCCATAGGCATAAAAATCAATGCAACAATACAGTACGATGCTGCATCAGGCCAGACCACATTCATATTCCCCTGAAAATAATGCAAAAATAGAATTGAATAAATATTTTAACCATTTTTTCTGTTATGTATTTTGGTTCTGTTTTACAGCTGAACTTGTATTAAGTTACTTTGAAACTTATTGTAATTGAGGTCTTGATTACTTACATATACAGCTAACACTACACTGTGACTGACAAATAAAACTATCTGCAAAAGCAGAAGTACAGAAAAGTATCCGTTATGTAACCGTTGCTGGTATTGCACAAATAGTTCATCAAGATTTTTCAATTGAAACTGGTGCTGGAAAAAAATTAAAAATTATTATTTTAAGGAAATTGCAGTATTATAATGTATACTTATTAGATAATGTGAATAGCTATTTTGAAAACCTATCTAAATATAGCTTCTACAATATCTTTGAAGAATAATAAGTAGTGAGTTTAATGGATATATAAATTCATAATATCCATTTGAAAAATAATGTTGTAAAAATTCTTTATTTAGCAGCCCAATATAATATTATGTAGTGTACACATGTTTAATAAATAAATAATGGGGTTTGTTTCATTTATTTTAATTAAATAATTTTAGAGAAATCAAAATTTCATGGGGTTATTGCACTCCAGGTATCGGGGACTTGGAAGAATAAATATCTATTGGGTGACCTTCTGTGAGGGTATTAAGAAAAGTCGCGGCAAAGGTCGTAAATCTGTCGGGAGTATGAGCTGGGGTCACCACAATATTTGGCATGCGCGATTCTTTTACTGAGGAATTGAGCATATCCTTTACGTGAGGGTTCGCGGTTTTCGGAAGAGGTGTTGACCCTGTATCGGGTGAAAGGTGGATTGTAATTGGCTAATTTTGGATCTGGAAGGGAGATCCGAGGTTTCGCAAGAGATAGGAAAAGATGATAAAGTTAAGTTATGCAGTTATGCAGTGGTCGAAGGAACGAGGAAGGGGACTGACGGAAGAGATTATGTTAGTTAAGTTCGAAATTAAGAAAGTTTGTTGAGTTGTTGGAGACTGGTGGACAGCCAGAGATAAAAGGCGGCGGTGTCGGATATCCAGTTCCAGAAGCTTTGTCGGTTTAATAGTAACAAAGGCTCCTGAGCGTCGGCGATCAACTGCCTGAGAAAGAGTTGCTGAGCATAGTTGGTAACGTACTAGTGAAACTATAAATCCCTCGCAGTGGTAATCGTCTACAATTAGTGATGAAATATAAAGACCGAAGATATTTGAGCCCAACATTTCCTAAGAATAGGAATCAATTTGTTTTTTGTATTTAATTTTCATTGTAAATTCGGTATCTAAAATACTTTTTTGCTAAATATATTATAAAATTTTATACGTGCTTCTTATTTATTCACCCTGTTGTATGAATTAAAGTAAAATTAAATTCCCTATTAAAACATTGCCATGAAGGAAGGATGAAACGCATTTATTCAAAATGAATTAGGTGTTAATGTTCTTTATTATGATAGTGAGTACAATATAAATTTAATAATAGTCATAAATGTTGGGAATTTTAAATAAAATTAATTATGATTAGTAAATACTAATAATTGAAAGCCGACAGTGAGAAAAAAGGTAAAAATGCTTTCCCAGGCGGAGTAATCTTTCAAGTTTCATTTCACTAATACAGAATGCGGCCTGCGACAGACTGTTTCAACCTAGGTATAACATCCAAAACCTTGATAAGTTGGGACTCAATGACTCGTTTTAAAGAGAAATAATGTGTATTCGTGTATTCGAAGCCAATTTCAGTCATTTAGGTAATTTTATTATTAACCCCATCTCATACTTTATCACGTCGATAAAGATTGAAATTGGCTTAGAATATATTCGACCCTAATATTGATTATTTTCGCATTAATTTTACATTTCACTAACACCAAGCGTGTTAGGGGCGTTGAAGACCAACATAGTTTTTCCCAGGTTGTAAGTCATGCGTATTAGATAGTATGTTTACTTATTTAAAAAATATATTATCAAGAAAAACAAATAAAAATATTGTTAATTCCAATATTGATATAAACGAATTTTCATATTCAGTATGAGGAAGCGTTTGGGATGGTTAGTATCAATTATATTCTACATAATTAAATAGCATGAAATTATGGTCTCGTAATAATAACAATAAATAATTAAAACTTTAAATTAAAAACCTATCTTGGAAATAAAAGATGTTTACTCATCTGCCAACAAAGGTCTGTTTCTTGTTTGGTATAGCATTCATCACAGACCTCAAAGCAAAATATCCATATTCCTTTGTTCAGTTCTTTGAAATGAACTCATTGTCCTGCTCTCACAGCTGTTCATTGAACCCGTAATATGGATCAGTTTTATCTCCTCTAGAATGAATGGCTGGTTGAATATTCTGCACAAAGTTTGCCTTAATTGGAACTCTTAGCTTTCAAATGTGCTTCAATCACAGATTTATTCAGTTTATACTCTACCGTTAAAACGAAAATACGTTTTATTATTATTATTATAGTAGATTTTGAATAAATAAAACTTTTATTAAAATAATAAGTGTAATTTTTAAGTTTTTAAATTACACTTCATATTTTAAAAAAATTACAAATTAATATTTTAAATTGTTTTGATATACAGTTACCTGAAGTAGCCTAAAAAGTTGCATGAAACGTTGTAGTTATATTCATTAAATACTAGTCAAATTTATTTGCAGACTTATTTGGCCGGATTTTTATTGATTACTGATCCATTTTACGCCAATTGATCACTTTGTGAAACGTATTTTCAGAGCCAAATGTACTCGTTTTGGCTTAATTGCGGAATAAAATCATATCAGAACTGAAATAATCTATTCTCCTACTTGTTTGCGAAATTTCATCAGTGTTGATTATCTTCATTTTTATTCCATTCGTCATAACAGCATTTTTGACGTAATTTAATTTCTAGGAGACGACGTCCTTATTAAAGAAAATTATTATTACAGAAAATATTTAAAGTATTTTTTTATAAAATGAGAGACAGACGAAACAATTTTCAAATATCAGATTCCCTTAAACTAATGTCACAATCAAGAAAACAGCAGACGCTTCAAATCATCCAGATCATAATTTCAAAAAATGTTTAGTTTTATTAGACATGTTAAATAACATTTAAGGCAAACATTCTTATTCGACCCAGCAAGAATGCTATTCGCTTTGTATACTGCGCCTCAATCGATTGTCCCTTATGCGTTTGCTAATACATTTATCCATCCGGTTGCCAGGAAATTTTGGTGTTTTAACGGGGTAGAAGTTTCCACAAGGCAGATAATCCCGACGAAGTCAACGTGAAGCGCATTCCAAGACCTTTAGCCCGAAGCAGACAACCACAAGAAAAGACAGCTTTTGCCGGTTGACGTTATTGATGTGTTATTCAGTCCTAAGACTGGTCTGATGCAACCCTTCATGATAATATATCTTGAGTAAGCCTTTTTCGTTTCCGCATAACTACCACATCCCACATCCTCCCTAATCTTCTTAGCGTATTCCATCCTTCGAGCTCCCTCTTCTATGCTTATTCCACACACTTAAAACGTGGCCTCTTTGTCCACGTCCTCCCTATTGTCGCTTTTCCCCTATTCTGTTTAGAACGCCCTCGTTAGTGATTATATCCACCCACCTGATTTTCAACAAGCACCATTTTTCAAACGCTTCTATTCTTATCCTTTCTGCAACTCCTGTCGTCCAAGTTTCGCACCCATATAACGTCACACTCCATACGAACATTTTTAGAAATGATTTCCTAATATTCACACTTATATTACCCGTAACTAAGTTCCTCTTTTTCGTGAAAGCCTTATTTGCAGAATTTCTTAACTTCCGTCAAAATATCCCTTCCCAATCTAACACACTATGTTTTTCCAGTTTCCCATACTACACTCCATTACCTTTGTTTTGCCTCTATTAATCTTTATATTGAATTCTTCCTCCAGGACTACGTTCATGCCATTTATTATGGTTTCCAAGTATTCTTCTGACTCCCCTAATACTACAATCACATCAGCAAAGCGTAAGGTTTTATTTCTTCATCTTGCAGAATGATTCTTTTTCCATATTCAGTTTTAACTTTCATCATCATCTGTTCTATATATAAGTTAAACAGCATGGGCGACAGACTGCATCATTGTCTTACTCCTTTCTTGATTTCGGCTTTCTTTTCTTGATCTTCTACTCTAATTACTGTTTCCTGTCTTCTGTAGAGGATATGTATAAGCCTCTTTTCTCAATATTTTATTCCAGTGCTCTTCAAAATCCTTAATAGTGTGTTCCAGGCCACATTATCGAACGCTTTTTCTAAAGCTACTAATGCCATGAACGTAGGCCGAATTTTTCTCATCCTGTCTTCTAAAATTAGTCGCGAAGTCAAAATTGCTTCTCTTGTCCCTACATTCTTCCTGAAACCAAATTGATCATACCTAACTCGCATTCTATTAGACGTTACATCCTCATATTTACTATTTTCGTCAATATTTTGCATGCATGAGATACAAAACTAATTTTCCTGTGCTGTTCGCATCTATCAGCCCCAGTCCTCTTCGTTATTGGTATGATTATGTTTAAATTAAATCTTCTGGTATGCTTCTCGGTTCGTATATTTCGCAAACCATCCTGAACAGCCATGGTATTGCTTCTTCGCCCAATCGTCTTATTAAATCCGCTGTAATGTTAACAATTCCTGGCACTTTATAATTGCTCATCGCCCTATCAAACTCCGACCTTAAAATATTGTCCGCCAACTCTTCATGCTCCACCTCCTCTTCTTCTTCTATTACTGACTGATCTACATTTCCACCGTGATACACATGTTGTAGATATTCCTTCCATCTTTCTGCTTTTTCTTCTTTATCCATGATTTGCTTCCATCCGTTCTTGCTAACATTTTTCCTCTCTATGAATGCTTCTTTGATTTGCCTATAAGCTACGTTTAACTTCCCTTTCACAATTAAAACTTCAACCGCTTTGCATTTCTCTTAGATCCAAACCGTTTTGGCTGCTTTGCACTTCCTATCTATCCCATTCTTCAAGTGTTTATACTGCCTTTCATGAATCATTTTTATTATTTCTTGTGTTGTCCATGCTTTCCTATTCGTCTGAACTATTCTTACTATTCTTTCTTCAGCTTCTCTAGTCAGTTTTGTCAGTACCGTTGACATAAAATTCCTGAAGTTCACATTTCCAGTCCTATTTTACATAGAAACTTTGCTTCTTTTGGTTCACCCCACAGGTGACCTGATTTTAATGAGTTTGAGTATAAAATTATTATTGAACTACCGTCTCCATTTGTATATCATTTCATTCAAGTGTCTTATTATTTGCATATCGAATTAATTGTATTATCATTAAATTCAAAGTTATTAATTAAGTCTTATATTTTCTCTTTGAACCTTACATAAAATTATCCTTTTGACAAATAAGTTAGATGCTGATTATCACAATTGACGCCCAACTGTGGAGATAAATAAATTTAATTAATTAATCATAGCAAGTAAATAAATCCCCTTATTTATTTTTATTACATGTAGCTAACTAGGATATAAATAAATAATAACTATAGTTCTAAAAAATAATGTAAACACTTAAAAATGAAATAGAGAAAAAGTGAAAAAATAGTCAGAAGATATGAGCGTAAATGCTAGGCACCATAGGAAATATAAACTAGCAAACGTAAGTATGACAGGTTATCTAATTCCATGGGAACCAGGAATGTGGTAACACCGGAATTACCGTGAGATGGACATAGGTAACGAATGGGTAGTGAAGATGCAGGAAATAAGGGGAAAGATAATAGAACAGTGGCCTCGAAGATAGATTGATGTGAAGAAAACATTAAGAGAAATACATTGATAGGAAACGTGTTATTTTATTTCATATTCTTAAATTGATCTGCTTCCTGTAATCTATATCAGACCCTTTAACAAATATAATAATTATCTATTTCTATGATTATCATTAAAATTGCTTTACAACATTCAATTTTTCTACACTATATCTTAAAACTACACGATGTTTACATACAGTTTGAATGTTTTAGTATTTCTATTTGTCTCTTTCCCTGTCTTAGGTAAATAAGCAGTATTGAAGTTTTATTTCATATATGTTTTAACTGGGTGCCCGGCGTTTCCCAGTAATTCTTTTATATTAGTATTTATTCGACAGTCATTTATTTGTGAACACGTGATTAAACCTTCAGATAGATCGTTATATTTTCACACCCCCTATAACCGAAATCTCTCAAATGAACGCTGAAAAAAGTTTTATTTAGAAGGTTAGGTGGAATACCACATATGTTTAATTCGTAATTCAAACAAAGCACATTTTACACAAAATATTATTTCAAATACGCTTCATTTTTCAATGTCAATAAATAATTCACTCAGGATGCACTGAATTACAATTCACGTAATATATCAGAACTCAGCACTCCTAAATCGTAATGTCAAAACAATGCCAAGCTACGACTCATGAACTGGCGCGTGAATTGGTGCGTAAGATTATTTAAACAGCCAGGCTGAAAATTTTGGGATTATATGTTCCTTCACTTGAGAAACTCAAATTATATATATATATATATAAACTTTTGCTTGGAAAATTATAAAAAAAAATAGATCTGGCCACCTACCAGGTCCAACTAAAGCTAAGAACCATTCAGGGGAACCCATAAATACAAAAATTATCAAACACGGTTAAGATGTTTAGGAGAAGAATTCAGACACGCACACCGGATTCTATACCTAATGATTATTTAATTACTCCCTAGTATATTGCCCATCTCCTTATAACAACGTTACAACAATGTTTGTTTCCGGTTTTTTGTCAACTGTAAATGTGTAATATTATAAATCCATTCCAAGTAGCCAAATATACATGCATTACATAATAATCATAAAACACGTATTTAATTTTCTTATTTATTTTGCATTGAATAAATTGAATTGCACCTTGCTTATATTTTGTGTAAAATTCGTCCCAAATTCTTATTATACGTTTTAAATGTCACTAAATGAAAAAAAATATACTATGAAGGAGAGCATAGTACGTTAACAAAGATTTTTTCCGAATTAAGATAAACTCTTTATACTGAAAACATTGTACTAATCATATTTCACTCAGAAAATATATTACAAATCACGTCTAACGTTCACGTGAGATAATTTACTATCCCGCTAACTCGTTATTACCTATTAAAAAGTTATTTATGTTATGCGATCTCCTTTATTTTATTATGCGATCATAAACGCTAGTTAAATATAAATACGGTCATTTGTATGCAAATTACTTTATATTTACATGATAGTGTCGCAACATTTCCATATCCTCTGACACATACACAACCTACTTAGAAGAACTTCAAGATTTGTAGTATATCCTTTATTTATTACAAAATTTTCCTTCATTTTTAATCCAATTTACTGATAACCATGAAATAAGGTTATATTACTTAATTTAGATGAGAACAATAAATTGTTTGTTTTGAAGTTGGTTAACACGTTTAACCAAAAATAATTGCATTTTGACTAAGCTGCGGGATGGCATTTCTTGCTTATACTATTTTAACTGATAAACTCACTGTTTACAATCTTATAATTAATTATTTATGTTAACGTGTTTTTACTGTGGAAAAATTATTAATAATACAATTTGTCTGACTGTTGACATATTTTCAGCATCGTTTATTGATTTAATAATTACATTACTTCAAAATATATTGCGTAGATAATTATAATTACCGTTTAGTTTACTTATAAGTATGATTTGTAATTACTTTAGGTAAAAAAATTCCATTTTACTTTTCCATTAAATTACTGATTAAATGCGAAACTTCCACTATTCAGATTGAACACAAGTGCATTCAATTGCAACGAATAATCGTTGTAATTAAATAATTTTTATGACAATTAAATATATAATAAATTATTTAGTCAGCTTCTTTGTCAGTGATTCTATGATTTAAATATTTCGACGTTTCGTCTCTCATTTGTGATTTCTTTAGGTGCTATAAAAATTATAAATTGATTATATTGGGTAATATGTTATGAAAAATATTTAAAATAAAATACATGGTTCGCAAATCCAGCCTAGGAATGAAGTTCCATTACAAATTCAGACCAACAATGGACTACAACATTAAAGAATCATAAATACAATTTATGTTATTGGTATCATTTTCTACGTTGATACAATTAATGTTCTTCCTAATGTGGAGCATTTCGCTCATTATTCTCGAGAAATAATTTTGTTCTTCATCCGATCAATTTGGAGGTTATTCATTATCATGTGATCATATAAAACGGAATGATTTTGTGAACTGCTTTTAATGTTCATGTGCTCCTAAATGCGTATTTTTAATGATATTTTTGTCGGCTCTACAAGTGTTGCTTGGCAATCAAAACAATTAATTTTATATACAACATTGTTTATGTAAAGTTTCAAAAAAGAGGTGGGACCAAATTTTTTTCTGAATTAGCCAACTTACTTTTGACTTTTGATTTACTTAGAATTGTAAATTTGATTTTGAATAATGCCTATTTTTTTAACTTACCATCAAATAAATGGTTCTCCAATGGGGAGGTTATTTTTCTTAACATATTACGCAATGTAATCAATTTGTAATTTGTTTTAGTACCCGAAGAAGTTTCAAATGAGAGACGAAACGTCGTAATATTTAAATTATAAAATAATCGGTTTTTTGCAACAGGCTACATGAGGATCCTTTATTAGCATAGGAAGGTAATTGATAAGGAGGGATGTGAAAGCTAGAACATGGTTAGTCTGAGTTGAATGATTTACTTCTCAAGTTTGGTATAATATCTGTGAGATATTTTTAACTATTTGTTTAGGTAGTTTTCGGTACGAACTGTTTTCTGAATTTCCGCTCTACGTCCAACTCTTAGACACAGAAAATACGTTTGGCTTCATAGAGGTTTATGAGTTTCGGAAAAATGTGTGGTAATATAGCTACATACTTTGCAGGACTGATTCGAGAAAACCTCTGTTTTGACATGTATTATTTTAAAGGATTTTGAGTAAGCTTAAGTTATATTTATGTATATACAAGTACCTTTGACAAGGCGAAATTAAATGGTTTAGTGTAAAGTGCAGTGGATTGAAACGCTCTCGCGAAGGATCTGTTTGTAAATAACGGAGAAGAGAGACGTTTAAACAGTTCAACGCGGTTCAACCAGGTATACTGACTTAACTATTAATATATATTTTAGATGACATTATCTACCTGACTAAGATGAGATAGGGACTAAAAGAGTGGCTTCACAGGAAGTAACTGCTTCATGTTATAGTAGGAAATGTATTCAATTATTATATGAATTACCTATTTTCCATGTACAACAGATTGGAAAGAAAAATAGTGTTATACTTAATGGAGTGGAGGTGGAGTTTATTTATTAAGGTATTAATCAATTTATTATTTAATATGTTAATTAACAGCTTAATAAATAAATCCCACCTCCACTACATTTAGTATTGCAATTGCCGCCCACCGTGGAGTTTAATTAAATAAACCTAATAAATAAATAATGCCAATCCCCTCATGTGTATTGCAATTGGCGCCCAAACCGGGGCGCCAATTGAAATAATTATGGCGGCATATAACTAAAACTATTAAATGTTAATAAAATATTCCCCCATGATTACTATAGTAGTTAATAAAAAAATTAATTAAGTTACTCATTTCCATCGTTATGCTTGTATTGGCTTTTTTGTGTAGGCTAGCCATCTAAGTAGCGTATGAGATGTTGAACCACGTGGTTTCCTACAAATATATATGGGACTGTCCTAAATTTACAGCTATTTAGAGAGCCTTAAAGAAGTTGTTATGAAGCAGTAGAAAAGACATTGACACTGATTCCCTCCATTACAAACACCTATTCATATGAAATTTTACCAATCTGATGTAGATCCCTGATTTGATCTGAAAATGAGCAAAAGTTGCAAATATATATTTATATCTTGATATATGTTAAAACAAATGCATTAATGAGCAATTATTCGTCTTTTCCTAAAATGTTTACTCATTTCTATTGTACTAAACTCTTTGTGGATTTCATACATTTCGAATACGTAAATAGATAAGAAAAGCCTGATATACTATCTAGAATCTCATAATTCAGCTACGTAGATAACTGCTTTATAAGAATTAATCGTAATCTAAAATGAGACGATCTCCCTGCAATAAAATTGCCACTCATGTTGCAAAGATGAATTAAATTGAATGTGAGTTTTTCAGTAATGTTCCTATTAGTGTTGCATACCTTAATTTTGCTGTCAACAGAAGCTGCGTGGTGTTATAAAGTTTTACTAACTTTTAGTTACTTATTTATAAGCATAACTCGATTTTCCTGGCCATTAATCCTATCTCTATATTGATGTATTCTTAGACAAGTGTTTTACTATATCAAAGACGTGTTGTTGTGGTATTCAGTCCTAAATCTGGTCTGATACAAACCCTCCATGCTAACTTATCATGCGCAAGCCTTTTCATTTCCTCATAACTAGCACATCTCACATCCTCCCTAAATTGGTTAGCGTCTTTCATCCTTTACCTCCCTCTTCTGTTCTCTAATGCTAATTTTACAACACCTTCATGTCTTAAAACGTGGCCTATTAATCTACCCCTTCCCTTGGTCAACGTCCTCCATATTGTTCGCTCTTCCCCTATTCTGATAAGAACTTCCTCGTTAATTTTTAGCAATAATTTTCTAATATTCACACTTATATTATCCGTAAGTTAATTTCTCTATTTCACAAATTTTTTCTTGTCTGTGCTTTCCTACTCTTTATGTCTACTATACATCTACAGTCCCTAGTTATTACGCTTGCTAAGTAAGATAATTCCTTAAATTCCGTCAAAATATCCCTTCCCAATCTAACACCCTTTGTTATTCCACTGTTTCCCATACTACGCTCCATTACATTGGTTTTCCTCATATTGAACTCTTTCTCCAGGACCACGTTCATTCCGTTTATTATGGTTTCCAAGTCTTCCTTTGAATCCCCTAATACTACAATATCATCGACAAAGCGTAGGGTTTTTATTTCTTCTCCTTGCAGTATAAATAAAAGTTAAGTTGAATTATTGGTGAAGTTTAATTACACTATGCTTCTCTAGTGTCGCTATTTTCGTTATATCAATTTAGTAGGAAAAAGAACATATACTCGTATAGTATCAGATCAGAAAAATGAATGAAAAAACTTTACTGAAATATCCTATTCTTGCCCTCGAAGAATGGTCGTAATACGTGTGTCTCGTTGACAATACACTCATTGCACAATGGAAATCCACTCAAACGTAGCGACATAGTTGAAAGACCTTGGAAATTCCTTGGATAATTATTTATTCATCAGCATACCACAGCAAACGTGATTCCCTCCTAATGCGATATTATGTTGAGTCGGCAAAATATCTGCACTATAGAACTTATCACAGTGATCTGGAATTCGTAAATTTACGTCCTCTGCGGGATTGACGCGAGTCTCTCCTCTTCAAAAATTCGATAGTGAAGACGCATACGACTGTTATTCTGGAGATTCACGTCGCACCGATATCTGATCGACCTTCTCGCTTCACGACATAAGGAGATTGATAAATTTCTTAATATTGAGGGTTGCCTTCAAGATACGGTTTGCAGCCATCTCTCACAGTGGTCATTGTGTTGAAACATTTCGTTCTCTTATATCACGCACGTCATACAAATTCGTTGGAAGTACCATGAATCGACCGAGCTGTGCAAGGTTTCCATGTACTCGTATACGAGACGCATATGTATTCTATTCTTGGAATAAGCGTTCATCTAAAAGCAGCATATACATTTGACTCTTTCGCGAAAAGAACTTGTAAGCATAAGGGCGCGTTCACACGATAGTCAAGTCTCGAGAGAGGCAAGAAAACTCCGTGTGAAAAGCGACTTAAGTCACAGGGGAGTCACCTTGCACCTCAACCTCTCTTCCCTTGAATCGCAAGGTATGCGTGCCATTTCTGTCCCTTTTAGCGGCCGCGATGGTTTATAAAAGCGTTTTTGTGTATTTGTCACAAAAATGTAACTAAGTACGTTGTAGTGATAATGCTGTTATTTTCCGGGGTAAGACACGACTACCACACCTTGGGACGAGGAACATACTAAATCGGCCGATATTTCTGTCGATCAATACTTTTCGTGGTCAATTACTTTGTCAGTGTTTCCCCCCGACACTAATTGTGTGTAATCTGAACCAATTTTAGCGTGGGATGGGAGAATTCATAGAGCTGGGAGTGGTCACGTATCACATGAAAACTATCGAGTTTTGAGTCGTCGAGTCTCATTCTGACATTAAACAGACCGGTTACTTTGCAATCCAGCCCCTAAGAGAGAGGTATGAAAGGACGTAAACTAAATTCCGGGTCTAAATTCTTCCCATAGTGAGGGGTATGGTGGAGAGTACGCAATAAATAACATCAATTAACGATACTGGTATCTAATTCGTTGTTATAGAAGCCAATGCAAATTAACCTCTACTGTACTTCAGTCCTACAGGGAGGGTCGGAGGTGGATGGCAGAGGAGAAAGAGGGGTCGGGCACCCAGTTAGTGTACCATAAAATTGCTTAACAAAACAAACAATTACATAAAACTGTAATAATTTTAACAGAATGTTTCTAACGTCCCTGTGGATTCCATCAGATATTCCTTAATAAAAGTATAGTGTGCACATGTGTAACACTTAAAACTTCATTGAATATTTGTTCCATCTATTCAGAAATTAAACTAGAATGGTACTTACTTTAAACATTTAAAACTTAATTGTTCTGCCAATCAAGGAAATGATTCTTATAATTTTTTATACGTACATCATAATAAAAACAAAGAAATTTATCAAAATGTCTCAATACTGAACCCCATTACAGAGTTAACTATTCTTTCTAATTGTTAAACGAAGTGTGAATTCTAAATCTTAAGAATTTATGTGGCTTTTTTGTTTTATTTCATTCATAAAAGTTTAGTAATTGACAATTTCATTCAAAATTTTCACCAATTACACTAAGGTAAAGCTTTAATATAAACAAATCCATTAAAAAGTACCTGGAATTATATTTTCTAAATTTATTAAGACGGCATATTTTCTGTGGGTAGTTAAGGGGACAGACTTTCAGAAGCAATGAATGGCTGGCCCAACGTTATTATCATGGAAAGTAGGTACAAGCTTGTTGTCGATAGAGCACTCGTCCTACCTAAGAAAAGTAGTTCGATAGTAGGAAGACTTTTTGAATCGGCGAATGATGATTATGCGAATATGTGGTAGGATCGAATGTAGAGATTAAAAACCCCCAGTTTTCACAAATGAAAGCATAAATTGGTGAGGTGGAAGAACATGGTGGTAGTTCGTTGGAGATAACGAGTTCCGTGTGGATTCACCGCAAAAATGTAAGAAATACATGAATTCTAAGAAGAAGAGAAGCAAGAATTCGCACGTCAAAAGTTGAATGAACGTCGATCCTTCATTTCAAGAGCATGAATGAATAAGTCAATCCCACGGACTTTGTCGCGGCTTCACCTCATTGCACATTTTGATGCTATCTTAAGTAAGAATATTTATAACCTACATAGGAAGTCAGATCTTACCTTTTTAATCTTTATTTTAATTTTTTCAAATGTGTAGAACTTTAAATACTTTAATTTCATTAATTCAGCAAATACGTCAAATAAATCTGTAAAAACATAAATAATGCGCACATAAAGTAGAAACTTACATTTCCCCCTCCCCTTCCCCCCTGTTGTTAAATATTACAATATCTTAAATTCAATTCTCAATTCCAGCTTCTTAGCTTCAATAACGTCAATTTTCATCACGTCAATTCATGTCAAATGAACAGTTCACCAAGTCAATACTTTCCGTCTTCCATGTCAGATACATTTTGTCACTATTGTTTCGCATAAAAAACTATTTAGAGACATTACTTATTATCTGGGTACCTGTACTCCTCACGAGAATTAAAACACTGGGCACGCTTTTTAACGTTATCCTTAGCTTTTGTTTTTTTACTATGTATGTTGTTTACTTCAAGACGTTACTTGTAATTCATTGTTCCAGTATCAAATTTTTATATTTTTGTTCTCCATCTATATGAATATATTCTTACAATTTTTGGTAAGAATGAATTTGTATACTTATCAATATAATGTATTATAAGGAGAACAAAAGAAATCCTTGCCATCATTTCTTTTTCTTGTTAAAAGCTAACGAATTTTGTGTAGGAGTCATACGATAATTTAGATGGTATTGGTTTCGGATCCGCGATTGCATTAAGTGTAAATATATACTTTAATGACTGGATATAAACAATATAGAGACAAAAGTATTATTTTACTTATTTAAATATATTTGACTTTTGAGATTTAACAACATTCAACATTGGAATTAGTAATTCTGATCTTGTGAGAAATATACGAGCATCTATTGACCCTCATTAATTTTTCTAAACAGAAATATTTTAATTAATATTTACAGATTTCGTATGAGTTAAATCCACATTTTTCTCTCTCTTTACAATGGTTCAATCGTTACTGAATTTGAAACAACGGTTTCTCGTATTATAGATGAAAATCCAGAGTGTTGATCTTAACCAAATTTCATTGTTCATTAACTCATGAGATAACATTTAATTCTTAAGTGTTTCAATTCAAGTTTGTAGTGATTCATTAGTTGAGTAATTTAGTATTTTCGCGAAGGTTTTAACATGTCTGACATGTTGTCTATACAGATCAATCGCACATTGAACCCGATAGCAGAAGTGTCATAAACAATATGTTGTCTACATATTATCAAATTAGATAGCGAATGTTGATGGTAGAATTGATACTCCTCATCAGTTATATTACTGGCGCATATATTCATCTTTGTCTCTTACTATAACATCTTCTATTCCCAGAAATTCTTTTACTAATTTTTCTTTCATTAGGTGATTATCTTAACCCTGACAATTACTTTTCCCCATGCTCGTTTAAGAACACACTTTAAATTTATTTAGGCTTTCTTTAACACGATCGTTTAAATATGTTGATTGAATTTACTGCCCCTACGTTGTAGTCCTCTGATTTCAAACGTAAAGGCACTGTTACAATACGGCGCGTTTCATAATGAATTGGACGAATAGAATAGCATTGTACTAATTCTGTAATTGATTTATTTAGCTGAAACCAATTAATTTTAAAACCACAATTATTCAATTTTATCCGGTAAACACAAAATCTTCCGGTTACAAAATCTCCGCTAGAGGCACTGCTAATAAAAACCTTAAAGATGGTCTACCCCATCGCTGGATTGGTCGTGCTAGGTCTAACAATAAAGCATTGCTTTGTTGGCCACCGAGGTCCCCAGATCTAACCGATTCTGTTTTTTTTTCCTAGGGGTTTTTCTTAACGACAAAGTGCTCGTGCTTCAATTTCCCCAGAACGTCCAACAACTGAAGTGCTCGACATTAACAAAGGATATTCTATCTCTCAGGGATTAGAATACTGCATAGATATTTCCTGCGTCACCGGAGGAGCTCATATGAATAGGTATAGAAACTTGTATAACTATAGTCCCACTGTAAATTTGATTTATAAAAATAAAGCAATTACAGTTTTCACAGGTATGCTTTCTGTTTGTACGCCTCAATGTAAAACACCCTGTATAACATTTTCGAACCAAAGCTCTCAAATTCTTTTTCTTTATGTAGCGTGGTAGTATTATTATACAATTGCTTTAAATTATATGTAATTACAAAATTATTAATAAATTACTTTAAACACTATTTAAAATTTCTTGAGAAATGAAATCATTGTTTTCTGTGCTAAGTACGTACTGTTGTTTTAATGCAAATTAATGATTCTTATTTCTGGGCCTTATAAGAAATCGGGGGCTTATAAAACAAATGAAATAATTATTTGGTTGCCTTTTAAATATATGTAACAACAGAATATTCATGGGGTTTTCTTAGATAACTCTCCCCATTATAGTGAAATATTTTCCGCTAAAAGCAGGTGGTTTCTTCTTCTTAGTTGTGCTTCCAGTCTCCAAAGCCGGTATGCCCCAGTTTCTGTTGGTCCGCTTGGTGTGTTACTATAATTGTCACAAGCAACATGTCCTAGTCAGACGTCCGGAGCCATTTCCCTTGATTCGTAGCCGAAGGTACCTCACTTGGGAAAACGTCATCTCGTTTACCTCAAGTGGGCTCGACAATTAAGTTGGTTTTTACCAACTCTGGGCTTTCTGGCACATTATTTGATATTAAAGCGAAGCGTTGTATTTAAATGTCTGGTGGCTGCTTTAGATCTTCTTTTAAGACCAATTTGGAATTTATGTCGGCAGCATTATAAAAGAAGGAACTCGATAGTGCCTCAGTATAAAGTCGTTGGCAATGATTTATCAAAGAGTAAAATTTTAAAACATTTTATACGGGCTTTATGAGGTACAGTAATCATTTTAGGATAGAACGTTTAGTTTTCAGGATTTACTTTACCTATTTATTATACACAAACGGTTTTATTTTGTAATTATACAGTTCACTTGAAAAAATACAGTCATATATTTCTAAATTAGTGCGTACTGCAACTTTTTGTTAGTAAGGAAACCAGCATCAGGTAGGTCCGGCTCGTGATGTATCACCCCACGTCCTGGTCCAATAGAAAAGGTGAACAACTTTGATCGTATGCTCAACGTCAGCTATCGTGGAACGTACACCCACCAAAGCCAGCCTAGATGTCATTACTTATTGAAATCTTGATTCAAATTATTTGGTTTAGAAATAAAATGATAGAACTTAATCCTCGTATAAATTCCTTGTTACACGGAATTTAGGAGTCAATACATACGTGAGAGAACCTCCCCCCCCCCCCCCAATGCTGTATATTCGAATATACATTACCTTTTTATCGGGTTTATTAGTCATTTTTTCAATTTTCCTGGTTTTATCGATAACTTTGTTATGTGTAATTACACTGAAATACTTATCCTATCACAGTTAAATATCTGCACAAAAAAGCACTTGTGAATGTCAACTAACTGCTTGATGGTGATCGATTGAGAGGTGAACAAAGATTCATCGATATGGTTACACAAGCGTTTGCGAGGGATGCTGATTGATCGTTCATTGAATATTAGCCTATTGGCAAAGATGGTATGGAACAGAAGGGAACCGGCTTTCAATCAGGACATTATGAAGTGACTGATTAGATAATGTTTCCGCGTATCTGACCTACAGGCTACTTCCTGAGTTTTCAGAGGAAAAGATGCGGTCTCCGGTTTTATTAATTAAAACTGCAGGTTGAATAAGGTTTTGTTTATACGTAAATTATGTTGGGATAGACTCACCTCCCATTTTGGGAGGAGAGGAGGGACTCTCGCAGGCATCCCTCCCCAGAGTGAACTGCAGGGCTCAACTGACTCCATCGAGAATGCCTCGTACTCTCTCTGGTTCTTTTTAAAGTTCTCACATGCCGAGGCACCTTTACCTATTTTGATAGGTGTATGTACTGGGCTCGAAGACCTTGGGCATACGGTAAGTGCTGCTCGCTGATCCCATTGGATCAGTCGACCAACTGCCTCCTAAAATTGGTGGAGACACGGAGAATGGAATGCAACCCCAAAGTAAAATAGTCTCGCGGCATTCGGGAGAGAGTGAGAATAGTACCCAATGCCTGACCTGCCTGATACAGGTTTTCTAGGAGTTTCCCTGCATCTCTATAGGTGAAACACCGGGCAGGATATTTAAACTATAGCCAGGGGGCTACCTTCCACATCCCCCTGTTTCAGTTCCCTTCCTATGTTATTGAAAGGGAGTTGCCTGTTTCAGGATCACCCTCATGTAGCCTGTTAACCAAAAAAATAGAAATCTTGATTTTCGTAGCTTATGTGTGTCTAGAATCATACTCTTGGGCAGTCGATTCAGTATATTCAATGTTAAACCTCTATGATATAAGCTGGCTTTTTCTGTATAGACAACATTTCAGGCAAACTATTTATTATTTATTAAGGTCACGTCAACTACAATGGTCATTGTACGTGTTACATCGTATAAGAGTAACAGAAGTTAACTGAGGAACACATTTGAATATTCTAAAGTAATGTTGATAAATAAGTGAGACGTCCTTGATTACTGCCGGTTGATGGCATAATCTGTGTGATTGGCGATTGTCTTTTTACTTTCTGTTGTGTACTTAATACATTCAAATAGAATGTGAAGAATTGTGATAATTGGTCACAATAGCCACTCAACGATCTCCTCAACACATGATATGTGGGAACATAAAGTGGAAATCTTCTTTGCTTTACTTTCAAGTTTAGCACTCCAATCTGATTATAACAGTCAGTAATATAATGATAGCTCGAAGGTCTACAAACCTTAAAGAAACTCATTATGTGTCAATTCTACAATGTAATAAGAGAAATTAATCTAAAGTTTATTACAATATTATTATTCAGTATATTTTAAAATTTTCAGGTAGTCCAACTGTCTCCAAATTTGGTTGAGGCATGGAGTCGGAAATGCTGCGCCCCCGTAGAATAACACACGTCGAGTTATTGGAATGCGTGGGACGAGCACAGAATCCGACCTACCTGCTGTAGGGTTCTCTAAACTCGCTTTGTATCAAATGTAGGCGAATGTCGCGTAATATCCTTTAACTATAGTTGTTAACTAGAGACGACATTCATATATTCTTTTTTAAAAAAAATCACAGCATGATATAATTTTCAATTACCCTTCGCATCTCTTTTTCTTCCAGGTCCACTTAGAAAGTTAAAACGTAGTTGTTTTTGGTACGTAGTTTGACTTCCATCGACAATGTTATAGAGCAACGCCCTTGTCCGTCGTTCAATGTTTGTTGCGAAGCAAGATTCAGAACAAATTATCCGAGGCAAAGCTGTACAGGTGCGGATGAAAGCTAAAGCATTGGGCACTTTACACAATCGATAATACTGACAATAGCTTATCATATCGACCTTGCAAGGTGGAAATATTAATCGTTTGACGTACGGATTGATTGACGTGACGGAGATTCAAGTTTACGAATATCCGGACGTACTAATTAGTAACCGAGATACCGAGTAGAGAGGTTTCCGTTGCCGACCTCCTGTGGTGTAGTGGGTAGCGGGAAGCGTTGCTGCCTCACAACCCAGGGTTGCAGGTTCGAAACCTATGATGTGATGGACACGAAGACAGGGATAGAGACAGATGAAGAGTCAATACGTTGACCACGTATCACTGCATATTCGGAATGTGTCATGTAAGATAAAATACCTGTTTTAATCCCTTGAATGTTCATTGAAATCCGCAGTCGTCCTGGTAGGCCAAGGCCCTTAATACTGCAGAGCCAACGAAGAAGAAAAACTGTTTCCGTTACTATTAAATTCAATCCTGACTACTACGATCAAATGATTTTTAACTTGAATTTATTCTAAACGCTTAAAATCGTTGATATTATTAAATTTTATCGTCAAAGGTCACAAAAATTAGTACAGAATTGAGACTTTACAGTTTATTCAATAGTAATACCCGCGGAATTGCAATGCCTGGTGATTTAATTATATTAGTGACCATCCGCCCCCGTTTTCGGGGTTAGGTCCCCGGTTTCAAACCTCTGCCACCGGCCGAAGGCGTATTCTCGGCTTTATCCCCGGAAACCTGCCTTGTCCCTATTAGGACAGATATTTCGCCTGCCATTAATGGTTTTATATCTGATTAGTGATTGACAAATTGAAACTTAAAGCGAATACAAGTTGACAGTTCTATACCTCCTACAAAACTGCAACAATAGATGGAATAAGAATGGTCATCCCCCCTTTTTCTCTCTCATGCTGCCAAAATTACGCTTCAATTTTATTTATTGGTATAGATTATAGGTCAAAAGTACAGGCAACCCGCATTCACTTTTGGAGATCTCAATGCACGTATGTGCCACGAAACCATTTTTATATTAAAATATTCTGAACCCTGCAAGATATCGAAATGAAACATGCACGAAAATTTAAGACAAAATACCTTTTTTTAATCCCTCGAATTTTCATTGAAATCCGTTGATCCGTTTGATATCTATTCAAGACAAATTTCCGGACAGACATACTCTTCAATTTAATTTATTGGTATAGATGAAAAATGCTCAATTTTAATAATTGAGACGAACAGTTTCTCCTCCGGGGTTTGCGGACTCCAATAATTATAATTGACAAAGATCGTTTCGTCTGACCAATGTAGGAAATAGGAACAAGCATATTTAGAACCAACTATGCGACTTCGTTCGCGGGGAGAGAGCTCTTTTCATTTTACCCTAAAAATGAAATCTCAATATCATTTATTTATGATCGCTTCATAGCAAGCCTTATAACTCGCAGTTGGTTTCGAACAAATTCCGCTTTCACACATTCGCAACAATAGATGGAGTGAGAAAATTAGCTCTCCATTTCTCTCTCTCTCATGCTGGGATGAATGGTATATGTACGCCTAATAGGACTTTTAACTCGCAGTTGGTTTTCACGGAGCCTTTCGCGCGCCAATTCAATGGATTTATAAATATTTGCATAAATATCTCATGAACTCTGCAACATATCGAATTGAAACGAACACAAAAATTAAAGATAAAGTTCCTGTTTCAATCCCTAAAATTTTCATTGAAATCCGTTGAGTCGTTTCGGAGTTTCAAGAGATCAAGAGTATAGGCAATCCGCATTCACTTTTTGGAGATTCCAGCGTACGAATGCCAAGAAACCTTCCCGTAGAATTACTAGTCATGTTTATATTACATTAATTACTTAAATGAAACATGCACGAATATTGAAGTTAAATTTCCTGTTTTTAAGTCTCAAATTTTCATTGAAATTCGTTGATCCGTTTTGGAGACTATTCGAGACAAAAATTCGGACATACAGTCATACTGGTAGACAGACACTTTAATTTTATTTATTGGTATAGATTAATGAGCATAAATATAATCTAAATCTTCCTTCTGATTAACATTCACATATTACTAAACATTGTCTGGAACAAAATCAATCGTTTAATTTTGATAATGCTGTTATTTTAGATAAGTAAAAAATATTTAAGAAAAGGTTTATTTCGGAAATGTTACATAATAAAGCCAATAAATTTTATGTTAAAAACATTACACTCTCAGATAACTACATTGTATGGTTCATTAAATCGTCTTAGTTAGTTTCATCTTTTGCTTATTATTTGATTTACACTATCTTTGTTTATATTACATCAGTCCGCTATATATATTTACAAAGACCACAAGTGTTCGTATTAAGTTTCAAATTATCGTTTAAAATCTTAATAATTGTCATTATGCAGGTCGTTAATTATTATCTAATTTATTTTATTTACGAACTTATTTTTTCTTATCTGTTCTAGTGACACTAATATGCTAATTGTGGTACTGCGAATCACAGTTTCATTTTAACTGTCTTGCAGAGTGTAACACAAGATATTAATTAATTCGCTGTAGGTAACCTAGGAATGTTTCCCTATCTGCCTTGTAGCACTGATTATACTTTTCCGTTTGTGTTTTTTCTTCCTAAAGCTCTAAGGTAAATCTCAAGGTTGCAGTAATATTCTTACTTATTCGACTTTACAAGTTACTGTTTCCGCACCTTAATAATAATACGTCAATTCGTCTAGAACCATTTTTACAAACACATGAACATATTTTCTGAGCGTCGCTACCGTTCCAATCAACGAAATGTAGATGTCCGCTTCCATGGGTAGACATTCGGTAGTCTGTAGAAGCCGATAACTGCCAGAGTCTTATTTCAGCCTTTGGTCACTTCGTCGATTAGTATTATTTCGTCATTTTCTTTCGTAAATCCCTAGAAAATCTGCCTCCTCTTTTATTATTATCTCTTTTATACGTTACGTAGACAATTCCAAAAAATGTCTCCGCTACTTATTTTGCCGGAGAGCTATTATTAATTCCTAACAATAACGTCCGCGTTGTAGAAATCTTTCAAATCGCAAAATTCTACGGTCCTGTTATTACGAACAAAAGCGGAACGCTGAAGGCGTTTCTGATATCACTACTGGTTATTAAACGTGGATTTTCTAACTTGATCCAGAGATAAAGAGTCAATTAATCGTGCACGCAATTCACACAAATATAGGTACAAACAGCCAAAATCCAAGTGGACCTCCTGTGAAAGCGGCGTTTGCTACTTAACTCTGCTTTCAAGTATTCAACGTTTGTCACAAACAACAGATTCGTCAAAATAATCTAAATCGTCTTTCTCGGGTAATATTGAAACAACTTGAATTAACAGATAGCGATCAACTACGGAAGATATACTGTCTAATGTTCTTGTATAAACACCATTACTGTACAAAAACAAAATTGATTATACAATGGAGCACCAACAACCGTTAACATATTCAAGCAAGAACTTCACTGCACTTTATCTGAGTTTCAGGGCAATAATCATTCCAAACAAAATAATACATATATTTAAATTTCTATATACATTCTTATGAGAATCATTAATAAAAGAGATGGTTACTAAACTGTAAATTCATGTGACACATTCTGGATTTTGGAAAACTGAATATCCTCAGTCTTATCCTTCGTTTCCTTGGAAATGTTTCGTAAATGGGTAAGGAGCAGCAGAGGAGTTAAGGTATACCGTATTACGATATCATCCCAGAACTGTTTTCTGAATAATTCGGGAATCACGTATCAGGTTTTCAGGAAATGAATTCGAACCCCATTATTCCCCCTATCACTATCTACCTCCTTCTCTATCTGTCATTCTATATCTATGAACCGGTATCTTCGTCCCTAGTTATCTATTTCACTCCATCTGCTTTCCTCTGTACCAATAAATCGGTCTAACCAGGAAAACTGTTGAGTTTCAAGATTTTAGCGTGGTGTCAATTCTTTGAATCACTTATTAATTAACCAATATTAATTATAATTCAACATAACGAGTTCCAGTTAATTATTATATCCTAAGCACTTCTGATAAAAAGATGTTAATCACTAAATAAGATTGGCGTATCTGTATTTTAGTCTCATAAACTGTAGTCCTCGCGATAAGGCGATTAAGACGGTGTATAAAATAAATCTAGTCATAAACAGTTTCTATATAATCCTTCAAGGTTTTTTATTATGTAAGCTAATGAGGATGGATTGCCTGTATTTCTCCCCTGACGCTTACGGGAATATTTCACACTCTCTTTTTTTTCCCCCAAATTCTCACATGCAGAGACACCTTCACCTATTTTAGGAGGTGTATGTACTAAGGTCGAAGACATCGGGCATACGGTAAGAGTTGTCCGCTGAGCCCATTGGATCAGTTGAACAACTGCCTCCTAAAAATGACGCAGACATGGAGAAGGGAATGCTGCGACTCCACAGGGTTTTCCCAGCATTTAGGATCCTTAAACTATAGCCAGGGCCCCCTAGTCAACCCTTGATAATATTGCTCTACCTCACAACAACACTTTTTAATTCCCTTCCTATGCTATTAAAGGGGAGTTTCAGGATCACCCTCATGTAGCCTGTTAACCCAATAAAAATTATTATGTTAATATGCCTAAATAATTTTCCTATATAACGTTACGTAATTAACGAAACCTTCGTTAGAAACTGAACGTGTTGAATAATTAATTTAACCAACATTCTAGAAAATATTAAAATTAATGTAATATAATAAGCTTACTATAATTTGCGAAAAGTATGTGATACTTAAAAAGTCAATAAAATACCACGAATTATACCATTTTGATCAGAAGTGGCCATTGTTAAATCGTTTAGTACATTGTGTTAAAGTAATAACATTTGATCATAGTGATATAGGCTTATCTTTAGAATCAATCGTACAAAAAAACTTTTAAGATAATTGTGCTACAATACTAAATCTTGACGTGTATTTTATTTAAGTAGTTTCATCGGCAATTATAATAATCTATTTAAATATGAATGATATCTTTATATATAAAATTCCGGTGTCCGTGTGTCCCTATTTCTTCTCCTCCTAAACGGAATATCATACTTTGATGAAATTTTTTACTTGGATCTATGACGTCACCTGGTTGGATCTTAGGTATCCAATAATTTTAAAAATCTTCCATCAAAAAATTTTATATATTTTTTGGATTTCAAACGTAAAGGAAAATAAAATTCCAAAATTTTCAGCCTGACAGTTTGAATAATCTGAGTCTTTTGACTTAGGCATCAATACATGCGCAACTTCAGTGTGTCGTAGCTTGGTATTGTTTTGACATTTCAATTTCAAGTAGCTGAGTTCTGATATATTCCATGAATTGTAATTGCGTCAATACATATCCATCCACTAATTTGACACTGAACAAATGAAGTGTATTTGAAATAATATTTTGTGCAAATGTGACAGTTGCATTGTTTGAAATACTATTTATACACCTGTAAATTCGGAGGCGTTTCATGTAACATCCTAAGGAAACATTTTATTTTTGATTTTATTTGTGCGATTTCGATGATAAAGGGCGTGAAAAGTAAATTTTCGGTAATTTTGTGATCTGTCACGTATTGACAAAGTCATTACTGTCGAATTAAATACTGCAGCGGGCACCCAGCTAGTGTTAATATAATTTATAATATACCAGCGGGCTAGTTTTGAAGTAGAATCTAAAACAGTATATATGAGTATTACACTTGAGGGTTACTTGAGTTGCTCATTTCTGATTGCAATTATTATTGCATAATATGGTTGATGCGATCATGGAACAATGGAAAGCATGTCAGGGACAGAACGAAAGCGTGCGTCTGACACGCGTTGGATAGAAAATGACAGGAAGGTAGAGATGTACTACAGGGTACAGATGCTAAAAAATTATTTTAAGGGTAGAAGCCCAGCAGGGAGAGAAATGTTAATGGACCCACCAGCAAATTCTGCAAAACAAGGAAGATTTGGAAGCTGAATTAGTTGTGTTGAAAGCAATGAATATTTAAGGGCAGGAAATCACACAACATCTACACTAAAAGGAAATGTGTCCCCATTACATTAATGATGGTGCATTCCTCCAGTAGCCAAGGAAGTGTATAATAAAGGAAGAGAGACGTAATTTCTCTAAGGAATGACAATCAGTGTTTCCCGGAGATGCAGGAGATCGTAAAACAGAAGACCGATGCCTGCGCAATGGCAGGACTATACTAATTTTATTACCACAACCAATGAGCGCGTTGCTGTGAACATACGACACAACACTCCACATATGGAAAAACTAATAATGCAGTTTTGTGAGTGCAAATCAATTAAACCCTCTTATCCAACTTCACCTTTCCCAATCGAATATAATTCTCTTTCCTTAAGATTGTCTTTGAAATAATCTATAGCGTTCATTGCGTAAATTAAATAAAATTTGCCAACTTTAAGAGTAGTATTAAATTAAGAATTTATTATTCTTCAAGGTGTTTTGAATTACTATGACTGATAATGAATTAAAGAATATAAAAGTAAATAAATATTTAATGTACAAATATAGTGCTCCAACCCAACAGAAACATTATATTTTAACTGTCATGACCTCACAGGGGTCAAGAGTTCCGATTTTAAAATATATACTATTTGAATACGAGTCACAGTATTGACGTAATTTTTAATCTTTAAAAATTAATACTCTGACATTAGGCCATTTTCTACTGATTTGAATTTAATTTTCTTATATTTGTTATGTAACATATTTGTTTTCGTTTAAAAATTGTTATTAAATTTACTTATAAAAATGAAAAGAATATGAAGAATGATTTATTTATTTGAAAATGAAATATAAAGCCACCACTTTTTATCAATCACAGGTAAATAAAATTTGATGTCTCCAAATTGATTGAATTTATTGAAAACATGGTGTTTTAATAACCCTACATTACTATTCAGTTTTATTTTTCTATATATTTTAAAACAACATTGAGAAATTTAATGTTAAAAACAAAACAAGTGGTGGGAACTACTGGATAAATACAAACAAAATTTTAACGTCTGTAAGAATAGTAATGATATATACGACCATAAACAGAGAAACATTACTGATATAATTTAAACAAACCGAACGTTTCGTTGCGAGCTTAGAATCGCCAACGGCTAAAACATAAAAATGCTAAGCATGGGAACGTTTTATTTTAGTAATGTTTTCTTTTCAATGCTTGTTACTGGTAAATAATCTAGGGAGGAAAATATACGTATTTGGTTATGAAAACATTGAAATTTTGTAGTCCTTATAGAACTGTTATTCTGAAGCAATTATAAATGTAAACGATAAATATAGTAGCTTTGCAGAACCATGCAAGAAAGGAAATGAAATAATGGATTGTGAAAACTTCACAATATTCAATAATGATCATTCACCCTGTGAACTGCTTATAGACTTTCTAGGCAGAAAGACATTGCAACCTTATATCTAAATTTCAAGGACATAGAATCCAGGAATTGTGTTATTTGAGGTAAATGTAAGTTTAGTAACATGTCTATAGTATGTATACATATGACTAAAGAAGATAAAGATTTGGTAGCAAACGATCCACTTTATGACAAATTTTAGCTTGCGCGGTCCTCTAGGCAATAACGAATCACATGTTGCTATACACATGACTTTCGATATTCTTAATTTTGTTTTTGTGAGCACTTCTTATAAATTAAATGACACTCACCCTTAGGAATTTCCATGACCAAGCTCTCTCGTCCAGCAAAGTCGCGCCGAAGGAAGTACGAAGCCGAGTCATGGCTTCGCCTGAATGTCTGCCTGAGCTCAGGCTGTTTCTCGTGAGCAACTCCAGGCCGGCCGTAGACATCGCCTACAACTCTGCACCAAGAAATTCATGAATACGTAATATCTCACACTCTAAGAAAATTAAATACCTACAGAAAACATAGTACATATTTGAGAAAAAAATTCAGCTATTTCGTCAAATTTGTTTGAATGTTTTAAGGACTGTTTCAGTAATGAAATTGGAAATAAACAATCAATTTTTTTTCATAAAACCATGTATATATCAATATAATAATGACAGTGTTACTCTTATAGTAAGTATATAACAAAATAATAAATACAGTTAACGATGGAAACGTTATTATACAAGGGGAATTCAATATAAATAATCATTTTACTTCTGATGGCTCAGAAAGCGTGTCGGAGGTAGGTGATGCATCCGGAAGGGTAAGTGGGATACTCTCTAGATGACTCAAAACAAAGCTAACCGCCCGACAGGTTTCGTTTGTTGTCCTCACAATGAGCGAAATAGTGGTTCATCCATTAGTTGCGCAACGCATCAAAATATTTTTTATACGAATGAAGGCGTTAAACCAGCCGAAATTCTGAACCGAATGCGTTGACAGTTCTGTGAGAATTCACTTTCATTACAGAGAGTGAAATCCTGACATGCCGAGTCCAAAGAAGCGCGTGAAGAAATGTAAAATGTGAGTCACCGAAGACGCTAACATTCCAGCATTACGTCTGGCAATGTTACAGCTATTCGCGAGCTCATTGAAAGAGGTCGTAGCTTTACTGTAGTAGAAATCAGTAAGGAAACGGAAGTCAGTGTTGGAAGTTGCATTCGGAGAGATGGATTCCATGTCTGCTTACCCAAGAAAACAAATATGCGAGAGCTGAAGTTTGTCAGACGCTTCTTGCTCATTTTTAAAATGTCGGGTAGGCGTTTTTGCAATCCATTGTGACGTGCGATTAAATTTGGGCTCACCAGGTCCCGTATGGAGTAAAGAGAAAATGGGATAATCAAGACCCTTAGCTCGCTTAGCCGGGAAGATGATGTCAACTATTTTTTGGGACTCTCAAGGAGTTTTGTTGATTTTCTTCTTGACCGGGTACGAGATTCATATCGGTAAAAAATGCGCCGTTAGCCCGTCAGATGTCCTGCTCAAGCATAACAATACAAGACCCAACAATTCAGTCTTAACCACCCAAATATTGTCTGAAATGCACTGGACTACACTTGACCTTTCACCATGCGAATCCATATGTTTGGGGGAGAGCGTTTTGCGAACTATCAACAGGTTTTACATAATTGGTTGGATACCCAGTCGAAGTCATTCTTCGTAAACGGCATCGAGAAACTACCTTTTCGATAACGAAAATGCATTACTAAGTAGTGTAACATTGTAAAAAAATAATTATAAAGTGAGTTTTCTTCTTGAATATAAAATAATTTTTCTTTTTCAAAAGATTCGTTTATATTTGAACGCACCTTAGTCTTTAGGACGCGGCTTAATAATGTATTCAAGTTAATGAACACAGGTTGGAAATGCCAAAATCTAGTAAACTCTATGAATAAATGAACCTTTTGAGTAAAGAATAGTATAGGTAATCAGCGATCAAATTGCATAAATAAGGTAACTAAACTTATGATATTAAGGAGTTAGTGTTGCAGGGAATTAGGAACAACAAAACAGTCGCACAACTGATTATTCAGTAGTATGTATTTTTTTTCAGGAATTCATTCGTTTTAAATTAACCTACAAAGCATACACATTCTTTACATTTAATGGAAAAAACTTGTTTCTGGAAGATAAAATATTCAGGAATTAGAAACAAGAACTACTTCTGTCCCATAATAATAATAATAGCAGTAGATGAATTTAATTGGTCCTATATTAATAGTAGATAAATAAAATAAATGTAGAACACTAAATATGTTCTAGTTAAATTAAACTACTGTTGGACTTACATTATTTCGTAGCTACCGTGTTTAGTACCTCTCTGTAACGCTTCGTTTTAATTTTATTGCATCAATAACTGGAATACACAACTCGATCTTTAATCTAAAGTTATAATCCCTTTCGTGTTATTTTACAATAGGTCGACAATTCAACTGAAATAAAACAGTTGATTTAGGGCAGTGGATGAAATTAGAAAAAATATTCATAATAATTAGTTTTGAAAGATAAGCTAAAATAAATATTGGTCGTCAAGAGCGACTGATTTTATTGTAGTCTTCGAAATTTTGATCTAAACAAAACAAACAGCTACATTGCCCATAATTCCCATTTTTAATGTTTTTCATTAGGGGTAATTTGAATATCCACGGCACTTGGTGCCTGAAAAGCAATGACCCCACGAGTTCCAGAGCTTTAAAAATTTGGGTTCACAAAATTTATTTAATTGAAATAAAATAAATTTAACTCTCTTAGTCATTTGTTAAACGTACGTACATTAAACATTTTAAAAAATCACTTACTACTATTATTAGAGAAATAGGGAGGACCAATTTTTAAAATTAAATATTATATTTCTATTTTTGTCTATGAAATCATATATCCCAATTAGAATACTGAATTGGTAAATAAATATAGCACCGACATCAAATACTCTGAAAAACATTTTATATGACAGCAAACCAAAATATAAGATCTATTCTAAAAACTTAACCCGTAGTCTATACTGATAATATTGGTAAAAGTTGTGTTACAATTCATATTTGCAAATCAACATTTAATTCAAATTTCGTTTTAAGGAACTGAAATATAACGAAATTATGGAAAAACACGCTGAAGAAGAAACGAAATAAGTATCTGGAGATCAGTCCTAGAATTTTCAACATTTCTGATCGAAATAAGTAGGAAATTTTTTATTTAGTTTTTTTTACAGGTTTGGAAGACATGATGAAAATTAATTATAAACCTGAAATGTGTAAAAAAATAGAGGAATATAATTTCCAAGAAGACGTTGAGGTTAAGAAAAAAAATTCATAAGGAATACTCCGTCGTCAGTGAAATGTGATTCAATAAATGATTTTCGTTTTATCAACCGGGTAATTTTTTGTCAGAACACAATGATTTTGTGACCATCATCATCACCGTCGTCAGGTAGACTAATTATCGAGACATTTCCGGTCTAGTTATATCGGTAAGTTCGAATACGTTATAACAGAATCTTTTACTACATTGATTCACAGGGAAAACCCTAATTTATTTTAGCCATTAAAACACTTACTACCTTTATGGATTACAATATTAAATTATCATATTGGTTGGAATATTGGTAAAATTTCCGTAGCGACGAAACAAATATTCTGTGTTGTTAATATTAGTGGTAATGAAACTAGTTTACAATTCAAAATAAGTAGTATTTCGTTTGTGTCCTTGTAACTTTTTTTTAAAATTAAGAGTTTATTACTGATAAAAATAGTATTTTCAGAAGATTTGTTATCTGGCATTGAATCATGTACAGGAGTTGTAATTTCAACGACAGAATTCCTGGAAGAAGATAAAGTTTTGAACCAAAAAAGTGATCTTTCTTCTACATTCAGAAGTGCCTCCATACTTGGCGAATATTCTTCGGTTTCAGTAATTACGCCAGGGATTCAAGGCAAATTAACGAATTTTTAAAAGTATTAATTTATTCTTATTCGATGAAGAGGAATTATTGCAAGTACTGTAAATAAAACGTTTCACTCCACTTACACGAACAATAGGTTCCAATCAGTTCCAAATTGTATGTTACAATAAAAATAAATTCCCAATCATTTCTATGTACTTTCCATAATATATTTAAAATTTTACTTCTTGTAATTATTTTATTATGAACGAAATCGAAGATTTCAAGAATCATGAGTACTTATTTCGAGTCTGTTTCACGGGAACAACATTCGTTCGCACAAAATCTCAACACACATTTCATTCAGGTTGTCAAGATTGATTGAAACACAATTTAGGTCATGTACTGATTTCTAGGAATAATACTCAGCACATCATCCGATTTTGATGCGGGTAACCATTACGCTCACATCACGCCACTAGTGTGGCAGGTGGAACGTCTGCAAAACAATAATATGCTTGGTTAGCGCAATAGTAAAATGAAGAACACCCACTCAGATTAAAACAATATATTTATTCTGTGCTTTTACTCTTTGTATAAATATTGATAAACTGTAACATTCCGAAGATCAGGGAAATAGTTTCTCAAACTCTGCCATTTCAGGATTTAATGCTACGAATTATATCGTTTTACAGATGACTAACATGTATTTTACTTATTATTATGACAATCGAGGACCGTATTTTATTTGTTCGGAGGTTACTTCAGGATTTTCAAATATTCGTATTACTTTTACATATATTATCTCAGCTTTTGATACACATGTAACTATGTTCCTCAGTTAATTCAGGCAAAGCTGCTGGTTGGATTCAATTACTACAGTTCTGTTTAGTAACACTGAACTATTCTCCTAGTCAAGCCTTCATCCATTCTTTCGACAGGTCAGTCCACTACACGACTTTCTACTTTCTCTACTTGACAACGTGTCAAGTCATTCATCATAAAACTTGTTCCTGGATTTGTGAAATTTTCTTACAGTTCCTTCTCTTACATTCACATATTGTATTATTAATCATATAATTCTAATGATTATCCATCTGTTGACATAGTAAATGGAACCTTGATGTGACCATTCCGTGATTTAACAAAATATAATTCGAAATAAAAACCCTACGCTTTGCCGATGACATTGTAGTATTAGGGAAATCAGAAGAAGACTTGGAAACCATAATAAATGGCAAGAACAATCCCGTAGAAAAATATGAGGATTAATAAAAGGAAAACCAAGGTAATGGAGTGTAGTATGGAAAAAAGTGTTATAACAAAGGGGGTTAGGTTGTTTGTTGTTCTTGTGGTATTAAGTTCTAAGACTAGTCTGATGCAACCCTCTGTGCTAACCTATCTTGCGAAGCCTTTTTCACTTCCTCATAACTAGAACAACCCACTTTCTTTTTTTTCTTTCTCCATGGCTCTACAGCCCATTGAAGGCCTGGGCCTACCGAGTCGAATGCGGACTGTCATCTTGCCTGACACATTCCGAGTTTGAAGTGACACGTGGTCAGCGTATCGATCCTCCAACAGTCTTAATCCCTGTCTTCGCGACCATGACGACACAAACATCCAAGTCCATGCCAGGATTCGAACCCGAAACCTCTGGATTGTGAGCACAACCCACATCCTCCCTAATCTACTTACCGGATTCTATCCTTGGCCTCCCTCTTCTGTTCTGTTGGGTTGAGAAAGGATATTTTGAAGGAAGTTAAGGAATTCTGCTGCTTGAGAAGCATAATAACTAGGGATTATAGAAGTATAGTAGGCATTAAGTATAGGATAGCACAGGTAAGAAAGGCTTTCGCGAAAAAGAGGAATTTACTTACGGATAATATAAGTGTAAATATTAGAAAATCATTACTAAAAGTGTTCGTATGGAGTGTGGCGTTATATGGGTGCGGAACTCAAACGGCAAGCTGTTGCAGAAAGGATAAGAATAGAAGCATTTGAACGATTGTGCACGTTATAAATCAGATGGATAGAATCAATAACGAGGAAGTTCTAAACCGAATAGGGGAAGAGCGACAATAGAGAGGACGTTGACAAAGAGAACGGATAGATTAAAAGGCCACGTTTTAAGACATGAGGTAAAATTAGCATTAGAGGGAAGTGAAGAGGGAGGCGAAGGATGGAATACGCTAAGCAGATAAGGGAGTATGCGTGATGCACTAGTTATGGCGAAGTGAAAAGGCTTGCGCAAGATGGGTTAGCACGGAGGTTTGCATCAGACCAGTATTAGGACTGAATATCAGGACCGCTTACTTTGTCATTGCAACCGGCGATGAAACCGTGTAGCCGACTAGGCAAAATTAGAACAATGGCAATCCATGGATCAAGAATGAGACTCCAGTTTACAATCTGGCGGTTTCTTTGGTCGAATAAACTCAATAAACATAAAACATATTCCAATTTACATATTTAGAAATATGAGTCCTTCAATGTGATGGTTTACCGTAATTTGCAGAAACCATTTTCTGAAAAACTGAGATTTTGTATTGTTTTCAATTACATTTTATTTTCCTAGGCCACAGACGATAGGAAAACGAACGTCCCCACGAAAAAACTCACTTCTCCACGAATGGAATAAGTACTGAGAGCCCAACAAGCCTGATAAGGTTTCTCTAAGGCTTTTCTCTCCCTGATATATAGACGAATTTTGCATAAGATACGTAAAATATCTCCAGGCTACTTCTTTTCCCTTTTAAATTTCCATCCTTTCCTATGTCATTATAAGGGACAGGTCACCAAACTGTCACCAGCAATATATGTGTTTAGATCGTACATTTCAGTTGTTCATAAATATATGTTTAATTAAATTTTAATTAAAGTAACGTCACCAATTTAGGCCTTAGCGATTTATATAATTTTAAATTTATATTTTAGAGTTCAAAATATTGACTTTCAGATACATGATTATTCTTTATTGAGCTTTGGTGGCTTGCATACTTTCATTGCCGTGGCTTCCAATGTTTATTTCCAGTAATCTTCAAATTTACCGCATTACTTAATGTGGTGTTCAACTGTAATCTGGTTATTACCTTGGGACGATTTTTTGTTATAATGTAAAAATGTGTCACTCTTGTGCCATTCTCCTGTGCTCTAGTGGTTAGCGTCGTTGCCTCGCTACACAGATACACCAGGTTAGAGTTCTGGCATGGGTATGGATGCTTGTATAATGACGGTCAGGGAGTCTGGGATTAAGACTAATGGAGAACAGAAACGCTGACAACGTATGACTCCAACTTCGGAAATTGTCATGTAATTTAATTCGGCAGTCTTCCAGCTAGGCTTGAAAATTTCACTCACACAATTCATAACACAATTAATTATAAATAAATGAGTATACGGCCTCTATTTAGTCATAAATAAAAGTAATTTTAATAATAATAATAATGTTTTAGGACAACACGGCGTCGTATCTTTTCAATTCCCCAAAAGGTGTAACATTAAATTACTACAAATGAGTTACGAATTAAACTACTTTCAGTACTCATAAAACAATTCCTTTATCTACGGGAACTTTCAGCTTAATAGCCATAATCATCTGCAAATTTACAATATTAAAACATGTTACTTTATAAAAAGATTAATCCAACAAATACCTGTGGCCATGAATTCATCACAACGTAACAAAATTTTTACAATATATATATATATATATATATATATATATATTGTAAAAATTTTGTTACTATATATATAGTCATAGTTATATATCAATAATTATTTTCATTCCGAACAGCATGGTCTCAAACATCAATTCAAAGCAATATCACGTGACTCGTCTATCATTACTTCGCTAATCTAATAGGCGTTTAGTTTACCACGCAATCTTTATATATTAAATATATAACATTTTATTTTACGATAAGGAGATAGTAAAAAACCTTTCGACGGTCACAGTTATTATTTTTTTAAATTAATTTATTACAATGAAAGTTTTCAGCAGCTTTAAATGAGCATATTCATCCTAAAAACAAAAAAATAGTATGAGAATTAATCAGATTTCAATTAGATACAATTCAATTTTTAAATTATTCTTTAAAAATATATAAAATATAATTTAAATATTTAAAAAGATCTAAAAAATCTTCAAGTACATTTTATACTTAAAACAATTCTACTTAAATAATATTTTCAGTACAACGTACTTCGTAAAATTTTAAATATTTTTGTTATTCAACTCGCCGTCTGATCAAAACTGGCAGAAAACATCGGTAAAAACAAGTTAAGACGTCAAGCACTATCGATCAATGGATCGTTTTAGTTTTGGCTTTCAATGTTTATTTGTGATTATAAGTTTTAAAAGTACTAAAATAACCAAGGACTAAAAGATTTTCAAAAAAATAAATAATGACTAATATTTAAAATATAACTCTTGGGTTTCAAACCGGGTCAAAGTTTATTTACACAATGTTTCGACAGGTAGACTGACCTGACGACGATGGCGGAGATTGCTGTCGAAACGTTGTGTAAACCCGAGAATTGTATTTGAAACAAATTCATTCACAGGGAAAGCCTTCGCTCTTTAACTGACTAATATATTTTTTACTATCTACTCTTTCATTCATTATCTGGCGTGAGTCACCACGTCTTTGACGACAGCAAGGTTTCCTGTCTTCTGAGCAGTGTACCAATATCAATAAATGTTTCGTGTTTGTGATAGGGTTTCTGCGAAAAATAAGTAATTATACAGTCAGTATTCTGTGGCGAAAAAAAGGTTTGTGTGTTTGTAATTCCGCATAAATTAGGAAATAATAAGATTATGAATTTCTTTAATTTAAATTAATTTTCGATTATCTAAGTTTTTATTATTTTAGTAACATCTTCCCTCGCTGTTTATGTGTGAATATTAATCCTTTATATATATGAACATTTTTTTAATAGTATTTTCTTTAATATATGTGTTTTGTAAGTCTTGTTCTTATTTATGTCTTAGTTTATTGTTAATTATTAAATTGAACATTTGTTACATTTATTAATTATTTTCAAGTTATGTATTTTATTGTTGTGTTAACTATTAATATTTTTGTGTTGTCCTATCTCCTCAATAAAGGATTAATGTAACCAATAAATAATCTAAATGTAAATAACGGTGTTGCTGGAATCAATCGTAAAATGGTACAATTTATCTGCATTTTTCCGAGTTGAGTATTTGTAAAATAACTGTGGAGGCATAATTTGTTGGCCTCTCTGCTTGAGTTTATTTATTTGCAAGTGAGTGCTTAACAACGCAGGTGTTGTGGGCCTCTCTTCGCCCAGGGCGGCGCGGCGGGCCTCACTGACCCACTTCGCTTCCCAACGGCCACTAAATCATTACACTTATTACGGCCCGTTCCTCACAACACAAGTTAACAACTTGTCCAAACAATCGCCACCAGATGTAGCAAGTTACTTCGGTCAGTTTGTTGTTCACCTACTTTCAAAACACGTTTTCGCGACACACGCGGGGGCATTGTTGGTATCAAACATTTTTGGCTTACGAAGGGAAAAGTTTGGCTCTGATATTTGCACTCAAAAACACTGTTTAATTGTTTCTATTGAAACCAGACTTGGTGTATTACAAGTATTCCATAATCATAGTTGACATCCATAGAAGCGCCAGTTCTCTCGTTTACATACAGTTATCCTGCTCAAATTAATGTGATGAGAGTTATGTGAACCTGTTAAATCTCGGAACATGCCTTCCGGCTACATTGGCTGTAAAATGCGCAAAGCCTTCCGTGGTGTGTTTTCTGTTATAAATAATCCTCTTAAATTGCGTTGAATTTAAAATTTAATGTATCATGTCTTTCTGTAAGTATAAAATGACAATCTGCACATAGAAAAGTGTAGATTATATTGGTTCACTTTCGCATATTTTGAATGCACGCTCTGTCGGGTATCTTATAGAGATCAGTGGGAGCCGAGACTGGTACATGAGTCACGGGTGAGCCGGCTTTGCAGCAACGGATAAAAGGCAACATTGAAGCTAGATACTTACACCACTGCTCAACAGACATTCACACTGGGAGAATCGTGTGCACCCAGGAAGCTGATATCTATAGATATGTAAATTTAATTATTGCCATACTACGTAAGAAATTTAATTTTTAAAAAGAAAACAACTGATAGTACACTACGTTTCGTAATAAGATTTACATATTTTTTTTATCGCAATCCCTTGTTTTAATTTAGCTCATCATCACAAAAAAAACCAACGCTTAAAAGGAGTTGTGCTTTTATTCGAGGGCGTAAAGTATCATGGTTATGAGCAATATTTTATTTGGATGAAGTCTTCTCGGGATATTAACCGGATGGTATCGTTGAATCAGCACAACGTTTCGACAACTGGCACCGTTGCGATCTTCAGGTGAAGTACCTGCTGGGATTTCTACACTCCCTTATCTCAGTCTTATTAGTGTTTGTTGTTTCCTGAGGGACAACCAATAAGACAATAAGACTGACAGCTATATAAGGGAGCTTGGATGTTTGTGCCGTCATGGTCTCGGGGACTGGGATTAAGACTGCGGGAGAATCAATACGCTGACCAAGTATCTCTCAAAATGCGGAATGTGCAATGGAAAATGACAGTTCACAGTCAAACTCAGGTCCTGAATGGGCTATAAAGCCAATGAAGAATGAGAAGGACGAATTCATAGCTGCAATATTTTGTTGATCGAAAGGTGGTTTATTGACTCCATACTATTTAAACTGAAGAAATATTTGCATTCTCAGTTATACACTGTTTATACGGAAAGTGCCCAGACTTATTCCTCCCCCCCCCCCTAAAGTACAAGTGACGACAGCACAGCGCAGTCGTAGCAGGTTTAAACAATATACGTGCAATTGGTCAGCCAGTTGTGAGCAGGCAGTGTTAAGTAGTGGATATGGAACCGTAGTTTGTAAAAATAAAAATTGTGTCAATAAATCGCAATGGACGAATGAACAGTGATTTTATTTCACGTTAAAGTAGACAAAACGGCTACAGAGACATTCTAGTCCATAAAAATTGCTTATTGCGATAATTCTTGTAGCCATGCACGAGTTTTTGAGCGATTTAAGTATTTTAAAGAAGGAAAATGAGAGTTCAGGGCATCACACCACTAGTTCATCCGATGGAAACATTGGGAAAATTCGTGATCTTAAAACCAATTACTTTGCTTAGAATGCAGCTTTAAGCCTCTAGGGCCATACTCATCTCACTAGAAAATATTGTATTTTTGATCTTCACTTATAACTGTCCTTTCATATATTACAATTATTCGTGATATTTTGCAAACAGACCTTTCACTCTTTGGCTACCGCTGAGGGTATGAACAGCTCTAAAATAAGTGTCCAAGACAATTTCTGAAATGTATGGATGAATAGAAAAGTGAGTGAAAAGTTTTTCTGACACACTTTGGCTCCCGAACAAGAACAGTAAAGCATGGACACCAGCCGCGACTTGATTAAAATGAAAAAAGCAGACCATTCCGTTCTAGCAAAAAATAATACGGGTGGCGAGACTTCGTGATATCAATACGACCCTGCAACAAAACGACGAAGATCAGAATGGGTGGGTGACGGTTCTCCAAGACCATAGGAAATTCAATGACGTCTTTTTTTGAACGTTCCCGGCATTTTTCACCACCCTACGTATTCAATAGATTTTAAGTTGAGTAACTTTTTTTATTCCACTAAATAAAGATTCACATGAAGGGTCATCTTTCTGAGGAAGTAAACGACATTAAAATCTCTTTGGCATTCAAGTTGAAAAACATCCCCAACAAGGGCGTTTTTGATAATTTTTTTTGTTGTAAGAACGTTTTACGTATAGTGAGATATAACTAAATAGAACATACGGATCATTCAAACTTTCAACACAAGTTTTATCTATTCTTAATTAATGATGGACAATTTTCGGATGCACGGTGTATAAAGGGCAAGGCGAAATGTGACACGTTAAAATGCCCGTCTTAAAACCTTTTCTGGGATTACAAAAATATATAAGCGTTCACTTTTTCCATATTATTTTGCAGAAAAAATAAACATACAATTTTAAAATATTTCACGTCCTTTTTTTTAAAAAAAAAGCACCTAACTTTTCAGTGTCTAACTACTTTTTGAAAACCTTAGGGAAAGCCTCTAGTACCGTTCATGGTAAAGCATTCTAGTCCCTTATCAACCTGTTTACGAAGGAATACTTGCCCACATCCGTTATTTAGTCCCTTTCCTTTATTTTGTAATTATGGCCGTTTATAGCGAAAAATTTACGATGAATCGATGTTATTGTCATCAACCATCACCTTCTCTATTCCCCGTTTGACACTGTTGGACTTAAGTACATGTTAATTTGCAGTAACTTCCAACTTAACGGCCTGTATCGTTTGATTGCATGTTACTGATTTACACACTCTCCACCCCAGACCTCACTATGGGAAGAATTTAGTAGGCAGAATTCGGTTTACAACGTTCCACGCTTCTCTTCGGGATTGAATTGCAAGTTAAGTGGCATGTTTAATGTCAGAATCAGCTTCAGCTACGTAAATTACATCGGTTCAGCCAACAAACTCGGTTTTTTTCCTTATTGTTTTCGAGTGACAGCTGACCACCTCCACCCCTATAAATTCTTCTCACCCTTGCTGAAAGGGGTAGAAATAATACACAAGTAGTTTCCGGGGAACCATTTTCAAAGCAAGTGATACAGAAAATTATTTATTCGACGGAAATATGGGCCGAAATTGCATATTTAAACCTTCTGTCCCCTGGTCGAAGTTTCTCCATGCGTTTAGGTTTGTGTGTCGAGCATACGCACCAACACACACATTCGTACGAAATTTGAGCTTTTTTGCACATAAACAATGAATTTTATTCGTAAGAGAAGGAGATTTGATACATATATTAGGTCTGTTTAGCGCTAAATGACTTGTAAGTATGTAACAATATATTATGTTCAAAAATATATACATAAAATGTTTCTTTCGAGTGTGGCACAAAGGCTACGCCATATAATTACATCGCGTTGGGCCGCTTACAGTCAGTTATATTGTTTATAGTAATAAGAAAGATGAAGGTGTATATACTGGGATCAAAGACCATCGGAATACAGTAAGAGTTGTCCGCTGATCCCATTGGATCAGTCGGTTGACTGCCTCCTAAAACTTTTGGAATCACGGAGAAGGGAATGCTGCGATCCCACAGCAAATCCGTGTCCCGTCATTTTGAAGGGCGTCAAAATAATACCCAATAGCCCGACATACCTGACGAAGGTTTTCTAGGCATTTCCCTGCATCTCATTCACGTGAAACACCGGGTAGGATCCTTGAACTACAGTCCGGGGGCTACCTTTCTCTACCTTCCACACACCCCATTTTCAATTCCTTTCCTATGCTTTCAAAAGGGAGTTTCCTGTTTCAGGATCAACCTCATATAGCCTATTATTCAAACAAAAACGACATAAGATATTGATTTCATGGTACATGCCACAGAAATTAATTTCATTTATAGGGTGTACTTAATTATAGGCTAGTATTATTACTTTTGTAACTATCATGAATAATTCCACCCTCTTGCAACTCAACTACTCGATACGGTCTATGGAGCATGACCTATACTAATACTAATTCTGACCCTTTAGCGACGATTGGCGAAATCTTTCCCTTACATCTAAGTTATACAACCATTAATGGTAATTGTTGTAAATAATTTAAAATATGGAAGGGTGCGAGTTCAACGTTGACGGGTTTCCCATTTCCCACAATAACATCCTTCGTTGTACCACAACGCGCATCGCTGTAATCGATATTTAACCAGCGTCTAGTTTTCTTCTTGAACACTGCGGAATGCTAATTTCCAGTTAAAGGCTGAACATTGGAAAACCGTAAAAGAAGAACGTTCTTTTGTATGAAAATGTACCTACTTTTATAGTTTCCCTACAAGCTTTTATTTACAAAATAATACTCGAACTGAGTTTCTGTAAAATATTGAGATTGTAACAGATTCCGGAATTCTATGGGGGATAAAATATATATTATTCTTCTTTTCCTTGGCTTCGCCTATTAGGTCTACCGTGCCGACTGCCGGACTGTCACCTTTCATGACACATTCCGGTTTCTTTCGGAGTTGTACGTGATCAACGTAGCGAGTCTCCTTCAACTTTCCTGACCTTGGGTAGCACAAACACCCACCCAAGCCGGGATTTAAACCCATGACCTGTATAATGCGTGGCGGTGACACTGACAGCTACACAACATAACAAGGTATACATATATATATAAGGTATAATTACAGTTTAAGGTCACCGAATTTAAACATGTCCTCACAAAATGTAACGGAAGCTATAGAGAATATAATATATTTATTATAAAGCAAAACATGACAATTCTATATTTTTACGACACGAATATTTCATTCTAGGCATTTTTTGTTCAAAAACAGCAACTTTCTTTTTCCCACATGGTTTTCGATTTATATTTCCTTAGCATACAATTCAACATATTTCAATTAGCCCAGTGTAATTCTTTTTGGCAGAAGAATGCAAAAGTTTTGATAAAAAACTTAATTTGCCTATGGCGAAATGTCCATCGCTGTTAAATGTTAACACAGCGTGTACCATGAAACTATTTTTTTCTCTGATGTACACCGCCATTGTCCGTATTACTTTGGTTTGCTGATAAAAACACCTGACCCACGCATTATCGTTGAAAATGGTCCGTTACGATAGTTTCGGCACTATATACTCTTACGATGTGATGAAACAAGTACAGATTGTTGCAGAGCTCTAACTTGCGTCATTGTGTTTTAGATAACCTTCCGTCTGTCTGCTGGATAATGTCACGATCTTTACAGAATCGTTTCGATCTGTCGGAAGAAAGGCAGATGTTGTAAGGCTGATGTTTTAACTGGTTTCTTTGTCTTACGAACTACTTCTTAAGGAAATATTACATTTGAGTCCATGTAATCTAATTATAAAAATATAATATGTCAGACTATATAATTAAATGAGATACATTAGTCCGTAGGTCTAGCAAAAATCTAAAAATAATTTGTCATGGTTGCCAAAGATATTTCAATTACACTAAATCGTGCCTAAATAATAACAAGTTTTACCATACAAGTATCTCAAATCGAAGTCCATTTTTCATAATCCTAAATCGTTACACGCGCATTCTGACAGTAACATGCAGTATTGTCTTAAGGAAAAGTTTAAGAGAAACGGCTTTTGTAGGCTAACAGTTTTTCAAGTTTCTAGATTGTTACATAATATTTTTAAAATTTTACTTGGTTCAAACTGTTACTAATAATAATAATTTTGTGAAGACTCAATCATCTTATTATTGTCATTTAAGCAATATAATTTTGGGTTAATGTATCTCGATATTTGTTAAAGTTTAATAGTTTCTCAGAAGAAAAAGTAACTCACAGATCACCTAATCGACACTGGAAGGCCGATGTTTCGTAACTTGTTGCCAAATCTAACGGCACAGTTGGAACCGCATTGCCTTCGGACAGTCTTGGAATACGAATGGTTGGCCACCTTCCTCCTATCCTCTGCCTTGCCGCACAAACGTGGCGTAATCACTTTCGTCTGTCTACTCTTCATGAGAATTACAGGTTTCTCTTGTGGCACGGACATCTGCCAGCAGATCTCTGGTTGGAACTTTTACATGAATATTTCCTGGTTGTTCCTTTACATCTGTCCGTCGTTTCATCCCATTCGGTGTACTTATAATTGTATATTTTTTTCATCCAACGTGTTAAAAATATGGGGTTAAAGATTTAAGCCAAAGAAAAGTAAATTTCTGATTGTTCCATCATAACGGCCAGTGGAAAGGTCGCAAATCTCTTCCAGCGGCTAATTCCAGTTCCAAGTTAGGCAACTTAAACGAGTCTCAGCCGAAACACAATCCTCATATAAAGAACACAGTGTAGTTATACTTCATGCTTGTGTGTAATTTATTGGAGGATCTCCTCGTCAATTATGACAGCAAAACAAGGAGTAATCGATCTCGGAATATTCTGGACATAATAATTATTTGAATGGAAGTTGGGTAGAAACGAAAGCTAATGAAGAAATCAATGTTCTGTGTCCCGAGGAGAAGTATTAACTATTATAATTAGGGTCTCTCAAATTATAATTAATAAATTTATAAAGAATAAAAATTAATATGAAATCAAACCTTTTCCTGGTTGTTTCAGGACGAATACATACCGATATTCACAATTTTAAATGAGTTGTAACAACCTCTTTTTCAGTTTTTATTTTATTTAAATAATTAACTATACAACGTTTCGTCCCCCATTTGAGACATTTAAATTTAGCTGTTGATGGACAAAGGAGTTATGAAGTGAGGTCCATCAAGTTTTATACCTGAATAAGTCTTAAATGAGAGACGAAATGTAGTATAGTTCATTATTTAAATAAAATAAAAACTTACAGAGGCTGATACAACACATTTAATGTTTATTTAATTGCAAATAAACTATTTATTGGCATCCATAATTATTTGAATTGAATATTGTCTTTGGTCTTTCACACACAGAAATATAAATAGTCATTATCTTCTGGAATCTTTTCTGATAACATCGGTATAATACGTCATTGATACGTGAATTGAGTTAGCCGAATTTCCCATCCAGAGTCCAATAAAAACTATTTTCCCGTATATTGTCCTCCTTTCCTTTAGTCTGTCAAAACATTCTGAAAGATAGGTACTATGCAATGAACGCGTTAACCTCAGATTGGTTCCTAATTTTTATGACCATAAAATCACACATTTGTCAGCAACATAAAGTGGTGAGAAAATCAAATATATTATAAGCAATAAAGACTCACCAGACGGACTACACGTTCATTCACCACGACTTCACTGATAAATTTAGCTAGCTAAGTTCTTTCCCTTGAATTACGACGTATTTCGATAACAACTTGGGAACAAGAATGTCATCGATACGAGTTGAAAAGTCGGTTTCCTTTCAACTATAAATGGAACAGGATATTCCTCGATGAGATTTCGATAAAACCTTATCCCTTCATAGATTTAGCCGCCATTATTTGGAAATTCACTTTAGCGGTGGAACAGATAAAGATAATATAGCTCTGTCTCGTATCAAGGTTTGGTTGAATCATTATCGATCACAAAGTTTATATATTTGTTACCGAGTGGATAATATATTAGATTACATCTGAAACTGTATAACTGTAATAATAAAAATAATTTATTGTGAAATTCACTAATAAATATGGAAATAAATAACTTCATTACTTAAATAGACTTAACAAAAAATGAAATGGTTAAGTGCTAAATTAAATACCACAGCTCGATTATAGGTTTGCATTCCTTGATGCTTTCGTGAGGAGAATATATATATATATATATATATATATATATAATTTACTCAGTATTTAAATAACATTTTTGACTCCTAAAACGGAATAAGCAAAAACCAAACTAACTCGTAGAATAATAAACAATACTAAAATTAGGAAAACACGAATGGACAAATGTCGACCGAACCAGGACTTAAAGGATCTCTCGCTTTCCAGATGGAGATTCTGATACTGAGTTAATCAGAGTCGTCGTCCCGAGATCGATTCGACATTGTCCATTCTTGTAAACCTAAGCTAGGCTCACATAAAATTTACTAATAAAAATCTTCACAACCTAAATTCTATTAATTCTGTTAAGAATAGCCATTGTGTAAATTGTTCAAAGGGGTATGGAAGTCAAGGCAGATGGAGAAGAAATGTTACTATGAAGCTTAGATACAGAGCGTAATGCTGGGTCCGGTCAACATTTTTGCATTCTTGTCTTCATAATTTTAGTATTATATACTATTGCACGAGTTTGTTTTGCTTTTGCTTATTCCATTCTTTATCTGAGTTTCAGTTGAAACATTTCTTATCTCTTTGACTAAAATTACTTTAATCGTTTATATTTTGTTTTCGTTATAAAAATATACTACTGAAATGTTACAAAACTTATATAGGCAAACTTACAATTAAAAATTTCCAGTATTCAGGCTAGACAGAATGAAATTTAAAATTTAAATACTTAAACAATAAGTATTCATTTCTGCCGATATACATATTTCCGACAATTAACTTTTTCCCGCACAACACAACGTTTTCGTAAAATTTCGACTTCAGTAGTAGGCAAGCCGTCTAGTAGATATTATTGAATATCGTAATTTAACATATAAATTATTTTTACGAAGAAATAGGGTCTTTTCGTTATTTTTCTTGTTTGCGTCACATCCTCATACACTTTCTGACAGTACCTGGTGTTGATAAGCGGTTTAATTACAATGTAAAACGCTGCAAAAACCGGTTGCGGGACCTCACACGCGGAGAGGTCATTGCATGTAATGAAGTGGGACCTAGCATTAATCACCTTACAAGACATGATATAAACCACACAGTCTGCGATTGGATAATGCAGACGATGACGCATCACACCGAATATGTTGCGCGTTATTACCTGTACTACTCCACTTCAACTAACTCAGAGTCTGCATTCTTCTGCCAAACCTCCATTTTACTTATTTATTTCATGAATTTCATTTAATAGTTGCAGTGATTACACGTCGTTTTTTAAAGATACCTGAAAGAGCTTCAATAGTTATAAATAAACATTCATCTAATTAATCAACGTGTATGTGTTTGTTTCACGTCGATTATTCGTATTTTCACACAAGTACTTCTGAAAAAAGAACATTATAGTGCCATCAACAAACAATTGACTGGACTGGCCGAGTGTTTGCCTGGCCCAGATTATCAGGAAAAGCCATTTTCACTCATAATTACTGATCAAATAGGATTCTGTAGATCAAACTCCGGTTTATTTTATTTTTTCATTTTATTTGAAAATCTTTAACATACAAGAAAAAATGATCCCAAAGAATCTATAATATAACTAATAGCAAACATCGTGAAAGATGCTAAACACAATTCAGGTGTTGCATTTAAAATGTAATTTATTAAATAATGCAATCAATAATTTACATTAATAACATAAGCAACATTTGAAGTTTAGCCTATGAATACAAAATTTTTAACAAACCTACCTAATACGTTGCACTCTAATTAAGTAAATTATAGATGGTTTGGTATAATTTGTCTTGTAATAATACATACAATATATATATTAAATATTTTGAAATAGTATGCTCAAAAAATGGCAACGTGATGAGTTATGAAGAGTGAATAGGGTGTTTCCTATTTCCGGAGCCAAGCAGGCGCCCTGCTACCAGCTGCTCAAGCAGCCCAGCCGCAATCGTTTATATATATATATATATATATATATATATATATATAGTAACTAACTGAATTTTTGTCACATTCTAAACTATTGTTTTTTTCTACACCACACAAGCTAAATTCATAATTGAAAATCGCTTTTAACTCGCCGAGTTCATTGCTAAAAGCATGACTGCTTGTAAGCTATTTTTATTGATAAAGGTAAATTCTGCACAAGTATTTTTAAATTAATTTAAACACTTTTGTTAGTATATCAATAGATAATAATGGAATAATATGCCAAAGACAGTTGTCCGGTATTATTAATATGAGAAAAACAAAGTATTAATATTAGTTGAGATTCGTGCCTAGGAAAATTGTTTTATTTTCGTAAAGGAAACATAATTAACTCATAAAATAAACAATAAATAATGTTATAAATTAGTGCTTTTGAAAGATCTATTCACCTTGAGTTCGAAATGCTGCTCTGATTGTATACAGCATTGAAACAATATTCCGTAACCTACTAAGGGATCACTAAATATTAGCAATAGAAGTATATAAAATAAAGAATATGGTTTGTTTATTTAATGAATGAATTGTATTTACCTTGCGAGAAACAAAACATGCCGATGCGTTTGAAATACACGAAAAACTATGTTAACGTTAAGAAAATTATATATTCATACTTGCAACCTTTCGTCTTTAGGTATTTTTATGGATACCGCATTTTTAAATTTTGTGCACATATAATTCAAAGTATAAGCAATTATATAACTGAGTGATAACTACGTGCGAGGAGTAAGAGATAAGATATTTTAAATATTATTCTACCGTATCCAAGATCTCAGGTGTTTTTTACCGACAATATTTTCCAGAATTTAGCAACGTTCATTAATTTTCATTTCACCTGTTTCCGTTTTAAACCTATAATATAATTGATAATGGCCATATAAGTAAGTCCCAAAGATATATAACAATATAAAATTTAATAAAACTCAAACTTCACCATAAACATTTATTGTAGTAAATAACATTCTTTCGCATATATAATTTTAACTTCTTAACGTAAAAATAATAACTCGTAGACGTTGAAGCTGAATGTTAAATTAAGTGCATTATATTTCTGTTAGCGTTGAATCGTTTGTCAATTTGTACTACAGAACGTTTGGTTGGATTTATAAAGAAGTAACTGCATCTCAGGCTTCACTCACTACATATCCAAACTGGACAATAGAACTAACAAATAATTTTACTCTCACGTCATAACCAATTATGATCGCAGTTTACTTGCCTCCCTGAATTTGTCCGTACCTAAATATCAGTGTTCCACTTCGAAGACTGCCGGTATCAAACAGTTTTATGTTAATTGTAAATGCAAATCATCTCAATCAATAAGCATCTAAGTTATATATACATCAAATTTTAACTTGTATAATTGTTTTTACTTCTTGTTAAAAATAGTGCTAATAGTTTTTTTTATAAAATAATATAATTTAGAAGCTCAACCTGATAAATTTTCTCTTTAGACAGGGCAATGTTTTCAAGAGTCTCCAGTGAACGGCGTTAGAGAGCGCACGCTCCGTTTGTTTACCTATTCGACAACGTTTCAGTGGCTCTACAAACGTAAACAGGCCGCAATAGAATGATCTTATTGTGATACTCCTGCAGTTCATTCTCAGTGTAGTTAGAGTCTTCCATTTAAAACAATAAACAACAATGATGGATATAGAAGAAACCAACAAATCGTCTTATGCCAAAATCATCTGACAACACCTGAGAAACAACAAGAGAAACTTCTAGAAGCTTTAAACGATCCGTCAATCGATGAGTAATTATCGCTATTGTTTATTATATTAACCTAATCAAGATCAAATATATATCTAGAATCTCTGATGAACATGTATGCGTCTCTTAAGCATCCAAACATGACGTAGATGATTTAACCTCTAAGCACAATATTAATTAAAAACCAAACTAGCTCTCTACGTCATTTAATAGTGGAACAAGTCAGAATATTTATATCAATTGGTTCCCCGATAACCCGAAATGATTTAATAATAAAAGAACTGGAAAAATATATTATTTTCCTGTCAACTGAAATAACGTAAATCAGGACTGGAACTTAAGCTTCTATAATCAGTTCTTCAAGGTCCAACAAACGTTCCATACTCCACAATCCATATTTATTACGTTAGAAAATACTCAGCATCTTTTCAGCATCAAAGTCTGACTCATATTTTCATTGCAATGGGAAGTGGCACTTTACAAACGCCTGTACCATAATATTTCCGCATAGCAACCAATAATCAACTCCCAATCTTGATAGTGAAATTCATCCTCCTTTCAAGATCCAGTAACAATGCTAATGAACCTACTAAGGTTCCCACACTCCCAAAACAAACCTTTTATCCAACTCCAGTGATTCCGAAAAACTTCAATCCAATCCTACATCCCAGGGAACGAGACCCAAACCCATCCTAAAAACCCGTGAACCAGTAAGACTAGCAAAAGCCGCCTTCGAAAACACATGAGGATACCTTAGAACCAGTAAAATTATTCATATAAAATGAAAACGATAATTTGCTGTTCAATTACCAACAATACAAAAGGTTTTGCCTCAAGAACCCAATCAGTATAGGAAAGGATTACACTCAAAACATTAAATCTCTATTTGATATTATGAAAGAAATTTATCCACTACTCACCTTATGAGTCGATTCAAACTATAATCTCAATAGAAAAAATTCGAAGTGGATTAGATCAAAAAGAATCAGAAACAGAAACTTCAGATTAAAACTCTAAGGTTTCCAGCCAATTGAAATGTCCTCAAATATTTTACAAATTAATTTATTGCATCGTCATTAATTAATAGAAAAGCTTTCGGCAATTGGCCATCCTCAATCTGTAATTAATACACAATGCTTGTAAAGAAAATATGGTTTTAAACTTGGCTGTTTGTTGTATATCGTTTCTATACGCTATTTGTAAATGTAAAAATTATTAACAATTTTCACCGGCCAATGATAAGTTTGCTTACAAGAAACGAACTTAGAAAGAGAATAATACGGAAAATTTAATTTTTTCAGTTTCTTTTAACAAAAACTGAACTAGACACTGCTAAGCCCGAACGTCTACGTAAATGAAATTCAATACAGCAGATTCGGAACTATACAGAAAACTGTGAAAAAAAACTTTAGTAAAAATTATATCTTTCCAAAAAAATAAAATATTACTAAGCTAATATCAACCAGTGCAAATGCTGCTAATGCCTCAATAAGAATATACGAAACAAAAGTAAAAAAGAAAGTACTTCCATGGTGAACACAATGTAAAAAAAGCAAACAATTGTGGATCAGCATAGTTTCTAGTTTAAATGCTACAATAAAATCAATCTAAGAAACCCGGAAAGATAACCAGATATATAAAAAGAATGGAAATGAAACTACATCTGATGTATACGTTTGTATCCAACTCAAGTACAGCAAATTAAACCGTAGCATTCAGACAATATGAATGGGAACAACTGCTATAATCCATCCCACAAAGCAATATAATTAATAATGAGCACCTGATAGATGATCCTATAGCCTTAGAGGAACTGCAAAAAAGCACTGAGCAAAATTATAAAAACGCCTTATGTACCTGGCATATATCCTCAACATACAACCTCTACAGGTTGCAGTCAGAATTAATTAGAATGAAGATAGAACTCAAGAAAGGAGTAAGACACGGGTGCAGCCTTTCACCCATGCTCTTTATATATATAGATCAGGTGATGAAAAAGTTAAAAATGAATATGGAAAGGAAATCAGAATGAAAGTATAAGTAATGATAATCGAACATAAAATAATTTGAGATAATATAATATCAATTATCAATTAAATTTTTTATTGATTATATAATTTGTAGTAATCCCTTCTTCCTTGGAATGCAAAGTCAGCTCAGAGTATGGAATTCAGTTTTAAGTATCATAAATATGTCGTTGCAGTTGATCGTCTGATTTTATCTGCGAACACTCACCATTTTAACATTAACGAATATATAGATACGATAGTCTCTTATGACGCATGAGAACGGATTACAGCTTTTACCAAGATTCAAGATCGTGATGTCATTTGGCAAGCGAATGTACTTATCAGTTCGTTTTCTCTTATCTGCAATTTCATAAATTCCGCTATTAATAAAAACATTTATTTGGCTCTTCAATTAGTTTAACGAATAGAATTTATTGGAAGACAGTTGAGGAGAAGCAGTAAAAAATTCAGAACTGGAGTATACATTTATATGGGTCATTTAATTACTGTAAATGGATTTGTCCTAAATCTAGCCATGTATGGACCATGGACACTTATACTCAAATTTAATTTGCTACCGAATCAATCCCGAGTAAATCACATAATTGATCAAGTATAATTACCAAGATGAAGGATGGGAGGATTAATTTTGAATTGAGAAAACCGCGTTGTATAGAGAATCTCTGAAGTATAAAGAAAAGAAAATAATATTAATAGTTGAACGCATAAATGAATTAAAATTGTTCTAGCGAGGAGTTATATGAGTGTATTTCAGATGAGCGTACAAAGTTGTGAAAGTACAAAAGGAATAATTCGTTAAGTCCGAATGAAAAATCCGAATGACTGCAAGCAACAAAAGCAGAAAAATTCAGATCGTTTCGATAGTATTGCAAATTATATATCAGTGTTAAAACGTAATACATCAGTGCATGCAAGTGCGGCTTGAAAACTGTTCGATATAGCGGAAATGGATGGAGATTTTATTCGAAACATGGAAACCATTAAATAGGTCTTAGGTAGCAATAATAATAAAGTACGGTAAAGTATGAAAATACGTAAACAATAATAACAGTAGCCAAAATCTTACATATATATTGTTTCGAGTAACAGGCTACGTGAGGGTGATCCTAAAACAAGAAACTCCCTTTAATAGCATAGGAAGGGAATTGAAAAGGAGGATGCGGAAGGTAGAGCAAGGTAGCCAAGGGTTAACTAGGGTCCACGGGATAAGGTTTAAGGATCCTACCCGGTGTTTCATCTAAAGAGATGCAAGGAAAACCCTAGAAAACCTGCATCAAGTAGGTCGGGCTATTGGATACTACTCTCACGCCTTTCCGAATGACGGGAGACGAGTTGGCTGTGGGGTCGCAGCATTCCCTTCTTCGTGTCTCACGTTATAGGAGGCAGTTGGCATACTGATTCAATGGGATCAGCGGACAACTCTTACAGTATGCCCAACGTCGACCCCAGTACATACAACCTCCTAAAATAGATTAAGGTGCCTCGGCATTTCTGAGACTCCACGAAGTGCGAGGAAGGTAGAGCAAGGTAGTCAAGGGACTATTATTTCAATTTAATAACAAAGCATGCTGCGGGAGATACATAGTTATTTTGTGGTCACGTAACATACGACTATAAATCTCTTCTAAGAGAGTGCCGATGATATTTTACACTAAATAAACAAAGTGAATCTTTATTTCCGTACATAAACAAAATTTCTAATCCAAAAAGGAAATTAGTGACAGATTATTTCAGTCTAAAAATATCTTTATGTAATGACGATTACCGAAGAAAACTGGGACCGATAGATGCGAACAGCGCAGGACAATTAGTTTAATATCCAATGTATGAAAAATATTAACTAAAACGGTATATGGGAGAATTGAACGTCAAATAGAATAAGAATTAGGAGACGATCAATTTGGTTTTAGAAAGAATGTAGGGACAAGAGAAGAAATATTAACTTTGCGACTAATTTTAGAAGACAGGATAAGAGAACACCGGCCAAAGTTTACGGCATTTGTACATTTACAAAATCGTTTGATAGTTTGAAAACCGTTATCAACAAAGGAGTGAGACAGGGATGCAGTCTGTCACCTATGCTGTTTAACTTATATATAGAACAGGCGATGAAGAATGTTAAAACGGAATATGGAAAATAAATCATACTGCAAGCAGAAGAAATAAAAACCTTACTCTTTGCCGTATATATTGTAGTATTAGGGGATTCAGAAGAAGACTTGGAAACCATAATAAATGGCATGAACGTAATCCTTGAAAAAGAGTTCAATATAAGGATTAATAGGGGCAAAACCAAGGTAATGGAGTGTAGTGTAGGAAACAGTGGAACAATGGGTGTTAGATTGGGAAGGGATATTTCGGCGGAAGTTAGAAAATTCTGCTACTTGGGAAGCGTAATAAATAGGGATGATAGAAGTATAGTAGACATAAAGAGTAGGATAGCACAGGCAAGTAAGGCTTTCGCGAAAAAGAGAATTTTCTTACGGGTAATATAAGTGTGAATATTAGGAAATCGTTGCTAATAATGTTCGTATGGATTGTGGCGTTATATGGGTGCGAAACGTGGACGTTAGGAGCTCCGGAAAGGAAAATAATAGAAATGGTGTTATATATGAATTCTGAAAATCAGATGGGTGGATAGAATAACTAATGAGGAAGTTCTAAACAAAATAGGGGAAAAACGAACAATATTGAGGACGTTGACCAAGAGTAGGGACAGATTAAGTCACGAGGGTCTTGTAAAATTAGCATTAGAGTGAAGTGACAGAATAGGGAGGCTAAGGATAGCATACGCTAAGCAGATTAGGGACGATGAGGGTTGTGCTACTTATGAGCAAATGAAAAGGCTTGCACAAGATAGGTTAGCACGGAGGGTCTCATCGGACTAGTCTTAGGACTGGATACCACAACAACAACAAAGGTAGATAACACAAGATCGCGGGATTGCTAACTATTTATGTTATCAATTACACATATTTTAATGTCTATGACAAAAACTTATCTAATACCAAAAAATATATATTATTGTACTCCTTTAATCTTAAAAGTAGAATAATTTATACGCACCGAAAGTCTGGTAAAACATTGTACCGGTTTAAAGTAAATATGTTTAGAGACGCGAGATGAGATTTTAAATACCAAACTAAGATCGCGTGTCATGTCTCGCATTAATTAAAATAAATTCAATTAAAGCTAATGGGGATTCATTTTTTTGCGGTGAAGTGATTGTAAGAAAACTTTATCGCTTTCCAGCCGACAGAGATTGATTTAAGACGTTTGGGTTTCGAGCTCCATCATCAATACATTTGATTATTATGTTTATCTGAAGTTAGTTATTGAATCCATTAATAAAACGTAACCCAAAATATCGATAATTTTTTTCAACCGTGAAGCAACGATTTTGTTGTTTCAATTAAAAAATTGGTATATATGAATTCTTCAATGTAACATTAAGTATTGATATTTTTCAATGAAATTTATTTCCCGTTATATTATGTTATTCTAAAAATTAATAAAAATGATGTAGAGATATTTATAAAAGCGTCTAAAAGAAATAAAATGATGAGATCAACTATCTGGAAGAAATTTTTTAAATCTTTAGTGTCATATCTGAAATAATTCATTTGGACGAGATAAATTTATTTCATATACATTTTTACGTTAAAAATAGTACGTAGGGTAGTAAATGATAATAACAGAAAGATGTATTCGTGATACTCAAAAGAAAGTTCTCAGTGATTTTTTAAAATATTTAATAGATTAAGTTTATAATAATGTTCTTCACAACTGTTAGCAGTTTTATTCTTTAAGGTGAGAGTTATACGTTTCTCTAAGAGCTTCTGAATAGTCCCAACGCACAGGAAATCGTTGTCACGAATAAAGGATAATACTTTAGAAATACAAAAACAAACAATTGACTTTCGTTAAAGAAATGAGTAATATGATTAACATAAGAAATTAAGCGTACAAATATGCCATAAATTTTTTTCAAATGTTATTGTTTTTGTCAGATGATGAAAAGCAATAGGATGACAACAACGTTTGCAAATACGTTGTTTCGTACTTGTTTAACCCTTTCCACTAGGTACTTATTTATCCACTTGCTAATTATCAAGTAATATAAACGTTAAATATTTTCAGAAGTTCGTTAAAGTTGACGAGGTGCAGGCATTAAAACAAAAGGTTTACATAAGGCAATATTTTCCCCATTTTGATATGGGGGCTAACCTTTGGGAATGCCTCGTACTCTCTCTGTTTTTTTTTCTTCGATGTTCTCATTTCCCGAGACACCTTCATCTATTCTAGAAGGTGTATGTACTGAGATCGAAGATCTTGGGCATACGGTAAGAATTATACGCTGATCCTATTGCATCAGTAGGCTAACTGCCTCTCAAAACTGGAGGAGACACGTAGAAGAGAATGCTGCGACCCCACAGAAAACACCTCTCCCGTTATTCAGAAGGGCGTGAGAATAGTACCCAATAATCCGACCTACCTGATGCAGGTTTGCTAGGGATTTCCTTGCATTACCTTTAGGTGTAACACAGGGAAGGAATCTTAAACTATAGAAGGGGTCCTAGTCTTGCTCTACCTTCCACATCCACACTTTTCAATTCCCTTCCTAAGCTATTAACGGGATGTGGCCTGGTTCAGAATCACCCTCATGTAGCCTGTTATTCACAAAAAAAAACAGACATTTCTCTACGATGCTATTAAACGTAGTTATAAACAATATGAACTACGAGTTACAGGAAACTGCAATTCTTCCGAAGCAACGATTTAATAGTTTAGAATAAAGTTTGGAATGAATTTCGTCTTTAATTTGCATGTCATGGCTTACATTCTACAAGACGCCCACGACTGACCTCTAAGTAAATCGTACTTTTACGTTGAGTTTGTGTCGATCGTTAAGTCCAGTGTTTGTTCCATACCTATAATACAACCAGGTTTTTATTTTTAAAAAAACTGGTCTACAAGAAAATGCTGCAATGGGATCTGCGATCCAGTTTGGTTGCAATGCTGTTACCCCAATTTCCTCCAAGAATTATGCTAAACTAAGACAAGTAAATTTGAGATTCATACTATTGAAAATAAGTGCATAAAATAAATCATCTTGATATTTTCTCGTACTTGGACAAAATTTAGAAACATATGCAATTTGTTCCCCAGTATTCGTCGATAAGAGAACATGATGAGTACAGTTCTCACTTTTGTTCTAAGTTTTTATAGCTTCTGAAGTTAATTAGCACTGTTCTAAGATGTATTTTTGTAATAGAAATACTGTCTTGGGACTGTAATTGTAGTAATATTATGATTCTTCCAACTCAATCAAATAAAGTTTAATTATTTTGAGGTTGCGTTACCTTTGGTTTCACATACGGTAGTACTCATATTATTACTCTTAAAACCATGGAAAAATATAGGTTTCAATAATTTATTTGAACTAAAAGTAACTGTCATTCAAAATTAGTCGTAATAAATTGTGTTCGAGAAAGACGCTCCTGAATTTATTCAGTTATTAAAATATAGTATAGTTTAGCGTTAGTTTGAAACGTATACATTAGAGTATAATGTTACTTGTTTATAATTACGTAGGAAAAGAGTATTTACATCGAACGTCTTATGCATCTGGCTTTGTTCCTCTACGTTGATAGAGCGCGTCCAATAAACATTACACACTCTCATTCACTGCGGCACACTTTCATCTGAACGCCTCACTGAGGACTCGAGAAATTCGCAACGGTAGTCGAACATACGCAGTTTTGTAAAAAAAATTCTAAATACAAATATTTTTTTCAATACGATTCGTAGATGTCAACCTATATTGTCGTGTACACAATACATCTTGATATCAATACACTTTTAATACATTTAACGAATTTAATTTTGAAATCGCGTCTTAGCTTACCTTATTGACATGTGCTCATAATCTTCTGGCAGGCTGTGACTATCAAACGTTCTCCGTTAAGTATCTGGAGCGCGAGAGATAAGATAGAATCTCTTGCGTTAATCGTAGCCGTAATCAGAAGCGGCGGGGTACGACGAAATCCTTGAGGCACGTCCCAATTACCAGGGAATTTGAAGTCTTCGGCGTCAGCTGCCAATCGCCGTAGCAAACTGCGCCGAGGCGAACACTCACTCGCGATTACAACCGTACTCCCGCCGTGCGAAACAAAAATCGAGCGCAGCGCGTACAGCGGCCAGGTGATAGGGTGGGGAGCGACGGTCTTCCTCTGCTCATTCAATGGTGTCATACAGCAGTCTTGGAAGATTCCTGAGGCGTTTAAATAACCTTATGGGAAATATTTCAAAATCTCATTGTCTATATTCGCTCACTTAATAGTTATAAACCTTTGTAACATATCATTGTATGTACTGCCAAAAAAGTATATATTTAAGAACAAAGATATAATATTATACATTTGGCTTTGTAAATGCTTAAAGATTTTTATTAGAATATTTTTGTTCAGTTACATTCACGTACTACATTACGGTAGAATTTTGGTTTTTAAAAGTCTGAAGTAATTATAATGAACAAAGTAACAAAAATGAATTATTGGATTTGATTAAATAAAAACATTAAATTTATTTACAGAAAAAGGAAACAACAATAATATTAGGACTTAGGGTCAATTAAAAAATTACCACGGCTAGGTAAATTGCATTTAGTAAGACTCTAACTATTTTAGGATGGTTTTTTATAGGCTTATCGTGCAGCAAAAAAATCGTCATCACGCACTTTTCGATATTGGCACCAACACACCTGAGATTTACTGTGGGTCGTAAGCAGCTTTGCCCACGCCGTTGTCTTGGGGTCCGTCATCCACGAATTCTGACCGCTTTTGGACTTGGGCATGCTTGCAGTTCGCCTCGTTGTAAGGACATCCCTCCTTCTATTGCGCGGGCAATATTCCTCGTTTACTCTTCGCTTATTCAATTCTCCATGTCCAACTGCCGTGCCGTGGATTAGACACCACGCACCCTCTATAATTCCTCCTCCTTCAAAATTCCGTGCCCGCCTGATCAAGTTTTTCTCCTCCACCCTCGCAGGTAATTTCCTTCAATCACCCCACCGTGAGTTGCATGGTGGATCACCTGACCAACAGCCTCCAATCAAAATTCAGCTTGGCCCGCGGTTTCTCTCCCTAATTTCTGGTCTTCCGAGATTCCCGGGGTCAAAGAACTGAACTCAGGTATCAGAATTATAAGTCTCACCTCTCTAGCGTTTTTGTGTTTACCTGGACTACTGTCTCCAATTCACCTAGTGGCGAAATTAAATGGCCATTGCCATATCCACTCATTACAGGATAGTTGTCGTTATAGAAGTCAACTGTTGCGTAGGATAAGGATTGAATGAAAACTCAAATTGATCGTTTTTATTTTAATCAATTCTTGTACTTGTATATTGACCGTCTGGCCATCAAAAGTAATTCGAGAGCATATTATCAAGTTTGAACACGTTTCGATGGCCTCGTCTATAAGAAATCACGAGCAGGGAGAGAAAGCTCCTCGATTCTTTTGATCTTCAAAGATAAGTAAGGGGTCGTCACAGTCGTGATAAAGAGGTAGAACGATCTCGCATGAGTATACAAAATTTACATAGGTCTTATCGTTTTAATATGATTATTGCATCAGCAATCAGTAAAGCGTAGCAGATTCTGTGGTAATGATTTGGGTAAAAACCTAGAAGTCGATATTCAAAAACTTAGTTCACAAGCATTTCTTGTAATAAGAGTCTTCAGATTGGGAGCGGGAACCTTAAGATTTGGTTCCCGACTTAACCCTTCGGTGGGTGCGCCATTCAAAGTTCCATGTGTGGCTTTTACGCAGCAATTAGTATTACATTTTTTAACGTTAGGAAAAATAAACATTATATAATCGCTAAATGCATTTTAATGGAGAAAAACAACACAAGGTTACATGGCTCTATTAAAATAATCTTAAATTTATTTCTTGCCTTTACAATTGTATGATTGTTTTAATTATATCACTTAATAGCATTGATTCACGTGAAAATAAAGTAACAACAGAACACATTATTAAATGGAGCACTTGTTTATGATTATGAATAAATTAGGCATCTTCCATTGCACATCTTTCACATTGCACACATTTTGTTTCTGTTACACTGTTTTTTGCATACGTTTTTGATGCATCTCCCACATATTGTTTCTGGTCTATTATTTTTATGATGGCCACATATATAACAAATTCCAGGCTTTTCTATTTATTTTGTCTGCTCTTCTTTATGCCTATACTAAGTCAAGAAGCCTTGAATATCCTTGGGAAGTGTTTGAATCTTCTGAGTTTTCTTTTGATCCGACGGAAGCTTCCGTGAGGTGGGGGAGGATTGCCATGCTGTTATTTGATCATGGGATTCGAGTGGTTGATAGAGGTTATGGATTTGACCAAACTACTGTAAGCTTGAATTGGAAAAATGTAGTGGTTATGAACAACAAATACATGTTTGGACGTGCGCCCAACTATAACGCTATCTGTGATACTAACAGAAAACTAAATCGTGCGGCTAACTGTCGCAAGCCCACCCACTTAAGGGTTAAGTGAGATTACCGAAATCATTCTTCTATACATCGCCACAAGAAAAGCCATGAACCATTTATATCCATGACTAATCATAACTTCATGACTCAAATATAAATGTTCCATGAGCAGTAGATTTTTCTGGAAGACGCTGACCGTATTTGGTTTTTTTCTGCTTCTTTTATTAGTCACGTCTGCGGCATCTCTGCAGGTAGCTATTTGCGATGGCCGAACACAAACTGTTGAGAAGGTCTAAGTTGTCTACAAAACGACAACTGTTTTGGACTTGTAGACCGACGTACCTTTAAGCATCTTCTTTCGCTACAACACGCATACCTCACACAAATACCTCGCGAAACAGTCGGATTATTGGCTAATAGTTTTTCCTGAAGAACTTGAGTAATGATTGTGTTCAGCACTGCGTCACATTATTTCATCACTTGTGGTGTATTTGTTGGCTGCCTTCTCATGGTAGCCGTCAAAAAGAATCATGGAGATATTGTTACTAAACTTTAATTTTCTACGGAATAAAAATAGCACTACAGCATCAAAATTTTATTATTTGTTTTCCCATTCTACATTGTTATGTTTACTAGCATAATGTAATGGATTAAAAGTACGCGGTTCATTTTTGACTCTGTGTGTCCTCGATTTCCCTTTCGGACAATGAGGATGACCCTTCTTTTTTCGGCTCAATGGAATAAAGAACCCTCTCACGAAAAATCTATCTCTAAGTTGGAAATATTTACCTCCGTTAAGTTTGAAGTTGCGTGAATAGTTTGGAAATCTTACCAGCAACGGAATAACGTGAAACATATTCGAAGTTTACGCCCTGCAACTGAATATTTTCCTATTGGCTGCAATTGTTGAAATGGATGCCCATTGGTCCTATTGGAAATAGCTGCTGGAAGTAAGTAGGAGCTCCAACCGAGGTGATATGTGAGCAGAAAATGGTGAGAGTCTGGAAAGAGTTGATCAAAACAGAAAATTGCCAGCCACGATCCCCTTACTTTTGGACCAAGGTGTCAACGATACAAGGAGATTCACGACTTCTTAGTATGAGTCTCCACTAAATTTTGCCCAAGGCGTCCACGATACGACCAGATGCAGTCAATGTTGGTCAACACCAGATGTTTCCAGACCGTCATCACCCTAAGCAACAGGCTGGAACAGAGCTCCGTTAGAATGCAGCTGCAGTTTCACGGGTTTCGTTAACTTTGATAAAATAAAGTTTACATTGCCATACTTATCGTCATAAAACTACATTGCTTCTTATAGTCCACCCCACAGGTGGCCATGATTTAATGAGTCTCAATTGAAGATTTATTGTCGCTAAGGTTTTTGCATTTGTGTTTTTTTAATTCAATTCTCTTTTTTAATTTTTTATAATTTTTTTAAATTCAGAGTTTTAAATCTAATCTTTCCTTTTCTTTTTAAAGCCTGATCCCTTATGTCTAATAAATTAAATTTTATTAAAATTTGTTTCCCAACTGTGGCATTATTAATTAATATTAATAATAATTAGTAATTAAATTTAATAAACCTCTTCCCACAACACTAATCTTGTAAATAAATATCGCAATAAACTGAGTGCATATATTTGAGATTATATTTTCAAGAACCTCTTTTAAAAGATCAACTAATAAATAAACAAAGTAAAAAGTTGCGTTTGTTTAGAATCAAGAACGAAAATACGAATTCAATTAATTTTAAAATTGTTTCTCCTGTAGTGAAATATGTCAATAACTTTTGCTACTTTCGAAGCACATTCAGCAATGATTGAAAATGTTCGTACTGAATACAGTCGAACAAACTCACCTAAAGTTTATGTTTTCAGAATTTAATTGAGATAGCATGGTGCTGCTTTAAATAATATCGCTTGTAAATTGATTAGAATTGATTTTCTGGGATTCAGCAGAGATTGGGCTGGATGAAGATAAAGTTTTTTTTCTTGAATAATTTTATCTAATTTGGACCACGGTTGTATAACTAATTTCTCATACCAACAGAAAGTCCTCTTTACTTTTATGTATTATTCAGTTAAAACACGTCAATATAAATCATGACCTTCCAGGACTTATCGTTTAAATCACATTTTTCTTTGTGTAGAATTATCACGATATCACAATTACGGTGATTTTTTTCTTGTACTACGTGACGGATATTCGTTTTTGTATACAATTTTAAATTATTTTTATCAACTAATTTAAAGAATTCTATTATTCATTTATCACATTCTTTCTTACAAAATTACGTATCACGATTTCTTTCAATATCTAATCCGAAACAAATCGAGTATATTGAAGCTAGTATTAATCGAATAGTTGCGTATTGTTAGGTCGTGTCAATTATGAAGTCATTGACGACCAACAGAAATTACATTAACATAGTATTGTAATAAATATATTACGTAAGGTTATTATATTAGTTAAGTTGATTTTTTCAAAAATAAAGATAGATTTTAAAAATTTTAAAGTTCTTTTAATTGCTTCTTCAGAAAATG